>WBMW01001306.1:36014-66259 GCA_013396635.1 Penelope pileata | reverse complement strand
GAGGGACTACTGAGATTTTAAATACCTATTTATCCAAAATTTCTGGTTTTAATAGTAATGACTACATTAGAGTTATCTCATTTACCAATGATAACTATATCATTGATTTTCATCCCTTGTATCTCCTGAATAATGTTTTTATTTGCCAGACCTTCTACTGTGGAACCTAGAGATTGCAATATCAGACCTCTCTCTAATGGTATATCTAATGCCAGTTTCAGGAGAAGAAACTCTCTAGTAAGGGTTTTTGGAATAGTTAGACCACACAGACTCTCTCCAACTGTTCCAGTTACTGACTGGGTTATGCCCTGCATGCAAACATTTCTGTTTTATATCTGTTCTTATATGTGTTCTTATTCAGAACTTCTGAATGTTCTTATTTTCAATAATATTATATGTTTAATTTTCTTTGATATCCTCAAGCTATAATTTGATGAGTGGTATTAAATCAGGCAAGATCTTATTGTCCTGCAGACATAAGTATGCCTCATATAGATGTTTTCTCATGAGCATAAAATATGTTTAGATTTAAAAACTGTTTCACTACTGAGTCAGGTAAAGAGGAGCATTCATTTCCATTACCACCAAATACTTGCCTAAATATTCTTTCTACATGAGAACATTTAACAATTCACTCCATCAGTGGTTTATTATACATGCAATGTTCAATTTAAGAAGGAAAAAGTGCTCTGCTGTATTATATCCTAATCTAAATAATATGCATATTAAAGCTTTCTTCCTATTATGTTCCTGTTTTATAGACTTGTTGTTCATGATGTGGCCTTACTGCTCATGTACATGAGAGATGAATGCATTCTTACCACAATATCCACCATCTCCATAAATCATGATTACAAATTGAAATATTGTATGACTCATTATTAATTTGTATCTCAATACAAATATCTCAAGGATGTTTTTCCTTTCTTTTTTTTTCTAAGAGAGATAAAAAGCTGTAGAAAAGCACATAAGCAATCCAAAGTCCTTTGTTTTTCCATGAAATGGGCTGAGGTGTACCATAGTGTCCCTTCTTCAATAAGCATTATTTCCTGGTACACTGTAATCTCAGTAAGTCATTACTTTGCTCATTGTTTAGGCTTCAAATCTTCAAAGCATTTAAACACATACTTAACTTTAGTGCCTGATTAAGTGCCACTGGAATAGGATTTAAGCACTTACTTAAAATTAAGTGGGTGTCTGCATACGTTGCTCAATAAGGATGAAATGCTAAATAGAAATCATGTTTGTGTCTGTGTGGAAATTGTTCCCAAGTCTACTAAGAAAAGAAAACAGTTTTGATATTTTTTTTACAAGTTCTAAAAAATCTTAATATCATAAAAACTATTGAGTGGATTTTACTCTCTATTGACACAGTATGACACCTTGTGAAAATATCCAAATAGAAAATTCTTTTGTTTTCTGTAAGAAAATTGGTTATGAAGACAAACCAAAATCAGTAAACCTGTTCTCTCCCTTTTCTAAAGTCTTTCTTCAGGATTTCTCTTCCTAATTTTCCTTGGACTCCTTTCATTTTGATGCCCTTTAAAACATTTCCATCACCATCTGCATAGCTCTGCACATCCAGCTGCAAGGTCTTTTCATTTTGCAACCTTCATCTTTCACTTCCCAATTCCTCTACCCATTTGCATGCAGATGAAGGTAGCAGATCCACCATTTAATGCCACCAAAGGTAATGTTACAATAACATCTGTGAGATTTTGGGCAAATTGATTTTTGGACAATTGCTTATTTCAGCCCCATCTTCTTTGACTGTGCAGCACACCCTTGCTGCTATTAGGCACAAACAGGTGGAGATGACAAGGTCAGTGGCAAATTCCTGAAAGAATCAATAAGGCCCAAGTTTCAGCTTAAGTGCCCATTACTTTAATAGACTAGTGGAATTGAGGGAAGAGGAGAGGGAGCCTTCATTTTTAACCTTTCCATCCCTTTTTTTTTTTTTTTTTGAGTACATTAGCCTACATACAAAGAAGAATTCTTTACTAATATTCTTAAGTCACACTAGCAAGCAACTTAACTGATCTGCACTACATTTATTATTCACATACCATTGGTGGGAAAAAGAACACAAAACCCACCATTTACAATTCCTGCTTCTTAGGTTGTTAGCATTGCCTGAAAGAGATAAAGCTTTCCTTCTCTTTTATACGGTCTCATATTCTTTTTCTCTCTCCTGTCCTTCAAGAAAATTGTCCCTTTATTTATTTTCAGTCTATCTGAGAGTGGCAGCTGATTTTGAAGTGTCAGAATGTTATTTGCTTTTTTGGATGTTACCATTTATTGCAGAGAGGATAAAATCAATGTGACATTTTCAGAACAATGATAGATGAAAATGATGAGGGGTCTTTAAAGACAGAAGACTAATTTTTAAAAATGTCACTGGTGTAACATTTCAGAGTTTGTCAAAGATAAAACAATAAAAGTTATAGATATGAAAACTAATAATATTTCGCTTCACAGAAGACTTTACAGTATACAATTTCTACCTGTTTCTAAATATAACATGATAGAAATGCTGCAGAAAGGACATCATTAAATATAGTTCCTTTGAGTTATTTGATTAGATCTTTGTTTGCGAAGACTTTGATTTTTAAGGCTATGACCTTGCAATCAGTTGCTCCAGAAAAGACTACTGGGTGGCATTTTGTGTAAAGGAGAATTCACATGGACTCAGGAGATTGTAATTTGATGGCCAAGTGTTTTGAGTTGACTGAACAATGCAGTCGTTATGTTTTTCAAGCTATTAGTTTCTCGTAGTGTGAGTTTAAGATGCTAAAGTGTGTTCCTTATCCTGCACAGCTATTGTTTCCGATATACACCTTTCCTTTGCGGCTTGTAACACATGCACATAAAGTAGAGAAGATTCCTAAAACTCTGCAGTTTCAATAGACTTCAACAACGTGTGTGTGTGTATTATTGCTATTTCATTTCTAGATATTTCATGTATCAGTCATGGATGGAAATCTAGTCCTGGAATCAGAGACTTTCATTATTTGATATTGTTGGTAAACCTATATAAAAAATTAGTCAATACTATCTATTCTGTTCTTAAAATAATATTCATAGGCAGAAAGAACTGTTCTTCTATCTGGCATAAATACTTTCATTAATAGGGAGAATATAGGGAAGGAAGGAGTGGGCATAAACAGTAGAGTCCTTACATAAGAGTACTTAAGTGACTAACCATCATTTGATAAATATAGAGATAGGAATATCTAATATTTAATGTGGTACACATCCAAGGAAGGGGAATTAATACTAACACACACTTGACAACTACTGGACAAGAATAAAATGTAATCCTTAGTGACTTTGGCCAAACTGGAACAGTTAGTTTATATCTAACATGGCAAAATATATTTTATCATCAAGTTCATGAGGTCAGTAAATGAAGTTTAAAGATATCTAAGAAATTCAACCTATATTTGAACATTTCTCTATCTAGATAGTATATTTACATAGTTCTAGTCCAATTTATAGTTTACAAATAGCTTAAAACCAGATGTCAGTATTTACCATGCTCAGATAGATAACTTGTTTTGCAGTTGTGAAGTAGTGAAGTTTAAAAATAAAAAAAAATTAAAGGAAAAAATTACACAGCAGTTTAAGCTTGATGTCGGCTTTACAACTTCATTTGGGGGAAAAAATAACTTCACAGTTTAACTGCAGATTAAATCTGATCTGATTCAGCTCTAATCATCTCATTATAGGCAAATAAACATAAATTGTGAATCAACTTGTAAAGAAGGGTGCGGGAAGATTAATGATAACTCCTCCTCTCACTACGCTAGACAAACATTAACTGAAATATCAGAAAAAAAGGAAAGAATCAACATGTGCTTAAGGCTTTTTTTAACCTTGTTCTGATCTATGAAGAGACAGCCTGAGCTGAGAGTCTGTGAATTGATCATTCTTTGAATGAAAGAATTATAAAATGGTGAACTAAAGGGATGAGTCTAATGTTCAAAAGTATCTGTGAAGTCATACAGCTAAGCTTAGCTACCCATCTATTGGTACTAAATTTAAATCTGTGCAGTATTTTCACCTGGTTCTGGCCCAGTGCAAGTCATCTGAAATGTTCAGCTGTGCACTTGACTCTTAAAATGTGTTTCACGTCTTCTCCATCAGCTGAAACCTTTGAACAGCATATAAATATTACACTAGGATGGTTTGTCAGAGAACAATTCACCTTCAGTGTCAGAGGTTTGCATTCAAATATTTCAAAGGAAAATATGATTGTTAAAACAAAATATACTTCTTTCCTCTTGTCTTGTACCTATATTTTGAAAAGGAAATTGGTATATATTTTATTATATATAAGTATTTAAAATTAATACATAAAAGTATATAATGATACCTCATATGCAGGTTTTCATGTCTTGATCCATTATAACTGTTTACTCCAGCTTAGACACAAAAATATAAATGTAAAAATATTTTCAAGGAATTAATATATATATATAGTTAATTGGCTATTCTTTTTCATCTTCCTAATTGTGTAATATCGCATAAAATCAAAGAATAGAGTTGGAAGGGACTTTTAAAGGTCATCTGGTCCAAATCCCCTGCAACATACAGGGACATCTACAGCTAGATCAGGTTGCTCAGACTTTGGTCCAACCTGACCTTGAATGTCTCCAGGGACGAGGCTTCCACAACCTCTCTGGACAGCCTGTTCCAGTGCTTCATCACCCTTATAAGAAAAGATGTTGTCCTTATATACAGTTGAAACACCCCCTCTTTTAGTTTGAAACTGTTTCCCCTTATCACCACAGACCCTGCTAAACAATCTACCCCTTTATTTGTTACTGCCCTCCTTTAGACTCTGAAAGGCTGCTATCATGTCTCCCCTTCTCTTCACCAGGCTGAGCAGCCTCAGCTCTCAGCCTGTCCGCATAGGGGAAGTGCTCCATCCTGTGGATCATTTTTATGGCTCTCCTCTGAACACACTCCAAACAGATTCATGTTTCTCCCATACTAAGGACTCTACACCTGGACATGGTACTTACTGCAGCCAGTTCCTCATCCATTGAATAGTTCACCCATCAAATCCACATTTTTCCAGTTTGGAGAGAAGGATGTTGTGGGGGACTATTTCAAAGGCTTTGCTGAAGTCCAGATAGATGACATCAGTGGCTCTTCCCTTGCCCATTGATGCAGTTGCGCCACCATTGAAGTCCACTGTGTTGGGCAGGCAGGACTTACCCTTGGTGAAGCTANTACAGGGACATCTACGGCCAGATCAGGTTGCTCAGACTTTGGTCCAACCTGACCTTGAATGTCTCCAGGGACGAGGCTTCCACAACCTCTCTGGACAGCCTGTTCCAGTGCTTCATCACCCTTATAAGAAAAGATGTTGTCCTTATATACAGTTGAAACACCCCCTCTTTTAGTTTGAAACTGTTTCCCCTTATCACCACAGACCCTGCTAAACAATCTACCCCTTTATTTGTTACTGCCCTCCTTTAGACTCTGAAAGGCTGCTATCATGTCTCCCCTTCTCTTCACCAGGCTGAGCAGCCTCAGCTCTCAGCCTGTCCGCATAGGGGAAGTGCTCCATCCTGTGGATCATTTTTATGGCTCTCCTCTGAACACACTCCAAACAGATTCATGTTTCTCCCATACTAAGGACTCTACACCTGGACATGGTACTTACTGCAGCCAGTTCCTCATCCATTGAATAGTTCACCCATCAAATCCACATTTTTCCAGTTTGGAGAGAAGGATGTTGTGGGGGACTGTTTCAAAGGCTTTGCTGAAGTCCAGATAGATGACATCAGTGGCTCTTCCCTTGCCCATTGATGCAGTTGCGCCACCATTGAAGTCCACTGTGTTGGGCAGGCAGGACTTATCCTTGGTGAAGCTACGCTGATTGTCTTGTATCACCTCCCTCTCTTCCACTTGCCTTAGTATAGCTTGCAGGAGGATCTTTTCATTATCTTTCCTGGCACAGAGGTGAGGCTGACAGGTCGGTAGTTCCCTGGATCATCTTTTCTACCCTTCTTAAAAATGGGTGTGGTATTGCCTCTCTTCCAGTCACCAGGGACTTCACCTGACTGCCATGACTTTTCAAATGTCATTGAGAATGTCTTGGTGACTACATCAGCCAATTCCCTCAGGACTCTGGGATGCATCTTATCAGGACGCACAGACTTGTGGATGTTCACGTTCCTCAGGTGGTCACAAACCTGATCTTCACTCACAGTGGGAGGGACATTGCTTCCCCAGTCCCATCCTTCCAAACTGTTTGTTTGAGAGTTGTGTGACAAGCAGTTGTCAGAGAAGACGGAGGCAAAGCAGCCGTTGAGTACCTCAGCCTCCTTGTCTGTTGTTACTACTTTACCTGTATTGCTCACTAGAGGGGAGGATGCCTTCTTGGAATTTCTTTTTCTGGTTTACATACCTATAGAAGCCTTTCTTGTTCTTTATACCTCTCGCCAAGTCCAATTCCAGTTGGGCCTTCGCCTTCCTGACCCCATCCCTGCACAGCCTAGCAGCATCCCTACACTCCTCCCACAGTAGCTGTCCCTGCTTCCACTGCCTGTGCATTTTCTTCTTTCTCTTCAGTTTGACCAGCAGATCCCTGTTTAGCCATGCTGGTCTCTTCCCTTCTTTTCCTGAATTCCTACACCTGGGGATAGAGAGCTCATGTGCCCTAAGGAAAGATGCCTTAAAAATCTACCAGCTCTGTTCTTCTCCCTTGTTCATGAGGACAGTTTCCTAGGGGGATACGTTCGCTAACTCCTCGAAAAGCTGGAATTTGAGTTTCCTAAAATTTAGTGTCCTGATTTTACTCTTTGTCTGTCTGTTATCCCTCAGGAATGTGAACTCCACCATCGCATGGCCACTGCAGCCCAAGAAGTATCAGCTCCTGATGTCACCGATTAGTTAACTTGCATTGGTGAGCAACACATCTAGTATTTAATCCCCCTTGACAGGGCTGTCTATTACTTGGCTCAAGAAGTTATCCTCAGTAATTTCCAGGGATTCCTGGATTGCCTAGAGCTTGCCATGTTACTTTTCCAACAGATGCCCAGGTGGTTGAAATCCCCCAGCAGGATGAAGGCCTGCAGTAATGATATCTCTTGTAGCTCGAGGAAGAAGGCTTCCTCAACAGGCTCTGACTGATCAGGTAGCCTGTACTAGACATCAATCTCAAGGCTATGTTTGTTTCCTTGGTCTATGAATCTCACCCGTAGGCTTTTGACTTGCTTGTGTTCATTCTTCAGGGATAGCTCTTCACTTGCTTTTACTTTCTTGATGTGGAGTTTGTACTTATTATGTAAGGATGTGCCTTTTCACAAACAATTGTTTATGTGAGATAGTCTTTCTTGCCTTTAGCCCTATCATGAAGTCTATAGAGAGCAATTGCATACCAGGTCCTGCTAAATCTTTGCCAGTCTAACATGAAAATATTCAGGAATATGATGCAGCAGACAGGATAGGGAGGTTATAAAGGGTGGATTATACAAGAGACAGACAAAAGCTTCAGAAAAAAATTGCTAACAATTGCTTGCAGTCTGTGTTTACCATGTGGGAAATGAAATGCCTATTTACCAGTCACCATTAGTAGTATGTGAAAGGAGGAACCTTGTCGCAGTCATAGTTACACTGTTAAATATAGTGTTGTACTCTACCACAGAAGAGGCAGGACTTCACAATTACACATTAAATTTGTATTACTTTGTTTTACTTTATTTTTCTTTCATACGGACAGCAGTAGCCTATCTTTTCTTCTCTTACTTTGTTAACAGAAATTGCTAAAACATTTTAGCTTATGTTCCATATAAAATCAAATAAACAATATATATAAAAAAAAGACATACATATAGCTAATGTTGGGGAGTGGAAGGAGAAAGGGGTGAGGAAGAAGCAAATCTTAATTGTTTAATTAAATATTTTTTAAATTACATTTAAGTTACAGGAAGTGAAATATAATGTATTAGTGAGACCATGAAAAGAAGACTTTCTAAAATAAAAAGTAATGGGAAATCTCATCTATTGCTAAGTGATACAGCAAAATGTTGTGAGCATACATTGCACTTTGTGAGATTCATGCTGATGAGTTGGAAATGTTCTTTCCATAGCGTGGTAGTGCAATGCTGAAATGGGTGGCACAGGTCTGTTATGAAATCTCTGTCTTCAGTGGTTTTCAACATTTGGCTAGACAACACTATATCTGACCTCTTCTAATACTGGTGATGATGTCATTTTTCAATGGAAGACTAGAGGAGATGGCTTCCAGAAATCCTTTTCTTAGCAACATTTTTAGGATTCTATATTCTTCCCAAGTAACTTCCCTCCCATTTTAGCTCATAGGACTTTTCTGTGACTGGTAACTTTATCACTTCTGTTGTGATGCTAATCCATCCTCTTGTGTGCCTATTTCAGCCATCAGTATAACAAAATGGAATAAACATCTCCAAACACCAAGATGTTTCATCCTCAGAATGCATCACACTGTGATAAAAACGTAACGGCTCACAATATAGATGCATTAGCAAAAGCAACATAACTGCCCATTGCTCGGCAAATCAACAAGTAGTGAATACCTCTCTATATCTATCAACTAAAATGTAGCCACCAAAAGGCACATGGAAGAGACACAAAAATTGATTGTACATTGTCATGACAGGGCAATGACTGCTAGCCAAAATACCATACCTGGAGCTCTTATGCAAGAGAAACAGGTTTGCATGGGTTTGGAGGCTGAGTTAGAAGAACATTTTATCGCACAGAATGCAAATAATCAGTAATTTATTCTGCAGCTGTACAGAAACCACTATGTAATTAGAATAATTACATTTTACCTGCAGGACATGAACTTATAGCATGTTGTATGTGCATTAAATATTCAATATATATATTCCAGACCAATTCATGTTCGCTGTAGCTCTATGCTGAAGTCAGTGGATACCCTAAAGGGATAAATTTTCGTCTCAGTATTTTAACTTGTTCAAGTTAGGATTCCAATGGAGATTTCCATTTTGCAGATAAAGGATTTTTAAGAGAGTGTGATAGATTTAGTGGTGTAATCTTGAATAACATGGGAGAAGTATTCCCTGTCAAAGTTCAACTTCAACTCATATGAAAAACAAGCAAACAAAATATGCAACAACTAGGTAACCTTTCACTGCAGTGAGAAATCAAACAGTTTACTTCTGGTGGTAGTCTCACATGGACCATACTTTAGGGTCAAGCTGATGCCTCAATTCCAGCTGCTTTGTGCTAATGAGGAAAGGAAAAACAACTAAAATCTGCCTCTTCTGCATGAGAATATTTGAGTGGCATGACTGATACACTTGGCTCTTCTCCATGTGCCCTCTTCCATTGGCATAAGGAAAGGAAGGCATGCCAGGAACAGCAATGGGTAAGGGATATCATGTGAGAGGAAGGATGAATCAGTGGCTAGTGCAGTAATCCAGGACTCTGCGGACCTGGTTTCATCTTGCTCTGCAGCAGCCTTTCCACATGACCTTAACCAAATCGTTTATAATTAAATCCATAAAAAGACAGAGAAGCTATATGTAACTTCAGGCAAGTGAAAAGTGCACAGACCTTTGAAAAGAGTCTAAAATTTCTACATTATATATAATGAGCTTTAAGTCCAAGAAAAAGTACCAGCAGACCAAGGATGGAGCTAATCAGTAAGAAAAAGGCATAATTTCAGAAGCATACCTCCAGACATATAAAATGTTTAAAGACAGGAGCAGAAATTTCTCCTTTTTTCACAAAATACCAGTCTGCTCTTTGGAATAAGGAATAACAACAATAATTCTCAACTTGTGCACCCTACTTACTTGAATGGATTGTTTAAAAAAAAAAAGAAAAGTCTGTATACTCGCTCAGAGGTCAACTGAGTTGATACTACAACAAAGCACAATAAAGCTTATGGCCCATTTGCTTCTTATCTTCAGGTTAGCCTAGCTACAGATAGAGATCAAGGAAGATGAACTTTGTTGAAGAAGCCAGGTAGTAATATTTGACGTTATATTAGGTCATGTTAATTTGAGCCTCCAAATAATCATACAACCTAAGATGAATAAAAATAATTTTGGGGTATCACTAAGGTACAGTTCATAAAGAACTCTGAGTTTTAGCTTATAGTGGAGATAGAGAAGGGAAGTATGGCCAAATATGAGAACACACAACATGTGCTGTTTTTCTAGTCCAATAACAGGATAGCCTAGCCATTTCCAAACAGGCTGGCAATATATGCAGTAGATACTGTCCAGTCTTTGTCTCAGAAAAGTGGTAAAATTTCTAAGCTCTGCTTCAGAGCTGATTCTCTTCACCTGCAATGTATGATAATTTCAAGAAGATTCAAATTCTACAGTTCTTAACAGAATAAAGTTCTCCTTGGCCTTGATGTGATGTTTGCCTGAAAATAGCTGCACAAGTTAGCACAGACACTTCCGCTGCGGAATGCAGGAGGATGACATGAGAAGCATGACCTTGCTTTTCTCTCTCCCTTTGGAATTGTTTCAGTCCTCTGTCAAGTCCTTTATTAAGACCCCTATAAAAGTCTCATTTTCTTTCAAATATGCCTCCTGCTTCAGTGTCCATTGTTGTTGTTTGGATGTGTCCATTCAACATACTAATTGTCCTGTGTATTTGCTGAAGGAATTCCTCAGGAGCCCCTTAGATCCTAATCCTTTCTTAGCTAATTACCATGTGCCATACTTTGGAACTATGAGGCCTCAAGGTAATCATTTTGTTGACAATATGCAGCAATAACCATATAATCATAGCACATTTATGGAACATTTATGGAGTTATTTGTGCCATGTCATAGATGAAGTAAGCAAATGTAATTTACCTCTCACCATCAAAGATGACAGAGACTTGAGGTCAAAGGCTGAGCTCTCATTATAAATCCTGTTTTTAAAACTACATTTATTAACAGTTAACTTCCCTAATTCCAATGAAATTGTTGGTTGAGCTTTTTGACTTTTATTTTCTGTTTTTACAACTCTGAAGAATTACAGTCCGAACTTGCTGACAGCAAATTAGTTTTCATGAGCTGAAAGGATAACAATAATAATAATAATAAGAAGAAGAAGAAGAAGAGAATCTATGGGGGAAAAAATCTTACTCAAATATTCTAAAAAATAAAAATAAATTCTAAAAATAAAAAATAAATACATACGTACATGCTTACATAAAAATGTTGCCCATAAAGTTCTATCTGTCTCTTGATACTGCTTATCTGTTCATATCAAACTCCTACCAGGTGCAGAGTGATTAAGAAGACCAAAAATAAAACTATTATCTATCAAGTTAACGTTTCCTCACATCATCTGTGGCAGTACATTGGCTTGTGCCTGGATGCTCAATCATGTCTAGTGTTGTAAGGTGACATTTGGATAGGAGCCATTCTGCTACAGATTAGGAGAGAAATGAGAATTTAGCAGAGAGGATATGATCAGCTGAGAAAGATGAAGGACAGGAGAAGGGGGAAAGTGAACTGACATCTGTGAAAGATGCCATCCAGAATAGGTCACACTGAGCGGAAGAGGACAGGCTTCAGAAGGTTTATCATAAAGAAAGAAAAGAAATAAAATTACTCTGTTTTTTTTCAAAGATTAGTGTATATATATTTATATGGTAATAGAATAAAAAATATATACATACTCACATTACCACATAAACATATGCATATATGTTCATATGCGTACAAACACACAGAATTTCCGTACACAGACCTATCCTGTAAATATATAAATAGATGAAAAAACAAATTGAAAAATATACAATGTATTTCCCTTTTCAAATAAAAGAGGATATGGACTGTCAGACCAACTTTCATGTATGGAAGCTTAGAGCAAAAATATTTTATTCGTGAATGATGCCTTTTTAAAAAAAAATAAAAATAAACACATAAACATGTGAAACAATAAAAGTGATATATACCTAATAATGAGTGTGCCAATAAACCCCACTAGGCAACTTAGCTTTGAAAGCGGAAAAATTGACTTTGTATAACAAATTGCAGAATTATTAATCCTGTTTGAAACCTTCTTTATATCAGACCATTTACTTTAATTCTTGCTACTTTCAACATTATCATACATTATGCATTTTTCTTTGTAATATCCCTTTTTTCTTTCTGCTAGTACAGTGTGCTCCTAAACTTTAAAAGCCTGGAAGTATTTTAAGAAGAAGCCTACTGGGTAGAAAAAAAACAAGGAATAAATTATTTAGGCCATTCTAGGGTACTAATTTCTGCAAAATCTCCCTCACAGTGGTCCCTCATAGACCAATGATTAATTAAGCTTTGTGAAACCCATGCAAGGAAAGGAAATCTTACTTGAGCAGAAAAGCTGAAGCTCTGAGCTGATTGCTCTGTCTACATTATGCTGTGAGAAGCCTCCAGAGGGTCTCTAATCTCACCATACTCACTCTTCCTCTCATCTTCTGTCCACACAACCAACTAGTGAACACTCTCTGGTATTTCTTCAAATGATGGAATTGTAAGAGGAGAATACAAGGGATGGGGGACTTGCTTTAAGATAAGTCCTTAAGTTCTTAAGGTCCATAAATGGGAACAAATATGCTTTACCTAAAGAAGGTGCTAAAATTTATTTTGCACCTTTGTCTTCAGTTTTATCTAAAAAGAAATAAAAATGTATAATGTAAGTCAAAGTGTGGCTGAGGAGAGTGGAGTTGTCCTTGTGTAGGAAAGTACACTTTGTTATGTCATGATGTAGCCATGAAGATCCTTAGCCATGTTCACAGTTGTATGAATATGAATACATTGTATGTGGGTTTATGCACAAAAAATTTTGCATGCATGGGAAAGTTATGTGAGCTCCAGATTACATCTGCAAGACAAGAGACAGGCACGTCTGATCTTGAAGGTGCTCTTAATGCTACTCTTACTGGGAAGTATCAAAATAACTAACATTTTCCTAAAAAGCAAACCTTAGATGCACAGTGTAAAAGACGAGGCACTTGAAAAAATGTAGAACCTGACGTTTGAAGTCATTGATGATCCACAGCTCTATCTGAGGTCTACAAAACTCTAGGAATTGAGTAGGAGTTCAACAGTAGGGCTACCTAGTTTACCAGCTGTAATCAAGTAAAATGGCAAAAACTAGAATAATATTTATTCACATGTTCTTCAAATTAATGGATAGCAACAGGACAAATATACAAATGTGATGAATATGTATAGTAGATGTAATGTAGATATGCATATGTATTTTTCTCTGGAGAAAATCTGAAACCTTTGGATTACTCCAAAATGAATCTTACGTTATTGTCCTTGTTTTTAACAGTCTAAATATTATCAAAATAATCTTGAAATACGTGTTCATAGGATGACAGTAAAAATGTCTTTAGTTTTGTTTTGTTTATTTCAATCACAAAGCATTAATTTAGATGCCATTTAACAAAAACTCACATCTCCTAAAAAATAAAAAAATAAAAAGAAGCAAAAAGCAAAGAAATAACAAAAATGAAGAAATGTGTTTCTAACTGTAATCTACTGTTAGTTCCTGGGTACTCTTCTATACAAAGTCATTAGATCTCTCACCGTCGTGGTTTGACTCAGCAGATAGCTGAGTTCCACACAGTTATTCACTCACCCTCCCCCCTCCCCAAATGGGACGGGGGAGAGAAGTAGAGAGATATGCAGTAAAATGCGTGGATTGAGATAAATGCTATTTACTAAAATAGTAAAGAGAACAAAAGAAATAACAGTACATATATATATATATATATATTCAAAGAGGATACGCAGAGCAAGGGCTCACAGCCAGTGGCGACCCTTCCTCCCGGCTAGCCCCTTCCGTAACGAAGAGAACCCGGAAACCCCACAAACCAATCACATGATGTTGTATGGTATGGAATAGCTCTTTGGTCAATTTGGGTCAGCTGCCCTGGTCCTGTTCCCTCCCAGTTCCCAGCTCCTTATGCCCCCCTTAACTATTTCACTGGCAGAGGAATGCAGAAGTGAGTTATGTCCTCTGCTCCGTTCAACACTGCTAGGATGTTATCAGTATCTCTGAGGCCACAACATAGCTTCATACTAGACACTATAAGTAGTGTAACTTCTGTTAGAATTTTTTTCTGTTTTCTGTTAGAAACCAAGACATTTCTGTGTTTGTGCTTTTTAAAATATAAGGTGCTTGCTTCAACAGTGGTTGCAATAATGCAGTTTGTTTGTCTTCAGCCATTTTAAGCCTAGGAGATCTTATGAAACAAACAAACAAATGAACACAAAACTATAGGTAATCACAAAATTCTCACTGAGTTCAATAGAACTGAATTTAAACCATAGCTCATTTGTATTGAGGTAAAATAATTACATGTTTTCTTTTTTTTGCATTTAAATAAAATTGTATGTCAAACCTGGCTGAAACAGTAATAATTTTTTAGCAAAACTGTTCATTATGCAGACAATCAGTTGACAGGAAGCTGGTCTAAATAGACAATAGAGTGAATCTTTGAAATCTTTTAAACTCGACCAGAGAAGTGTTCATCTTTCAGGTGTGTTTAATATCTGTTTTACTCTGATTTACAAGCCATAGAATTCAGAAACAATAACACCAGCAGCTGATTAACTTTCTTACTATTTTTCATTAGCAAATATGTAAACGCATCAGTGGTCATACTTATAGAGAAGTATATCCTTGAAAAAACATGTTGATATATCATGAATTCTATCCCTGGGCAAGTCTTCCTCTAATCTTTCTCTGAGTAGATTAGATAATTAACTTGAAACATCCTTTAAGATACTAAACATTTATTTTCACCCCCCTTCTTTGCTAAGCTCAACAATTACAAACCTTCACACTTGCTAACTATACATAATGCATTTCTAGATGCAAACTCTTACTTCATCCAGTAAATTCTTATCCAAAGTCAGATCTCTGCTTAACAAAATTAGGAGCTCTCTAAAAATAGCCTTGAGTTCTAGCAACCTAAACTTTCAATGTTTTCTCAGCTATGTACTTTGCCACCAACTTACTATCTCTGTCACCGTGTACAGAGAGCCTGTTACAATGTGAGTAAACTCAAGATTTTAGTATTTTCTTAGTTATTCCAGTAAATCACATGTCTATGACAGAGATATTTCTTCTTGCTGTTCCTTGACCTTTCCTTTTACCAATTCCTTATTAGGTCTGTTCAGATTTATGGTGGTGGGTGAGCTGTACACTTTCATTCATAATATTTTTGAGATTTTGGGAGCAACTGATCCAATTTGATGGAAAGGTTCTCATGCGACAAAAGGTGATATTCTTTAACAAACAATGCTCAGGATGCCATACGACCAAGTATGTATTTCTAAATGTTTCAAGAGTTTTGGGAATGATATTTCTGAATATTCTGAATATTAATTTATCTTTGTAGGAAAATAAATGGTACCTCCATCGGATTTCTCTAGCAGTAGATATTTTTCTTTTTACTGTTCATAAGGTATGAAAAATTATAGTCTCACCTTCCGTAAATCATTTAGCAAACACTTCATGTGTGATGATTCCATGAAGTTTTGACTATATAGAAACAGTGTCTCTCAATATTCCTTTAAAGACTGTGGTCTGAAAGGAAACCTAAGGACGTATGGATCTTCAAAGTATAACCAAATACTTATCATTCTTGACAATCAAATAATAATTTTGTGCATTTGCTTTATTGATACTTCTGTCTCTTTTCTGATGTCCTCAAAAGCCCCATTATTCTCTGCTCATGTACCTTTCTGTACTCTCTTCTATTATTTTGTTAGTAATCTATGTAATACTGATTTTGAAGCTCTGAACATGATTAGTACAGCTGATGAAATATATATAAAATATAATATTGAAAAGAAAGCTTTATTGTGATAAAATGCAAAGGATATGATAAACAGGTTTATAAGGAGTAATATAAAGCTTCTATTTCCAGACGTAGAGAGAGACAAAAAGAGAAAATAAGGCACAAAGGGATGTATGCCTTAATGTACATTTTGAAAGCATTTCTATTTAAATTTTTCATACAGTCAGTTGCATAGAAAAACGTTCATTTCTATGAAGTGCTAAAGGTGTGAACCCCTTAGCAAGTCAGTTCTTGGTGTTCAGGCTCTGCAGCCTAAAGCAGGAAAGTTCCAAGGCCTAAGTGAAGCTGAGCATTTTTTGTTGAAATGACCCCAGCACCAGGCAAATACTGTACAACATCTTATGCCAGCAGCCAAAGCCATTTACATGTGCTTTCTTCTCTCTGAGTAGAGTGGACAGCTGGTGAATTTTTACGCCTATTAATCTTTCTGTGCACAAACATCTCTAGGTTTGTAACACCTATTTTTCAATCTTTGGGGCATCAAATGAAGTAATGAATAATTCTGTTATACTTCTGCAGTACTGATGAGTATTACTGTGTGATATGTTAGGTCTATGGTTGAAGAGAAGGAGGGAAAGGGAAAATGCTGTAATAAGGCAGGCAGCCTATTATTGCCTTTTCATCACAACAAACAAAAAAAATTCTTTCTAATTTGACCAGAAGATCATCATAGAACTCTGACCATCTATAAATGTTTCCTGTGTGTGTGCATGCATGTGAGTGTCTATGTTAAACTTTCTTGCTTTCAGGATTTTTAGTACTTCAACACTCTTGGTGGCTCTAGTCTTAAACTAAACCAGTGAGGCTGTAAGAGTTTTGTTGTGATTTGACCCAGCAGATAGCTCAGTACCACACAATTGTTCACTTACTCCCCTATTCCCAGTGGGATGGGAGAGAGAATTATGAGAAACTACAGGAGAACTTGTGGACTGAGATAAAAACTATTTACTAAGACAGAAAAGGATTGAAATAGAAATAGCAGTAACTATTCAAATATACATGAAAACAAATGATACACAAAGCAATTGCTCACCACCCATCCATCGATGCCTAGCCTGTCCTCGAGCAGTGGCCCCTCCCCCGCTAACTCCCCTCCTTCCTATTGACATGATGTCAGATAGAATGGAATATCCCTTTAGTCAGTTTGGATCAGCTGCCCTGGTCCCGTCCCCTCCAAGCTCCTTGTGCTCAAACCAGTCCCCTTGCTGGCAGAGCAATACAAGAAGCTTAGAAAATGACATGTCCCTGGCTCTGTACAGCACTGCTCAATGGCAAGTATAAACATATGTATGTTTTTCAGTTCTGTTTTCTTCTTCTAACACCAAAAATACTGGAGACTGTGAGAGTAACTAACTTCTGTCCTAGCTGAAATAAGACAAGTTTTAATCTTTTGGCCCTGAAATGGAAACTTCTGTGCCAACTGCACAGAAAAAGTCATGACACACAATGTAAAATGGTGCAAATGACTGAACAAAGAATTTAGGCACATATTGTTATACAAAAGAGAAAGGAGATGAACTAGTACCTTGACAATTTAATTAGCTCCAAACTAAAGAGAAGGACCTATTTGAGAAAGAATGGGGCAGACAAGTTTGTGGTTTAGATTCTGATGTGAGATTTTAGAAATACTTTAACATTATATTTAAAGCAAGAATCTTGATCTTTATTCATAACAAATCATGCTGTTCTGGAAACTAGTAGTAGCAGGATGCCAAAAACCTGGATAATTTCCTCTGTGTGAAACAAGTATCCTTACCCTAAAAGTATAATTTTCTCCTCAATTTTAAAGAATGTTTCGTGAGTTTAAATAACTTTTTTATGGTCCCTCTTGATGATAGGCTCCAGGTGATGTCCAACTGTGCAGTCTCAAAATACGGGGGGCGGATTATTGTTGTCCCTCCTGAATGCTGTATCACAAGAGCATCAGTTCTCCTGAGATCCTTTTCCTAACTCTGAAGATCTATGAAGTGCAAATACTTTAGCTCAAAGTAAAAGCAGACTGGAGCAAAATTTAGAGACTACAGATTGATCTGGCTTAAGACACTTTGAGGCACACCTCAAAAAGCTTTGCTCTCTCTCTCTCTCTCTCTCCTTCTTTGCATCTTTTTCTACAGCCATTTCAATGTGCATTAGTCCCCTTTGAATCTGTGACAGCCATACATGACTGAAAGAAGGCACACACTTAATTTTAACAGCAACAGAAAAATCAGTCACTAAAATAGAAGTCTGGACTCTTAACAGACACAAGAAGAATTTTCTGTGCCAAAGTATATTAAATTATATTCTTTGTTGTGTGTTGCACACAAGAACAGGGAGGAAAAATATCAGCGTTCAAAGAAAACTCTTTCATTAAATTTCACAAAATATTAGCAATTTGATTTTTGGTATTATGTTTATTATTCTCTAGTCTAGATAATTTGGCAGCCCAAAAAAGTGGACAGCATGCAGTATAAATTACTTACTGCATTGCAAAAGAAGTGGCTATGTAGCATGGAATACTGAGAACATTTCAGGGGTTTACCCCACTGAATGGTGATTAACTCCTCCCCAGATCCACCTTTAAAGATACACAAAATACTAACATATAATTAAATGTCTGTTCTTTTATAATCAGTCAAAGGCTCGTTGCAAATGATATCAAACCCTTTGGAATGCATTCAGCCCACTTCCATTTGAAAATTACCTTGCCATAAATAATAAAAGCATATTATATATGCAGTAAATAATGGTTCTTAAAATAATGTATTTCAGGAGCTATATTTTAAGGACACTGTATGTGTTCCATGTGTAATGAGCTCTTCCCTTTATCAGCATCACCAGCAGCCTATCAAATCTAGAGGGGTAAAAAGATTAATTCGTTGGCTTTTTTTTAATTCCCCTCCCCCCCAAACATTAACCACTTGTTTTTGTTAATCTCTTGTTTTTCTTTCTCTGTCTTTAAAACTAAAATCCTAGAATTAACTTCCTCATTTTCTAAATTTACCTTCTTCTTCTCAACAGAGATCAGCTTGAAATTTAGAAATAATTTTTCAGGAAAGAAAGAAAGACTATTTCCATTCTTTGAAATGCAATGTTAATACATATATGAGGATGCCTGTATGTAATGGGTCTGTATAATATATACATAAATATATGTATAACTGTGCTGTTTGCGTGTAGGCTTGGAATTATGTTTATATGCACATATATATATATAAGTAAATATATATATATTCTATAGAGACATAACATTAAGACCATCTGCATTAGAAGTTAATGACTTGCTGAAGAGTAAGTATCTTCTAATATTTATGTTAAAGATACTACTGATTAAGTAAGATTTTTAGAACAGACAGGCAAGGTAGTACAGTTGCCCTCTATATGAAGAATTGGATGAACTGTGAATAGGTGTCTCTGAAAAGCAACTGTGTCCAGGCTGTGATCCTGTGGTATAAAATTAAGGATGAGATCAATAAATGACATCTGGTGGTCAGGTCTAACATGGGCTTCCTGATCAATGGTCTGTTGATGAGGCCTTCTTGCTTCAGTTACAGATGTCATGCTCTCAGGCTCTCATCCTGATGGGGGATTGTCTTAGTTTCTAATAGAAGTTATGTTTCTCATAGTGTCTAGTATGAAGCTATGTTTTAGCCTCAGAAGAGAAACAAAACTGATAACATCCTAGCAGTGTAGAACAGAGCCGAGGACATATTCAGTTCTGCATTCCTCTGCCAATGAAACAGTTAGGGGGGGAGCATAAGGAGCTGGGAACTGGGAGGGGACAGGACCAGGGCAGCTGACCCAAATTGACCAAAGAGCTATTCCATACCATATAACATCATGTGATTGTTTTTTCGGGTCTCCTGTTGCTTTTGTTACGGAAGGGGTTAGCCGGAAGGAAGGGTCGCCACTGGCTGTGAGCCCTTGCTCTGCGTATCCTCTTTATATATATATATATGTACTTTTTTGTTTTCTTCACTATCTTAGTAAATAGTGTTTATCTCAACCCACGAGTTTTACTGCATATCTCTCTACTTCTCTCCCCCGCCCCATTTAGGGAGGGGGGAGGGTGAGTGCATAACTGTGTGGAACTTAGCTATCTGCTGAGTCAAACCACGATAGGGATTTTTATCATTTTGATATTTGCTGGGAAAACAATACAGTGACCTGCAAGCAATCTAGGAGTCTCCTGGAGTCTGTCGAGGACAACTTGCTGGTCCAGGTAATGGACAGACCCATCAGAGGTGAAACCTTACTGGACCTGGTGCTCACCAACGTGGAGGACATCACTAAATGTGCTCTTTGAGCTCGGAAGGCCAATGATATCCTGGGCTCCATCAGATGAGGAGTGACCAGCAGGGAGAGGGAGGTTATTGCCCCTCTCTACTCTGCCCTCATGAGGTCCCATCTGGAGTACTGTGTTCGGGTCTGGGGCCCCCAATACAGGAAAGATGTGAAGCTATTGGAGAAGGTCAAGAGGAGGGTCACAAAGATGATTAGAGGGCTGGAGCACCTCCACTATGAAGACTGACTGAGGGAGCTGGGCTTATTCAGCATGGAGAAGAGAAGGCTGCAGGGAGACCTCTTTGCAGCCTTCTGGTACTTGAGGGAAGCTTATAAACAGGAGGGATATCAACTTTTTACAAGGGTAGATAGCAATAGGACAAGGGGGAATGGTTTTAAGCTGAAGGAGGGAAGATTTAGATTAGACATCGGGAAAGTTCTTTACTGAGAGAGTGGTGAGGAGATGGAACAGGCTGCTCAGAGAGGTTGTGGACGCCTCGTCCCTGGTGGTGTTCAAGGCCAGGTTGGACAGGACCCTGGGCAACCTGATCTAGTACCAGATCTGGAGGTTGGCAGCCCTGCCTACAACAGGAGGCTTCGAACTTGATGATCCTTGCCGTCTCTTCCAATCCAAGTTATTCTATGATTCAATGACTCCATAATTCTATGAAAGGCATTAAGATCAGAGGCAGCCTGGGCTGTAGTGATTATGCCCCGGCTGAATTCATGATCTCAAGGAATGTGGGCCTGACAAAGAGTAGTCACAACCCTGACCTTCAGAAAAGTGAATCTCAGGCTCTTTAAGGAATCATTGGATGGGATTCCTTGGGAAACTGTCCTTACATACAAAGGAACAGCACAGAGCTGCCAGCTCTTTAAGGACACCTTTCTGAGAGCACAAGAGCTGTCCATCTCTCATGGATAAGTAAAGACCTGCTGGTCAAACTGAGGGATAACATGGAAAAGTATAGGCAGTGGAAGCAAGGGTGAGTGGCATGAGAAGAAAATAAGGATATTGTCTGGAAGAGATAGGATCAGGAAAGCCAAAGCACAGATGGAACCAATCTTGGCAAGGGATGTGAAAAATAACAAGATACCTTTGGATACATTAGTAAGATGAGAAAGTGAAAAGATATTGTACCTCCACTGATAAATGTGAAGAGAGAACAAGCTTCAGCAGACATGGAGATGGCTGAAGTACTTTGCCTCGGTCTTCACTAGCAGCCAGGTTTCCTATACCTGAAATTCTAGGCAGGGGTCGAGGCCTCTTCTCTACCTGAACTTCTAGTCAGGGTTCAAGGGAAAGGAATTTCTCCCACTGTAAGAGTGAGAAAGTTGGAGACTGCCTCACAAGGCTGAATGTGTACAGATCTATGGGGCTGGAAAACATGCATCCCACTGTTTTGAAGGAACTGTGTGATGTAGTTGCCAAACCACTCTCCATCATATTTGAGAAGTTGTGATTGTCACATGAAATCCCTAGCGACTGGAAAAAGGGAAGCATCACTCTCCTTTTTAAGAAAGTGAGAAAGGAGGATCTGGGAAACAACAGGTCAGTGAGCCTCACCTCTGTGCCTGGGAAGATCATGGAACAGATCCTTCTGGAAGAAATGTCAAGGCATATGCAAGACGAAGAGGCGATCCAAGACAGCCAGGCCAGCAGATCATGCCTATCCAGTCTGGTGGCCTTCTATGATGGAGTGATGGCATCAATGGGCAAAGGGAAGGTGACTGATGTCATCTACGTGGACTTGTGCAAGGCCTTTGACATGGTCCCCCACCACATCCTTATCTGTAAACTAGAGAGATACAGATGTGAAGGGTGGACTACTTGGTGGATAAGGAATTGGTTGGAAGGTCACAGCCAGAGGGTTGTGGTCAATGGCTCTATGTCCAGGTAGAGGCCAGTAATGAGCGATGTCCCCCTGGGACGTCTTGTGATCAGTACTCTTTAACATCTTTATCAATGACACTGATGACGTGATTGAGTGCACCCTCAGCAAGTGTGCTGATGACACCAAACTGAATGGTGCAGTTGAAACAGAAGAAGGAAGGAATGCCATCCAGAGCAAACTTGATGAATCTGAAAAGTGGGTCCATGTGAACCTAATGAGATTCAACACAGCAAAGTACAAGGTTTTGCTCTTGGGTCAGGGTAATCCCAGATGTGTATACAGACTGGGAGAAGAACTCCTTGAGAGTAGCCCTGCTGAGAAGGACTTGGGGGTCCTGGTAGATGAGCACTCAACATGAGCCGGCAGCATGCTCTTGCGTTACAAAAGCCAATGGTATCCTGGACTTCATTATAAGAGAGGTGGCCTGAAGATTGAGTGAGGTGATTATCCCTCTCTACGCTGCCCTCGGGAGGCCCCATCCAGAATATGCATCTAGGTCTGGTGCTTTCAACGCAGGAAAGATTTCAAGCTTTTGGAGAGGAGGAGGGCCATGCAGGTGATCGGAGTGCTGGAGTATCTCTCCTGTGAAGACAGGCTGAAGGAGCTGCGCTTGTTCAGTCCGGAGATGAGAAGGCCGCATGGAGACATCTAATTGCAACCTTCCAGTGTTTAAGAGGAGAGATGAGGGAAATCAACTATTTACAAGGGTAGATAGTGATAGGGCAAGGGGGAATGATTTTAAACTAAAGGAGGGAAGATTTAGATTAGATGTCAGGGAGCAGTTTTTCACTGAGAAGGTGGTGTGGTGGTGGAACAGGCTGCCGAAAGAGGTTGTAGATGCCTCATTCCTGGAGTTGTTCAAGACCAGGCTGGATGGGGCCCTGGGCAACCTGATCAAGTGCTTGATCTAGCAGGTGGCAACCCTGCCTGCAGCAGGTGGCTTGGGACTTGATGATCCTTGAGGTCCCTTCCAACCCATGCCATTCTATGATTCTATGAAGGGGAGGATGTGACTTGGTGTTGGCATAAAGTGTGTGATTGGCACTGGTGATTGTGTCAAGATTTTAGGCATGACTGTTATTGGTAAACTAATCCGAAATAATCCCATTGAAACCTGCCATATTTGCTACAAAGTGATATGTTCTTTGAGATCATAGAATTCTTGCCAGAATAATGGACTGATGCCCACTGACGATTAGTGCTAAGACTCAGTCACTTCTTGTTGCCATAGAGCAACTACATACAGCATTTAATAAAAGGGCATAACTGATGTTTAATAAATAAGGGTGCCTGCAGCTGTTCATTTAATAGGTTCACATCTTTACTCATTAGAAGGCAAAGCTGGGCAAATCACTTGACCTTCATATGCTTCAATCAATCCATCACTTTAGTAACAACGAAAAACAAACAATAACAACAAAACAAAATAAAACACCATAAGCTCACGTGAAGAGCCGACACTATTTGAGCTTGGATTTACTCGGGATATTATATGTGCCTTCACAATATTCTAGTCTCTCATCCCAGTAGCTCTTAGCTGCAGTGACTATATGTTACTCCAACAAGATATACTTGCACAGAGAGAAAAAAAAAAAAGGTGTTGTTGGATTTTATATTGTTACTTTTGTCACTTGTAGATGAAAGTAGCTAATAGAAAAATAATTCTACTGATACTATATTGCTTCATTTTTATAGCAGTGGGAAACTATGTTTTGGTAGATGACTCATCTACAGCAAACTTCTTAACAGTGGAAAAATGCCTAAATCTCATTGGTAGCAATGGAACATCAATGTATGCTTACATTTAAGGCTGTGTTGAAATACTTCTTGAAAAGGATGACTACTAAAGAAAAAAAAGTTGAGGCACATCAGACAGCAGATGATTTCATTAAGGAGTTACAAACATGCCAAGAAACATAGGTAAGCCACTAGCAAAGGCATGTGTAGTCCATAAAGATCCCAGTTCTTTATCTTAAACTTCACTCTTAGTGCATTAATTAAAAACTCCCAGTGACTCAGGACACAGCAATTATATTGATGCTGTTTTTCTCTTTTATGCATGGAAAAACTCACCTGATAATACTAATAATGGCACTTACATTCACAAAGTACTGTATCAACAACACATAAACTATACCCTGGCTTGTATTATTTCTTTTACTGTTGCTACAGAACAGACTTCATAGGACAAGAAACAGGGACAGAGATCGTCTGTAGTTGTCACACTACTTGTTTCATCTAAACTAGTCTTTCCCTTGGGCTCCTACTAAGTCAAGTTTCTCTTATAACTTATAATTTTTTTAAGAAAAAAATGCTTTTTTACTTTATTCCTATTATAGCTATGTTAAGTAGTATCACTGCATTGTTTGGACTGAATTTCAATGAATTCTGTGAATTCCTGCAATTTGTAGTTTAAATATTCCACAGACTTATATCATTAGAATTTTATATGCACCTGAGACAAAATAAATGGCACACAGCTTGTCTTTTTTAAGCAAATTTGACACCATTTAACAGCAGGAGGATAAATTAAAAAGTTCTGTGACACACATTGGGGCCTCCCAGTGAATACCAATATGTGGGTTCATAAGTCTAGAGCCAGAGTTAGCTCTTCTTACTATATATATATTTTTTTTCATTTCTCAAACACCAGTAACCATACTAGCCCTGTTAAGCACTTTTCTCTCAGTATTAACTACTGTTTTCTTTTGTACAAATATAGAGATTTCCCTGCATTTCTGCACTGCAGCATATTTAACCATCTCTGCAGTTCTGCAGGAACAAGAATGAATTATTCCTTCTACAATTTCATCCACACACGTTGGGAAGGAAATGAATAACTTTCCATTTCTTTCTTTTTCATTAAAAAAAATGTGTCAAAGCTTTGAAGTCCTCACTGACATGAATTCATGTCCAAGTTAGATCACGGAAGACTGAGTATCTCAATGGCCAAAATTACCTGTACATAAGGCTCTCAATAACTGAGCAAAGTCTTCTCAGGAGATAAAAGAAAGCATTAAAAATTTACCTCATAGTATTTTCAGGTTTTCTAAACTTATTTATTTTGCTGAAATAAATTCTAGTATTTTTTCCCTCTAAATTCTGCCTTTTATTTCCTAATCTTCATCTGGATACACTAAGGGAGTCTTTTACTCACAAGGTTCATCTGACAAAGTCCATCTCTGACAGATCAATCACTAAGCTGTGTTTATATTCAGCAATGTCCTAACCGGAATGTACACATTATATTTTCCAAATACTAATTTACATTAAACAGAAGCATGACTTGTGCATTCATTCATAAAAAGTTATTTTTGTCATGTTTTAAAAGTCATTTGACCAAGTTCATGGGTAACATTTGCATTATTCCACTGGTTTTCTTTTGGAGACAGCACAGCTTGCCAATTAAATTTTTTGAAGTTTCTGAACTATTGTGCTGTGTGTGATAGTGTCATAGGTGTGTACAGAATGTGCTGCATTTAATCTTCAACAGATGAAAAACTGCTGGCACTATGAGTTTTGCCAATCCTTGCTTCTGTATTCTACCCTCTCCCACCAAACCCACATACCTTGCAAATGTTTTTGGAATCTAAATGAAAGCACATTAAATATAGGGAATGAATTTGGTGTTTAATGATTTCATGTCGCTGACAGTACAGGTTTTGTTTGTTGGAGGAAGAAGCTAAAACTTGCATTAAATGTACTGAATGGCTTCAGGTGATTGACCAACACATTTTGTCCACAGGATGAGAAATAGATCTCAGCTGTGAAATAGCTGGCTGACTTTCAGCATTATTTTTTTTCCTTTTTTTTTTTTTTTTAATTTGTTTCAAAATATCTTTACCCATGAACCAGTAGAGTCCCTCCCAACACAAGTTATCAAGTTTCACTCTGCAAGTTTTTCAATGGCAGCCAATCTGGAGGACTGCATATATCTACCCCCAGACAGCTGCATTATGGAGCTAATTGAACTGCATCTAAATTCATGAGCCGATAAAAAGTAACCTGGCTAAAATCTTTTTTATACCAGAATATACACTGATAATCATACCCCCTTGAATTACAAATGTTCCATAACCATTCAAACTGGTACCGAGTTACTGACATTATTTGAAGTAATGACATAATAAAACATGCTTTAAAAGACAAACTCATAATTTACTTACTTCTCGCTTAAAACAAATGTTTCAGAAATCTTTTGAGATCATAGTTGATGGGTTACTAGATTTCAAAGACCATCAAAGATTTGAATACATTTTAATAAACTAGAAAAATTAAAGTCACTTTAGCTTACTAGCTGGCTTTAGCATTCTTATTATTATTTCGTGCGGTTTTCTCCTCTTTCCCTGCTCAATTCTCTCTCTTGCTCATCTCTCTTGGTCTCTAATATTTTTTAAAAACACGTCTAAAAATTAATTAGAAACCACACTGACATGCAGCTTTATCTCATTAAGAAAAAGACAGGATTTACTTTTCTCCTTGGAGACAGCAGAAATGTCAGCATTCTCAACTTCATATTGTTATACAGAGTTATGTTAAAATCAGACATTTGGTATGTACAGTTAACACAGAGCATCTGACTTGCTTCATAATTCTATGGATGCTTTGATTACCTACCTGTCGGTGCTATGAAATACAATGATAATTTATAAGGTTGCTCAACATAAGGGATTGGAGAAACTTACTGTCCATCTATCTTTCTAATTGGCATCCAGTGCTATATTAGCTGAGGTTTGAAGGAAGTCAGAATCATGTTGATACCTCTCCCTTCCTGATACATCAGGAAGAAATTAATTAAACTTCCAAGCTTTTGTTTTCAAGTAGACATGAGTTCTTTATAGGTAGTTGAATCAAAATACTTGAAGAAATTAAAGTAGTTGTGGAAATAGTTACACTACTTTCTTTCCACCAAGTAATTTCTTACAAAACCAAGTGTATTATTTTAAGGATGGAGGAGCCACTGAAGGGTTAAAAATGATTAAATATTTGTATGTGCTTTTTTGGACAGATAATTTAGTCACATTTTGTTCTTAAAATAGAGGGAAACTTTCATTTCATTTATTGGATAATCTCCTTAATATTTTAGCTTCCAAATACAGAAAATAAAAGTGAATTTAAGCAGTTTGCCCAGGTGCCTGTGTTTAAAAAATGTTAGGCAATGTGGTTATGCATTCTAAAAAGCAGAGTATATATTTTGCTTAAAAATAAGATAAAGATAAATAATGATAGCAGAATATTTTCTCCTACTCCAAACAAATCTCAGCACCTAGTAATCAGCATGGATAGGTGTCTTCATTTTTCACAGATGTCTTTTAGCTGAAAATGGCGTTGAAATTATGAAATATTATACATTTCGTAAGAGATTTGTAAGAAAGTTCACATTTCCTAATGCCAGGCTCCTGACTCCTGGAGTGCCACTAGTGAATCCTGAAACTCTCCTTTGAATGAAGTAACTTCCACTATCAACCTCCACACTTAGTTCTTTTGTACCGGTGTCCTAACCTGCCTGCAGCTGAAAGGTCTACAGTATTGCAAGTAAATGCAATGTAGCAACTGCATAATGACATTTTGGGGCCTAAATTCTGTAACTGTAAACAATGGACTTCTTTCAGAGGAACAGCAGCGGAAAAATAATAGCAAGATTTTATTTACAGGGAAGAACAAGGCATAACTAGTTTGCAGAAAGCTAACAGATAGAGGATTTGTTGCAATGAGTACCAGTGTCTGAGTAGGACAAATAAAAGACTACATACAGAAATTCACCTTAGCACCACTTGTGGCAAACTGATTTGCCAAAGGCTCTCACTTTCAGCCATACAGCATGGACTTGTCTTTTAACACGTCTGGTTCCATCTGTGAGGGGGTGATAGTCTAGCCATTTGTGCCTCAAACTTTGCCACTCCACCCACATGTCCACACTCAATGAACATGACAGCAACGAGCCCTGTATTTGGAAATAAAGTGGCTATGTAACAGCAGGGAGGGACAACTTGCTGGCCTGAACAACTTTGCTGCATTCACACATTACTGCAGGAATTGGTATATTGCTTCAAGCTAGTGGTCCCTCTAGCGGCTGTTTACAAGAGACCTCATAGAAAGACAGCAAAAAATTCTTTAGCAAGTACTGATTGAATAATCTGTTTTTTCTTTGTTTATTTGTTTGTTTGCTTGTTTTCAGGTGTTTCTATCTGTTGCCGAAGACTAAAGGTTGAATTCAACCCTAAAGAATGGCAAATTATACTTACATAAAGGACTTCTGTATGTTGTCTGCTCTCCTATTATATCTTTTATTCTTCCATGTCTTTTACTTCTTTCTTCTTGTTACTCCCCCTTTTTAATCAGGGAACACATCTTATTCCATGAATGTGAAGAAAAGATTAATTCCACTGAATTTTAGGCTCTTAGCTAAGATCATTTACCTAGTAGCTTAGACTATATAATCAAAAGAGAAAAATATACTTCCTGAATTGGCAATTTACTCTGCTTGGATCTAAATCACCCTGGAGGTTTCTGAAGCTTTCTATCAGCTTTGGAGGGAGCAGAGGGTAATTTATCTAAATAATACCAACTTAAACACCTCAGTTATAAGCCTAAAGTTGTGTTCAGCCTGTATTTTTGCACCCACAATACCACCTGTGAATTCTTCCTTGTATTTCTCAGCCAGCTGCTTCTGTTTAACCATTTTTTTTTAAAGGATGATCTCATTGTTTTCTGGATACCACATTTTGCTCTGTGGATCACATCTTGCTGACTTGCTCAACTATCATTATGCAACTTAACTCTCAGGAGCCTACATAGAAATAATCAATAATGGTTTAGTAAAAAGAGAAATCTGAATGAAACATCATTGATGGAATTATCATCTTGTCAATTGTATATAGGTTGCCCTGAAACTAATGCCTTCTATTTTTTTCCATGTAAACTACAGTAGATACAGAGAGCACAATAACACTGTTAGACAGAGAAAATTCTCAGCTACAAAACACTATTTTTCAACATAGCCTCCACCATTAACTATGTATTTTTGCCAGCAATAAACAAGAGATGTTGTGCTCATAAAAATCTGCACCAATAGAAGCAACTCCCTGTCACTGTTTCCATTGATGAAACACACAACCCATCACCTCACTGTGCTAACACTCACTCCATAAATGTTCAGCATGCATCAATAAATGTCAATGGGTGCAATTTTTTCCACATCGAGGAATTCAAATGCGCTCTTTCATACGTACTTACTTCATACTTATATTTCATGTAAGATGCCATTCTGCCAGACGGTCTCTCTGCTGCCATCTGTTGCACAGCAACAAAACTTAATTGAATATTGATGGCAAAGTTCAACCTCTGCTGCCATAGACCCAACATCCGTCTCTGATGTTGTTGTGGGCCAACATAATAAGTAGGAGGCATTATTTCCAGCGCAGTCCTGTAGTAAATTGGGGATAGGTGAATACTTGCCTTTAAACTGTTTTGGAGACAAAGACTGAATTAATTATTAAAGACCATGATATCAAAGCAACTGTTTTTCAGACAGGCATTTGAATACTATCCCTTAATAAGAGAAACCAGAAGTTGAGGATGGGGCTTTTTGTATGTTTGTTTTGCTCTTTACATAGACTATCAGCATAAATACCACTTGCTTGGTTAGAATCCATCTACTCCATTGACAATGTACTCAAATAGCAAGCATGAATTTAATAGTGTCATGTCGAAGTCCTACAGAGCAGATGCTGAGAGAGCCTTAGGAATCACTAAAATGAAAGGGCTTTTCTCTTAATTTCAGTCATCAGAAGACTTTGAACAGAACATGACATCTTAGCCATCTAAGCCTTTTAAACAAGACTTTGGCAGACACACGGTTCTCAGCTCGGTGGTACCTAAATAATTGAGGCTTTGAAACATCAAAGTGCTTGTACCTTCAAACACTCAAGTAGCTTTGTTTGAAAGATTCTTTTTACAAAAGAAGACTAACTCTGCCATTTGAGATCAATGAAACTCTCTGAAACATAGTGCCTTCACTTTAGATTGGAACACATTAGTTGTTTACTACATACTGTCTAGAAGTGTCCCAGGTGCAGAAGGCATATGATTAAATGCGTGTCTTTGTGATGGTATGACATACTATGGAATTATGGATGACATTTGGAAAAGGAGGGTGTGAAGGGTGTTCATTACAGGAAAAATTAGAATTTCCCAGGGGTTCCAGATTATATGTGTATTTTATGTTATTTTGCATTTTATTTTTTTTTT
>WBMW01001306.1:19819-35981 GCA_013396635.1 Penelope pileata | reverse complement strand
TTTTTTTTTTTTTTAAAATGGTTGCTCCAAGACTAAGAACTGGCGTTTCTGGCAAATCAAGGGATTGGTCACTGGTGACATGATCTTTTCAAGAGCCGTGCTGTATCCCCTGAATTCGTTTCTCATCTAAAAACTTTTGCTCTGTGCTGTGAAGGGTCTATTTCATTTTTATATTCTTCTTCCTTTCCTAACTTTCCTTTACAAACCCTGGCTAAGCAAAGAACAAAATTGATGTTGTATCCATAAAGATACTATACTTTTTCACATTGAGATCTACTTTGTTATTGAAGTCATTATAGTCACTTTAAATCATTACTTTGTTCTTATAATTAGCTTTTACACTTGAACAGTAATAATTCCTGTTCGTGAATATTGTACAAGAAAACATACCCCAAAAGGAAGTTGTAGAATCGAAGAATTGTTTGGGTTGGAAGAGACTTGAAAGATCGGCTATTTCTATGAAAATATGACAAAACGATGTACGTCTGCGTATGCCTTACAGCCCTGACACTCATCTAGGAAATAAAGAAGCCTGCTTATAAATTTTGTTTTACTATCAGTACATCTGAACTCTTACATCTTGATACTATTACATTCAAAATGTTTTTGGTGCAAAAGAGAACACGTTCTGCAACACTTGGAGATGACACTTTATTGCTAGTTTAATTAATGTTTAACATCCTAATAAAAATATAATCCTTTTTGCTTATTAGTTTGTTACAACTGTAACAATATAAAAAGTGAAAATTTATAATACAGATAAGCCTTTTACATGTAAAATTGTTTTTCAGAAAACTTATTAGCTCCTTTTTTTTTTAACATTAACCCTTCAAATGTGATTCTGGCCCACAACATTAATATCTTCAGTGTTCCCCAAGTGGAGCAGCTGAACAGAGAAATATATGATCATGGTGTAGCATTTCCCCTTCCCACTTTCAGTCTGCATACGCAGATTTTTTCCCAACATTTTCCTGACATGGTCTACTCTCTCTTTATTGGTTTTCAGCTAATATTTGAAAATATACTATTACCTCCACCAGTCCCAAATAACGTAATAAGCTATTGTTTGTTACACAAATGTGGCTTGTGTACTTAATTCAGAGTCCTTGCACTGTCAGATGAATACAAAGCCTGTGGCTATGTAATAGCTAGAGTCTTATTTAGTGACGTAAATCAGAGGAATGCCAAAATCATATGTTGTCCAAGTACATACCTGTACCCATATTTAAAGCTCAGCCATTAGGCAACAAAATCTGCAGGGCAAAAATGAATGAAGATAGACTTTTGCTTTAGTACTCTGTTGTAAAAGAAAATGTTTAAGTTCTCGTATCTGTTACTGGGGATGTTTATTTGTGTTAATCATTGATAGGTTTTAAAAACATAATTAATTAGAAACATCTTGACAGTAACTCAAGATATCCAGCCTCTCAGGTAGAGACCTTAATCTTTAGACTACAAAAGTACATGCTCTCCACGTATCTTTGAACCCATAATGTTTGCTTTTCCATATTAAAGAACTACATGCAAATCGGTGGAAGGCAATTTACTTTATCAACGCTGTAGAGATTTGTGATCCTCTTGGGCATGAAGTTGACCTGGGCATGAAGCATTCCTTTTAGTTTTTCTAAAAAGTTTTTCTATGCAGAAATGGCAATAATGTAGAATTCTTTTCAATGTATCATAGAATCAGAATGGTTCAGGTTGGAAGGGACCTTAGAGATCATCTTGCTCCAACCCCCTGCTATGTGCAAGGACACCTCCCACTAGACCAGGCAGCTCAAAGCCTCATCCAGCCTGGCCTTGAATACTTCCAGGGAGGGGGCATCCACAACTTCTCTGGGCAACCTGTTCCAGTGTCTCACCATCCTCACAGTGAAGAGTTTCTTCCTTATATCTAGTCTAAATCTAGATATCAGTTTATAGCCCCTACTCCTCACCCGATTGTTACATGCTCTTGTGAAAGTTCCTCCCCAGCTTTCCTGTAGCCCCTCTTCAGGTACTGAAAGATTGCTATAAGGTCCCCCTGAAGCCTTCCCTTCTTCAGGCTGAACAGCCCAACTCTCTCAGCCTGTCCTCGTAGGGGAGGATCATCTGACCGTCTTCATGGCCTGTTTCTGGATTTGCTCCAACAACTCAACATCCTTCTTGTTCTGGGGGGCCCAGAACTGGAAACAGTGCTTCAGGTGAGATCTCACAAGAGCATAGTAGAGGGGCAGAATCAACTCCTTAGACCTGCTGGTCACGCTTCTCTTGAGACAGTCCAGGATCTGGTTGGCCTTCTGGGCTGCAAGCACACACTGCCGGCTCATGGTGAGTTTCTCCTCAACAGACACCCCCAAATCCTTCTTCTCAGTGCTGCTCTCAAACCATTCGTTGCCCAGTCTGGACTTGAATTTGTTAAATTTCATGACGTTGGCATGGGCCCACCTCTCAAACCTGTCTAGATCCCTCTGGATGGCATCCCTTCCCTCTGGCACGTCAACTGCACCACACTGCTTGGCATCATCTGTGAACTTGCTGAGGGTGCACTCAATCCCACTGCCCATGTCACGAACAAAGGTGTTAAACAGTACCTGTCCCAGTACTAATCCCTGAGGAACACCACTTGTCTCTGGTCTCCATTCAGACATTGAGCCATTGACAGCAACTGTCTGAGTGCGACCATCCACCCAGTTCCTTATCCAGTGAGTGGTTCGTCTGTCAAACCCATATTTATCCAATTTATCAACCAGGGTGTCGTGCAGGACAGTGTCATATGCTTTGCAGAAGTCCAGGTGGTCATGTTGGTTACCACCAATGACCTCATCTTGATCTTCCATGTGCCTTAACAGAGACTTCAGGAGGATCTGATCCATGATCTTGCCAGGCACAGGGGTAGGACTGATCTGGCTGTAGTTTCCCAGATCTCTGTTTTTTCCCCATCTTGAAAATGGGGGTTATGTTCCCCCTTTTCCAGTCAGTGGAAAAGTCACCAGACTGCCATGACCTTTCAAATATGATGGATAGTGGCTCGGCAACTTCATCCACCAGTTCCCTCAGGATCTGTGGATGGATCTCATCAAGTCCCATGGACTTGTATACTTTCAAGTTTTTTAGACAGTCTCGAACCTGATCTTCACTAACGGTCCCTTCCAACTCCAACAATTCTGTGATTCTGTGACTCACTTGCAGTGGGTGGATCATCCTTCTCCCAGTTCTTACTTTCTCTTTCTGCAACTTAGGTGGTGCAGCTAGAGCCCTTGCTGGTGAAGACTGAGGCAAAGAAGTCATTGAGCGCCTCAGCCTTCCCCACATCCCTCGTGATCAGGTCTCCGGTTTCCTTTTGGAGAGGGCTCACATCTTCCCTAGCTTTCTTTTTATCACTGATACATCTGTAGAAATTCTTCTTGTTCCCCTTTATGTCCCTGTCTAGATTTAATTTTATCTGGGCTTTAGCTTTCCTAATCTGGTCTCTGGTTGCTTCGACAGACTCTTTGTATTCTTCCAAAATAACCCATTCTTGCTTCCACTCCCTATAGACATTCTTTTTGCACCCCAATAAATCCAGGAACTCCTTATTCATCCATGGAGGCCTTCCGGCAGTCTTACTTCCCTTCCTTTTTTTTGGGGATGCTTTGCTCCTGGGTTTGGAGGAGATGGCCCTTGAATACTGACCTGCTTTTTTGGGCCCCTCTTCCCTACAGGGCTCTGTCCCACGACACCCTGCCAAGCAGATCCCTGAAGAGGTCAAAGTCTGCTCACTCAAAGCCCAGAGTAGCAAGTTTGCTGCGCACCCTCTTTAATGCTCTATGGATTTTGAACTTTATCATTTCATGGTTGCTGCAGCCAGGGCTGCCCTTGAGCTTCACACTACTCACCAGCCCCTCCTCATTAGTGAGGACCAGGTTCAGCATAGCACCTTTTCTCATGGGTTCCTGTACCACTTGGAAGTTACCATCAATGCATTCCAGAAACCTCTTTGATTGCTGATGCTGTGCTGTGTTTTCCTCCGAACAGATATTGGGAAGATATCAGGATACAGACATATAATTCATATTTTATAGGCAACTGCATATATTTCTATATCTACAACTAAATATAAATGTTTATATGATCAGACTTGAGAATAGATGGAGGAAAATATATTTTTTCTTTATTTAGTCTAGTAACTCAATGTTTACCTAGGTTCAAGAAATGATTAGATAAAGAAGTTAAAGGAAAATTCATCTAAGATTTCTAAATAGAAATGTGCATGCAACCTGTTACTCAAGAAGATTCCAATACACAAGCCATTCAAAACTGCAAGTGTACTCCAGGAAAATGTACTGCAGACATATCCATTATTCTGTTTTACTTTAGCCATCAACTGCTAGCCAGTAGATGAAAGGGGATATTGGCCTTGGTTAACTTCCTGTCTGATCCAGCATGGACAGTTCTATGATCTGATAGCTTTTTTCCCTCCAGATGAGCTGGTGGAGAAAGAACTCCAATGACAGAGTTACGGAGTATGTTTAATTTGATATTATTTCAACCCTGATATATTTATCAGCTGCAAAAAAAAAGGTTTAATTGCAGGAAAGACTTTTCCTCAGATTTTGGATTAAAGATAAATAGAATGTGTTTTGAATCAAAAAAGTCTTTTTTGTCTATTTGTTTCGTTTTTGGGTGTTTTTTTTTTTTAAATTTGTTTCAAGGAATATTGAAAACTTATAGTAAAAAGCATAGAAAATGAGTTAGACAGTTAAGCTATTTATAGCTTTGCTAGTAACCTGTCTCAAGTCACTGTTGCAGACCTTGCTGGAGAATAGAACAGGGTAGCACTGCAAACTTTCAAGCAAGAGAAAAAGAATTTATTCTGGAATAAAACTAGAGTACTGAAAAATAATCCTTTACAACTCTGCCAAAAGTTCTATGCCTCTGTCCCAATGATGTACAGGAAGAGGAAAAATATGACCTCAATATTGCTCTTTCACCATTGACTCATCTCAGAATTGATACACTTGTGCTATGGTTGCCCTAAAGTGTAATAGTGTACCATTAAATTCCAGCTGCAATACTATTATATTGCTATTAGGAAAGACTGCCAAGCAACGCAGTTTTTCAAATAAATATAAATTGTGAATGGTTGAAATGTGAATTGCCCTAAAGTGCCCAGGAGCAGGATTTTCAAGTGTCCTTTTTCAATGGTCAGGTTTTATGCTCTCCAGCAGAGGAATGGATCAGTTTCTCTTTTGATTCTTTTGTGGTAATCTTAACAAGCATAAACAATATAGAGCTGTTCAGAAGTCTGGACCATGACCTCTGTGTAGCCTGATGAAGACATTGAAGTTCTACTGCGTATTACCAGTAAGAAAGTTGCATCAGAGGCCTAAAAGACAGCTGGCTGCAGGCCTGTTGCAAATCTCAGTCCTAACAATTTGTCCTCCTATTATTTCATGCTTTACATCAGCTTGCTTTGCTTGCCTTAAACTGAGGCAAAACCCCTCTGCAGTACAACTCTATTAACGACAACAAAGTAATTACAGAAAAGTACATGGCCATGTATCTACACAAATGAAACAAATACAAATCTTTGTCTTTCATCATGCTTGTCTCCCTGAAATTCACACTTCTGTATCAAGAAGTTGTTCTTTACACCTACTCAGCCGGAATACAGTACATGCTGCATGTTGATAGCCAGCATTTTCACACCCATTTACTCATGCATATGCCAACAGCTTTCTCACTACAACTGCTGTGCTTTGTTTAGGACCCCTTACAGCTGTTTCAAGCAGGCACTACCAATCAGAGATCTTCTGGGTGATTTATACCTTCTCCCTACCCCATAGTGTTTCAATAGCTGAAATACAAGATATGTACGACCATCAAAGACTGATCACTGAGAGACTTCATGTTCTTTTATATCAGCTTATAGGTGTAAAACAGATGGGATACCCAATTGGAACAGTGTGAGTGATGTTAGATGCAAGTGGAACTCTGCAGTACAGTTGGATATTCACTTAACAGCACTTTTTTCACAATTTCCAACTCTCTTTATGCTAATGACTACAAATACATGTATATATAGTTAACTTCAATCCTTAAGATATGTTTCTTTAATCATTAATTTATATTTAAGTAACCATTTTAAAGAAGAGAGAATCTTGATTTGAATCATAAATAGGTTGTGTTTCCTTTTTTACTATCCAAGTTGTCCAACTGGTATGCCAGACTGTGAATTACAGCTTCAACAAATGACAGTTCTTTTTATTACGAATTTTGCTGTTTTCTGTTGATTTAATATCTTTAAATTAATGATGGAAAAATCTCCAAAATAAGGTAGAGGAGATCTGCCAATAGCAAAGAAGGTCTTCTCTGACAAAGCTCTGTCTTGGGACTTGGGAAAGTTTTCTTTCATTAGTGTGCTGTAACTTCTGTGGTTCTCTAACAGAATCTGGGGGTTTCATTGCAAGATCTGAAGAGATCTGCCTAGTCATAGGCATCAGTCTCATCTATCTGCTGGAGGCGGAAGAGTGGGTGGGGTTTTCAAATATCTTCTGTGGCAAAAAAGAATACAACCAGAGGATACTAGCTAAATCCACAACAAACTTAATTTTGCATTATTACATAGCACACATACAGCAGCATTACCCTCTTTCTCATTGTGAAGGGTGGGAAAAATTCTTCAGCTGTGGTGAGGCAAACGTAATCTTTTCAAATATCTCAGGTAAGTCTCTATCAAATCTGAGCACTTGTGTGATAGCAGCAAAACTGTGGTCACTCTTTCTTTCAAGAATACATCTCAGAACTTCCCTTAATTCCTGTTTCTTACACATAAATACTAGCACAATAGGATTCTGGTCATAGTTGGACTCATTTGATAGAGACTTGCAGATGTTATCATAGGGTGATTCTTCAAAGTCTTTTTCTGTACACATTTTGTATTATAGTTCTTTTTTTCTATTATTCTATGCACCTTTTGCCTGCTTGAAAATCATTTAGATAAAGTCCACTTTAGCATTGAATTGCATTTGAAGCTTCTTGGAAACTGACTTCAGAGCTTCATATAGATGCAGTTTGACTGGTGACTATTTAATCATATAGCCCAACATCCTGTATGTCAAAAAATAACACTATTTGACTAATGCATACTGTATTCCAGTCATTGATTTTAGCGTTATGACATAAACCAAATTAATGATTCATTGCTGCTGAAAAGAAGACTACTCACTTCTCTATTCTTTTTCTATCACTCACAATCTTTTAAAACAACTGACAATGAACTGAATATTTTTAGTGTATCAGTGACCTGAATGAGCCTAGAGAAGGATCAAATGAATATTTGAATTTGTGCAAGTGATAGTATAAGCAACAGATGAAAAAGCTCGGGCCAAAAATAAAATTAGCAAGGGAAAAAAGATAAAGGGCCAGGAGTTGTTCTTTGATGAACACAAAGTGCTTAGATTAATTTTGTCTTCTAGGAGTATGATGAATCATACCAGTTCTCCTTTCCTTCCTTATGTTTTTAATCTAAGCATATGAAAAAATAGACTACCTTGACATTTAAAGAGGAAAATTTTCTGCAGCACAAGTAACCCCAGGTACTTAGAATCATAAACTATACAGAATTGGAAGGGGCCCATAAGTGTCATCAAGTCCAACTCATATTTTATTTGTTTATTTGGTTTTCTTTTCTTTTTCCCACTAAAGTCTCGTGGGATTTTAAAACTCCGTTGTCGTCCTTCCCAGCCTTAAACAACTGCTTTGTTGTTTTGCAAAAATTAGGAAACAGATTCCAAGATCCACTTTGCATGAAATGGCACTATTTGATATTAGTAATATTTTTAGCTTCTAATTCTGTGTTGATACCTTCTTAGAGTATGATGAATTACACACCTAATAGTTTAAAGCATTGATAAATCTTTTATAGTAACTGAGTAGGTTAACAGCATTGCACAGATTGGGAGGCAAATGTTTACTAGGATTCCTCGAGCTGTTAAAATCAGAAATCAACTCCATCAAAAAATTGTCTAAATCAGAATTTGTTTCATAATTTACATTCATGCCCACACTTTTTGAAGGATAAGCAGCTATATAGGGTAACAAACTTATAGCAGATTTTTAAGGTAATATTTCCTTTATGTTTATGATTGATGTCTTGTCAATCTGCATTTTCTTTCTTACACCATTCCCTCTGATTTTTTTTGCTTTGTCTTGTTTTTTGTTTTTTTGTTTTTGCTTGCTTGTTTGTTATGTTTTTGTTTTGGATTGGGAAGTTCAAGGGAAACAGCTGGAGCTGTTTAGTACCCTCACAAATCAGGGGGAGCCAAAACATAAAAGTAGACCAGGAGCAGGAATTATACATTCATATAGACATGTCTACATCACCCCAGACATGCAAGCTACACCTGACAATACAAACTTTGTGCAGGCACGGAGGAAAGCAGAGTGTATACCCTTAGTTGACCAATAAATTGAAATCCGAGTAAAAGATTTGGCCTATGAGAATATTAGGCTTTGGAGTTCAACAGCAAAAAATACATATATAAATCAATGGATTTGAGTTTTTATAGCAGGAAGTTTTATTCAGACTGAGAAATGTTTTGTTTCATCTTCAAGTTATTTAAGCTTTTTCTTTTACTTTCCTTACCCTTTAAAAAGATCAATTTCAAAATTAAAATGACATTCTGAAATGAAATGTTCTAGTTCATTCTGTAAATGTTGATATAAAGAATTCTGACATTTCCTAAAACCATTTTCTTTCATGTGCGCTTCTGTATATGAAAATACTTGAAGGATGAGACTTGACCTTATAAATTCATACTTGTTGATAGAACAATACAGGTTGAGGTGTGCAAAAAAAAAAAAAAGTACATTTTCTCTTCCTAAAAATATTTCACCGAGCTGTAAAAAGACAAAAGAGTTACCTGCAGGATTTAACCAATTACTTTGAAATATATATATAAAGCAGACTAACCCTTTGTTGTAGAATCCACACTTTTCTACAATCAGAAGTCCAGGCCTGCCACTTTCCAAATTCGTTATGCATACTATTGTGTAAACACCAAAGAAAACCAAAACAACAAACTGACAAATAATTAGAAAGGAAATGTTTTTGTTTATTCTTGTCTTCTAGAGGTCAACTGTTTATCCCATCAAATTATATTTTAAATGTTATTTATACCAGTAAATACAATGACTCATAAATGTTCATTTGAATACAAACAACAAGAAAGTTATCTGCTTGGTCACTCTATCTCACAAAGTCATCATGGCATATAGTTATTTTAATGATCTAGCTTACTATTATAAAAACTAAGTAAGACATTGCACACATATTAAATAAACAAACAAACAAACAAATAAATCCTAACTATTACCCCTTTTGCTCTGCAACATCAGCTATTTGCCTTTGTAGTAGCAGTAAGGCTAAGACATGGCAAAGTGAAAGGAAATCACAATCTTTGGCCAGACTGAGGCCATCTGGTCTCAGGACAGAGAAAGAAGGCACATAACTGATTGTTGTTCACACTCTAACCCAGAAGTTGTGTAGGCCAGTTCAGGATGGGAGAGAGAAGCTCTCATTTTCGTGAAACATTCTGCTTGTCATGTGAAATTTTGTGTTGTTAAGGGATGCTATCCAGAACAACTTATTTAGGATTTTACCTACAATGGAGAAGAAAAGCAATCTAAAAACTGACAGCTTAACTATTACAAATTTCAATACTGAAATGAGAAGCAGAGAGACGTATATTTCTCTCTGTATTGCCTCTTCTTTCTCTCTCCCTCTCTCTTTTTTTTTAATTTAAAAACACACATGTAATTGATTTTAATCCTGCTTAAAATTAGCAAAGATTTATGAAAAAGGGACTTGAAGGGCTCTTTTTCAGTGGATTTGATATTATTGATTAACCGATATTTAGACTCCTGAGGCATTGCTTCTCATTGTGCAAAATAAGCATAAAAACACTACAAGCAATTAATTGCATGTTTTTTGTACTATGCTTGGAGATGGCCTATCAGTCCTTTATTAATATTAATGATAAGAATTAGTACCAAAGACCAGAGATCCATGATAGCTGGAAGAACCTGTAAGGACCCTCCAGCTCTCATGCTTTATTACTTTTTAATCAAAGTGGCTGACTTGAAGGCACAAAATTAAAGAACAGAGTCCTTTATGATTCCACAATGATTCAAATTAAAATGATCTATACTTGCATAATTCCAATGAGCCATTCTGTGCTAGTTAAAAACAGTTAAAAATTGCATAAATGCATGATTTAAGGGCGACAGCTTTCTAATCTTAATAAAAGGGCCAATTTTGGTATATTTTTCAAGTTCCACATGTGATCAGAATAAAGCCACCAGAGGAGAGAAATGGAGGGAGAATATACTTGATAGCAACATTTTGTTAGTATGCTACCTTGAGAAGAGATGGGATTTAAGCTCATGGGTAATATTTTCTGATAGACTAAATAGACAATTATATTCTTGTAAGTATGTAAAATATTCTGTCAGTATCATTTCTATTACAACAGAGTATAAATGTTTCATCCAAGATTTCATTTCTGAAAGACAGTGTCTACAAAGTAGTTAGTAATAAAGCAAGTAGTAAAGGGCTCTTCAAAAATAATACAAAAATATAAAAAGAGAAGACAAGAACAGAAGGGGAGATAATGAGTAGCTTACAGTCATATTGCAGGTATAGAGTGGAATCAAGACTGCGACCAAAATTACAACCATGCAGTAGTATTCAATATTGTAAGTTGTGGTCTTTTTATTTAAATTCAGCCTAACAATTAATTTCAGAGTACTCTATTATAAGGTATAAATACACTGATGTACCAAAATGTGTGAGAAAAATAAAATATCTTTAGATCCAGACTGTTTCAGATACCTTTCTTTATCCCTGACAAAAAGCTTGTAATCTATGTAGCACTGACATACGCTAGCTAAGTGAGGCTTTGATGTCTGTCCAGCCATTACAGCACAGAAATCTACATGAGATGTAAGACCCTACCAAGACTCTTGGAAAATTCTAGAGCCATTATTTTATGCTGATACCTGGTGAATTATGCCTTGAATAAAATCATTTCCCAAGTGAGCTCATTTGAGGTTAGTGGTGTTTTCACTCTGTTGGAATCATGACAGCAAGATCATTCCCCTAACTCAGTGAAAGTTTGGCAATATTTAATCCTTAGCTCCTCATCTAAGTCATGTCAAAGTTCATTGATCTTCAGTGCCTTCAACAAATCCTCAAAGAGCCATACTGTAGATTGAAAGGCACAGTTCAAATTTCTGCAGTAAGTCCATAATCTACGTATCATTGACAAAGTACAGTGGATCATTAGGGTATTCTGCTACTGCATATTTAGAAGTCTTAAGTCCACAGATCATGAAAATGATAGACTGTTACAGTCCCTTCAAAGAGTTTACAATCTATCCCATCAGCATGGATTTACAAAACAGTAGATTTCTACAAGCAGAGCTCCTCTGCATATTAAGAAACCTTACGATGTCTGAATGACAGAAGACAATGTGCATGTAAAGTGAGAACTATTTTGAATCTTCTGTTAAGAAAAACCATCTCTTTTCAAACGTGTCTTTAGATACACATGAACTATCAGTTTTGGCCTCTGCACAAGAGGCTCTGGGCAGTCTTCCTGCTAGCATAACTAGAGCTCAAAATCTGCAGAGTTGCTTTTATGACAATGTATTATACAAATGTTGTGAATGGAAGTAATCATCTGATCCCAGTTCCCCAAATGATACAGTGAAAATTGGATCAGAATAGTTCCTTGGAGCACAGAGCCCTTGTAATTGTATAGAATCATAGAATCCTCAGAGCTGAAAGGGACCTTTAGTCCAACTGTCTAGTCCATCTCCCCTACATTTTACAAGAACATCTACAGCCAGATCACATTGCTCAGAGCCCAGTTTAGCCCAACTCTGAATGTCTCCAGGGACGGGGCTTTTGCCACCTCTCTGGGCAACTTTTTCCAGTGCTTCACCACCCTTACTGTAAAAAAAAATTTTCCTTAAATCCAACCTAAATCTCCTCTCTTTTAGTTTGAAAGCATTCCCCCTTGTCCTATCTCCACAGACACTGCTGAGGAGTCTGTCCTCTTCTTTCCTGTACCTCCCATTTAGATACTGACAGTTTGCTATTAGGTCACCTCAGTGCCTTGTCTTCTCCAGGCTGAACAGTCCCAGCTCTCTCAGACTATCCTCACAGGGGAGGTGCTCCATCTCTTGGATCATTTTTGCAACCCTCCTCTGGATACACTCCAACAGGTCCATGTCTCTCCTGTGCTGAGGACTCCACATCTGGACTTAATATTTCGGGTGAGGTCTCACCAGAGCAGAGGAAAGGGGCAGGATCACCCCCCTTGACCTGCGGGCCACAATTCTTTTGATGCAGCCCAGGATACAGTTGAGAGGCTGTGAGGGCACATTGCTGGCTCATGTCCAGCTTGCCATCCACCAGTACCCCCAAATCCTTTTTGACAGGGCTGTGTTCTATCCTTCCATCCCCCAGCTTGCACTGATAGCAGGGGTTGGTATGGCCCAGGTGCAAGAACTTGCATTTGGGTTTGCTGAACCTCATGAGGCTCTCCTGGGCACGCTGCTCAAGCCTGTCTACGTCTCTCTGGATGACATTCCATCCCTCAGGCATGTCAGTGGCACCACACAGCTTGGTGTCATCTGCAAACTTGCTGAGGGTGCACTAAATCCCGCTGTTGATGTCATTGATGAAGACATTGAAGAGTATTGGTCCCAGCACTGAACCCTGAGGGACACCACCCAACACTGATCTCCATCCAACCATTAATCCATTGACCACCACTCTCTGGATTCAATCCTATAGCCAGTTCCTCATCCATCGAATTGTCCATCCATCAAGCCCATATTTTTCCAGTTTGGAGAGGAGGATGTTGTGGGGGACTGTGTGAAGGCTCTGCTGAAGTCCAGATAGATGACATCAGTGGCTCTTCCCTTGCCCTTTGATGCAGTTACACCATCATAGAAGGCCACTAAGTTGGGCACGCAGGACTTACCCTTGGTGAAGCCATGCTAGTTATCTTGTATCACCTCCCTCTCTTCAACATGCCTTAGCATAGCTTGCAGGAGGATCTTCTCCATTATCTTTCCTGGCACAGAGGTGAGGCTGACAGGTTGGTAGTTCCCTAGGTCATCTTTTCTACCCTTCTTAAAAGTGGGTGTGGTATTGCCTCTCTTCCAGTCACTCGGGACTTCACCTGACTGCCATGACTTTTCAAATATCGTTGAGAATGGCTTGGCAATTACATCAGCCAGTTCCTTCAGGACTCTGGGATGCATCTCATCAGGACGCATAGACTTGTAGATGTTCACGTTCCTCAGGTGGTCATAAACCTGATCTTCACTCACAGTGGGAGGGACATTGCTTCCCCAATCCCCTCCTTCCAAAGGGTTCGAAGATTATGTGACAAGCAGTTGCCAGATTAAATTGAGGCATAAATGTTGAGTACCTCAGCCTTCTCCTTGTCCACTGTTGCCAGCCTGCCTGTATTGCTCACTAGTGAAGGTACACACCCTCTTGGACTTTCCTTTTCTGGTTAGGGTACCTGTAGAAGCCTTTCTTGTTCTTGGGAACTCTTGCCAAACTTAGCTCAAGCTGGGCCTCAGCTTTCCTGACCCCATCCCTACACAGCCTAACAGATTCTTTATACTCTTCACATAGCACCTGTCCCTCCTACCACTGCCTTCACATGTCCTAAATACTGTGAACCTTAATATTTTACTCCAAAGAACACGAACAATTTACAAGTAGGTCATCTTTCTCCATCTTTAGTATTAATTGGAAAAATTTATAGGTTAATTCGGTCCCCATGGCTCAATCAATATGTTCCCCTACTGTACTTCAATGAGTATATGTCTTCATCTGCTATGAGTTCAGCTTTGTCATTATACAAGTTTTAACAGTCTTTGCTTTCTGCAAAGCCAGAAGCACGAATGCCAAAGCTGGCCTTGTGTGGTACTGATCACACCATTCCTCTGACACTGGTTAGAAACTGTTGGGACTTAAGGTCAAGAACCCACCCAAGCTAACATACTTCATCAGACTGACTTAGCAATGACCTAGTCTCTAACCAAAATTTACCAATTTAACAGTTGTAATATCCTCCACTTTATATTTGTTTGAAGGGAAAATGGTACTTAGCTATTTTCTCCAGTACATACTGGGGTAATCTCAGCTGTGGTACACCAGTTCATGAATTTAAGCTGAATGTATGTAGGTTTATAAAACTCTGTAGTCCATTTCCAAGATAGAGTACAGACATTTATTTTCTAAATGGCAAGGATTATTGGTAACATATTTTCCTTGCGTAAGTTCTTTGAAGTGCTTATCTACAACAGAGACTGCTATAGCTAGTGCTTGTCTATTTGCATTCATAATAGTAAATCCTAGCAACACATTAAATGACAAACATAGAAATGGACATAAAGGAATTATATAAATTGATTTTCTTTCTTTTGGTGTTGTGTCTGTTTTGTCCCATCTGAAACTTCAAAATAGGCTTCTATGACTTTACTTTCTGAAATCTACAAAAGAAATTTGCTCAGGGACTGAGACTGTGCATGTCGGATAACAAATTTGCACAGCTGACATACAATGTACATGGCCCAGAACATAAAGGTTGGTAATGGAAAAACTGACAAAATCTTAAATGGTTCTAGTGGGCAATACTATAATACAATATTATTATGTCAGGTTTCCAAGAACATATATTACTCAAGAACTGAAATTATTGTTTGGCAGCTCAGCAACTTGTAATGTATTGAACAAAGTATAGCTTCTGACTAATATTTGGATGCCTGTCTAAGAATATGTAAATGTGACAGTTTCCCTCCTGGAAAAACTAAAATCTCTAATGACTGGAAGGGTGGAAGGGCCAAACATGCAAATAAACCTCATGATTCACACGTGTCTCTCATTTAATTTTTCAAAATGTGTTTTGCATTTTTATCATACTACAAAATGCAGCATGGAGGGCAGAGCAGTGAGAAAAATAGAAGCATGTGTACAACATGTTTTTCATATCAAACAAACTGTGATTTATTTAATCATTTCAGGAATAACAAATAACTGCAAGTACATGCTTTGAATGCCTTCCAGGTGTATACAGTTAGGTTAAAAAATAAGTGATGCTGTTTATACTTGCACTTTATAGGCTGTAGGCCTGATTTTTCTCTAAATCACTCCAGCTTTCCTCTAATATAATTCTAGTTTTGACTTTGAAAGAATTGTACTTAAATTTTTTATGGATGTGAGAAGACAATCATATATCATATGCCTCTGATACGGCAGAACTTGATCAATTGCTTTTCATAACACCAATTCTGGTTCATACCATCAGACATAAGATCCAGTATTACTAATTTAGACCCTCAGATGCACTCCACAATGCAAAAACTCTCCATTCAAGCACAAGAAAATCTTATCCAGAAAATGTCCCTCACAGCACCTCTGAGCAATGCACAGAACTCATCCTTCCTCGACTCTTATAGGTGTATGTAGAATCATAGAATCGTAGAATCATAGAAATACTAGGTTAGAAAGGACCTACAAGATCATCTAGTCCAACCGTCCTCCTATCACTATCACTACCCACTAAGCTACTAAATCATGTCCCTTAGCACCTCATCCAGACACTTCTTGAACACCACCAGGTACAGTGACTCCACCGCCTCCCTAGGCAGGCCATTCCAGTGCCTGACCACTCTTTCAGAGAAAAAGGTTTTCCTCATATCCAATCTAAATCTTCCCTGGTGCAACTTGTGGCCATTCCCTCTCGTCCTGTCATTACTTATCTGGGAGAAGAGGCCGACCCCCTCCTCGTCACAACCTCCCTTCAGGAAGTTGTCGAGTGCGATGAGGTCTCCCCTGAGCCTCCTCTTCTCCAGACTAAACAACCCCAGCTCCCACAGCCGCTCCTCATAAGACTTGTGCTCTAGACCCCTCACCAGTTTTGTTGCCCTTCTCTGAACATGTTCCAGGGCCTCAATGTCTTTGTTGCAGTGAGGGGCCCAAAACTGAACACAGTACTTGAAGTGCGGTCACACCAGAGCTGAGTACAGGTGAATGATCACCTCCCTGCTCCTGCTGGTTACACTATTTCTAATACAGGCCAGGATGCCATTGGCCTTCTTGGCCACCTGG
>WBMW01001306.1:0-19418 GCA_013396635.1 Penelope pileata | reverse complement strand
CCAATCTTCTGGGACCTCTCCAGATAACCAGGAATGCTGATAGATGGTAGAAAGAGGCTTGGCAATCACCTCCACCAGCTCCCTCAGCACCCTCGGGTGGATCCCATCTGGTCCCATGGACTTGTGGCAGTCCAGATGGAGGAGCAGGTCTCTGTCTCAGCCTGAATCACAGGGGGTATATTCTATGCTGCATCCCAGACTTCCAGGTCAGAGTAAGAAGTACCCTGAGGATAACTGTTCTGGCTATTAAAGACAGATGTAAAGAAGGCGTTGAGAACCTCAGCCTTTTCCTTATCCTCAGTGGTCACATTCCCTGCTGCATCAAGTAAAGGACAGAAATTCTCCTTAGTTCTTCTCTTACTGTTAATATATTTGTAAAAGGATTTTCTGTTCACTTTTACTGCAGTAACCAGTCTGAGTTCGAGCTGGGCTTTTGCCTTTCTAACTTCCTACCTGCATATTTTAGCAACTTCTCTGTAGTCTCCCCAAGTAGCCTGTCCCTTCTTCCAGAGGACATAGCCTCTCTTTTTCTCCTGGAATCTCAACAAAAGTTCCCGGTTCATCCATGCCGGTCTTCTTCCCCTCTGACTTGAAGGAATAGAATAGAAGGTATTTAAATATGACTATTGTGTTTTAACCTAGGAGGTAGAGAAGTACCATGCAGTCGTTTGCTCTCTCCCCTCCCACTCTCATGGGGGAGAGAATTAGGAGAAAATAAGGTAAGACTCACAGGTTCAGATTAAAACTATTTACTAACAGAAAAGGAAGAAAAAGAAATAACAGTAATGATAAATATGTACATGTACTTGAAAGCAAGTGACACTCAAAGCAATTGCTCACTACCCACAAACCAATGCTCAGTCAGTCCCCGAGCAGTGGTCCCCTTCCCAGATTACTCCCCTCAGTTTTGTAGTTCACATGATGTCATATGGTATGGAATATCCCTTAGGTCAGCTGTGCTGGTTCTGTCCCCTCCCAGCTCCTTGTGTCCCCACAAACCCCTTGCTGTCAGGGTATTACAGGAAGCTGAGAAGACAAAATATCCTTGGCTCTGTACAGCACTGCCCAGTAACAAGTAAAAACATCAATGTCTTATCAGTTTTGTTTTTCTCCTAAAACCAAAATGTAGCATCATACCAGACACTATAAGGAAAATAATTTCTGTCCCAGCTGAAACTAAGACAGTATGCTACCCTGATTCCATACAATTTACATCACACTCAGGTCCAACAATTTCCCATACATCCTAAGTAATTACCATCACCTGCCCCAGCTGAAACTAAGACAGTGACTTGTCCTACTCTTCTCAAGGTCAATAAGACACATGACAGCCTAGTAGATATCCTCCTTGAAAACAGCTTTATGAGAGCAGATGACAAACATCCTCTGGCAAATTTTCTTCAGAGGTTTTAATACATACATTTGTACAGCCACTCTAACTCACAACTTCTAAGCAAATCCCTCACCCCCCAAAATATAACAAAAAAGGAAATTTAACAGAACTTAATTCCAGCTAGAAGTGTCTACTTCTGCCACCCACATTCAAGCAAACAAGACAAAAATGGGTAAATTGAGTTGCAGTAGCAGAAAGGTTCACTAGGAGATACCTTCCAGTACCCAAATACAGTAATTCGCTTGTTCCCATCAATGTTTCAAAATATCAGCTAGGCAGAAATTCCTCACAGTTAGTTTACCTAAGGTAATTTGGTCTCAAATAAAGATGATAACATTTCAAATCTTCATATACTAGAGAAAGTGTAGTGGCTGAGCGCCAAGATTTGCTATTATTCCACAAATGTTTTGATCTGCTTTCTACTCTTTCCAAAGCTCTTGTTGAAAATTTTTTTAAAAAAATACTTTGTTGAGGTCCTGGAAGGTAGTGTTGTTTCTGCTCAAAAAGTGAACGAACAATCAAAATTGCCTCAAAAACAAAAGCTTCCACATTTTTAAAATTTTTAAAAGCTAATTTTATTTCATATACTGTTTCCTAATCAGCTCTAAGGTAATGAAAATAATAATCAGATGTGACAAAAGAAGGTTATTTTTTCATAATTGTCAAATAATGACAACAAGAGGTAGAGACAAATATCATACTGAAATTGATCATTCAGAATGGAACCCAGAAAATGTCCTTTCTTTCTGCCCAAAAGATGCATTTCATTTTCCAATCTTTATTCACATAGAGATCCAGGCTAAGAAAGCTGCTTCCAAAAACCATTTCTTCAAGATACCACAAAATAGAAAGGTTAATAGGTAATGTCACTAAATGTCCCATTATTCAAACTGCTTTGCCATGCAATACCAAGGCAAATGGAAAATGAAAATTAGCCTAGACATCCACAAGCTCACAAAAGAGATTCAAAGTCTCCAGGATTGCCATTCCAGCATCTTTACATGATAATCAAGCAGGTTTTGTGTACTTACTGTAGTTAATGACACCTCTTCCCATTTTCATTTTGTTGCAAGTACAGAAAATATAACCAATAGTGTGCATGCACTTTTTTCTTTGAGGGGAGGAAAAGGAAAAAAAAAGAATTTAATTGACAGATAAAACGGGTGTAGAAAGGGTAATTTCATTTTCCATCAGAAGAAGTAAGGTTTTATGTTGGGAATTAAATTAACAGCACATGAAATTGGCTTTTCCTAAGTTCATATTTTTTATTTTTTTTTATATATACATTTAAGAAGGAGTAGAAGAAAGAAAAAGACCCCCAAACCAAGGTAAAGTTGTAAAAAGTCTGACAATGAACACAGATGATTTCCAAAGACAATAAAACATCTCCGCTGCAGTGTGGTTGTGGGCCTGCTTGCTTTAGAATCATCACATTTTCTGCTTGTGTGATACTAAAAAGTTGTGCTTATAAAAATTTCCTGATTTCCGTGTGTGGTGCTCCGTTTTTTACTCCAGCTGGTTTTGAGCCACTCTTTCCACCCCACATCTTTTCCTCTCTCTCTTCAGCTTAATTCATGTTGCCTGCAGGTTGTGATTTATCTTTCCGGTTAATACATTTGTATTCACATATTTTTTTGCTTTTGTTTGGCTAGGCAAATCTCTACTGGAATACCAATCTGTATGGATTTCCATATTGTCATCACTGACAAAACAGCAACATGAAAATAAAAAAAAAAAGGGGTGTTCCCCCTCCCCCTTTTAATGCATAAAAGTGAACTTAATGAAAAAAACCTCACTAATGTTCTACTTACGAGAAACAAATAGGCTATTTATAAAGAGAGGTTGGGAAATAAATGAAGTAAAATAATAATTTATTAAGACAAATGTAAAAATCAGCTGTAGACCAAACTAAAAAATAAAAATAAAATATAAATAAAATAAATAAAAAATAAAAATAAAAAAAAATACCAGGCATGCATATACATACACACATTTGATATTTGTCTGTGAGACAAAAAAAAAAACGGGGGGGGGGATCAAAATCATTTTATCATTTTGATAACCACTAAAACCAGGGACTGAGTATCATAATTATCAATTAAAAGANTGCAGGTTGTGATTTATCTTTCCGGTTAATACATTTGTATTCACATATTTTTTTGCTTTTGTTTGGCTAGGCAAATCTCTACTGGAATACCAATCTGTATGGATTTCCATATTGTCATCACTGACAAAACAGCAACATGAAAATAAAAAAAAAAAGGGGTGTTCCCCCTCCCCCTTTTAATGCATAAAAGTGAACTTAATGAAAAAAACCTCACTAATGTTCTACTTACGAGAAACAAATAGGCTATTTATAAAGAGAGGTTGGGAAATAAATGAAGTAAAATAATAATTTATTAAGACAAATGTAAAAATCAGCTGTAGACCAAACTAAAAAATAAAAATAAAATATAAATAAAATAAATAAAAAATAAAAATAAAAAAAAATACCAGGCATGCATATACATACACACATTTGATATTTGTCTGTGAGACAAAAAAAAAAACGGGGGGGGGGATCAAAATCATTTTATCATTTTGATAACCACTAAAACCAGGGACTGAGTATCATAATTATCAATTAAAAGATGAATTGTTTAATTATATATTTTTTGGTTTATCAGTCAGTTGAAAGCAGCTGTTCTCTGGCTTAATCACAAAATTTTTTTTCATTATTTTTATTATTAAGAAGCCTGTTGTTGTCCTCCAAGATCAGAATACCCTTGAATACTAGAAGGTCAAGTTTTGTGGTGTATGTAAGTAGAATTAAATTTCTAGCAAACCCTCACGGAATGTAATGGAAATGGTGTTATATTCACAAGTGTCTTACAACTTCAAGTGCTCCTGAAGTGAGCATCAGCTCTGGGTGTTCAAAATCTCCACGTAAGTTTATGCAAGCATGCAGTGGGCTAAGGGGAAAAACTGCTTGTGATCAAGACGAAGACGGAGAGATCACTTAACAGATACTATCAGGGGCAAAACGCACACTACCTGAGAAAAACCAATCCAATTCATTATGCATTAAAACAGACTTAGATAGTGAGAAACCAAGAGCACAACTAAAACAGTATCTCTCTTCCCACCCCACCTTCTCATGGCTCAGCTTCACTCCTAACTTCTGCCTCATTCCCCAAGACGGATGGAGGTTGCTGTCTGTACACAGCAGTTTCTCTCTGATGCTCCTTCCCTCACACATGGATCCCCTTCATGAGCTGCAGCTTCCTTGAGGAACACCCACCTGCTCCAGTGTGGGGTCCTCATTGTGATTCAGGGGAATCTGTCCCAGGATTGGGAGTCCATCCTCTAGTGTTGGTTTGCATAATACTTTTTCTCACTTTTTCTTTTATTTTTCCCTCCTTCAGACAGCCCTTATGTCCTCTGTGCATTTATCTATCCATATGTGTATGTGTGCATGCACAAGGAGCAGTAAAGACAAGCTCCGTCGGAGACAGACCACTGCTACATGTAGGATAGGATCATAAAGGCCATATGGAAGCCACATGATCAAGAAGGTGTGTCTTTTTTCATCTGATCAGAGCTGTGGTGCCACGGTAAAGACTAGATGAGCGCCATACTCTATCAGTAAGGCTGTTGTCTTAATTTCTAATAGAAGTTACTTCTCTCATAGTGTCTGGTATGAAGCTGTTTTGGTCCCAGAAGAAAAACAAAACTGATATCAGCTGGCAGTGTTGAACACAGCCAAGGACATATTCTGTTCCTCAGTGAAGCAGATAGGAGGCATAAGGAGCCAGGAACTGGTGGGGGATAGGACCAGGGCAGCTGACTCAAATTGACCAAAGAGCTATTCCATACCATATAACATCATGTGATTTTTACGGAAGGGTAGTCTCTCAGAGGGAGGGACAGCTGGCTGGGTGGGTATCGGTCGGTGTCAGCCCCTTGCTTTGTGTACCATCTATTTTTTTTTTATTATATGTATAGGTACTGTTATTTCTTTCATTTTCTCTATTGTCTCAGTAAATAGCTTTTATCTCAACTCATGAGTTCTATTGTATTTTTTTTCCTTAGTTCTCTCCCCAACCCACTTGGGAGGCGGGAGGGTGAGCGAAAAACTGTGTGGGACTTAGCTATCTTCTGGGTCAAATCACAACAGCTGTCCAAGACTGGTTGATGGATACAAACGAAGTTACGTTCATCATCAAACATAGTCCTGGGCAACCTCCAGGAAGTGAACCTGCCCGTGCATGGGGCTGGACCAGATGACCTCCAAAGATTTCCTCCTGAATCATTCTGTGATTTTGCGATTCTGTTAACAATATATATAACTGCACAGATATAGTTACATATATATATACTTTGTATGTGTATACATCTTTCATTTCTGACAGTCTGTTTGTAGTCCTGTTTTTTCCAGTACAGCAGACAGGATCTGTCAGGAGAGGAAGATGAGGGCACACCACAATTATAAAAATGCATTAAAATCCTTTTACTGGGGAAAAAAAAAATAGCATGAAAAGAGAGAGAAGGAGAAAAAAAAAAACAGGGAAAAAATGAAAGAGCAAGTGTGAGAGAGAGGTATGCATTTTAGGGTGACTGCATTCTCAGTGTGTAAGAGCTTTATCTTGATTTTAAGCTCTCCTAACAATAAGGAATAGCATCTCAGTTATTGGGACTTCTTTTTTCTTTTGCTGACCTACTAAAAAAAATAAAGCACAGCACAGAAAAAATATCTCCATTGCTGAGATACTTCCTTTTTCTTACCTTTCTGCTGATAAAAGCTCTCAGTTTTTCTGAATAAGAAGAGATACTTTATTGTCTCCTGCAAAGATACAAGAGAAGAGAGGGGAAAAAACAATACCTTTTGTTAGAAGGGAAACTAACTTCAATCTAAAGAGCAATTGTAATAGACAGCATTGCTGAAGGCAAACAGAAACTAAAAAGAAAGCTCTTTAGAATATTATCCTTCCTTAACATTTTGATAAAGTTCCTTAAAATGGGATCCACTTTTGCCTCTGCAGCAGTTTAATTTCCTATAATCATCTCTGATAGAACAGATGATACATAGAGAGTTACCCCAGGTATTGTTTAAGTGGGGACTGAATTACTTTTATACTATCTCTAAATGATTGAAAAAAAGGAAACAAAACATGTGTTCGACATTGCTTTGCTTCCGTGCTTCAAGTCCAGCATAGTGATACTCTTTCTAATCCTGTTTAAACTACATTCCAGAAGTATTCACAAGTCAATTTTTTTTAAAGCTGTTAAAAAGAATGTGAAAGCAACACAGGATGGGAAGCAGAGGAAGTGTTCATTATCAGGCCCAGAAGAAAAGGACTTTTTGAAGAAAAAATCCACAAACTGCAAGACTTTAAGGAATTTGTTAGTTATCTTTTCCACTTGAGTGAATTTAGGCTTCACTACCAAATCAAAACACTATTTTCTGAACAATAATACTATACTATGCTATTTTTTTGACACCACAAAAGAACATTAAGGCATAAAAAATGTATTTCCCTTATGTAATCAAAAACAAAACTCTATAAATTATAATGCAATGTACAGTCCAGTTCCTCCATTCAATGTATTTAAATAGTATGTGCTGATTAAGCTCTTAGTCATTTATGTTAAACGTCTAATGAAAAGCTCTTTGAATCTGGTTTAACCCATATTAAATGCCCTAGTGGTGCTCCTGGAATTAAAAGAGAAGAAGAAAATTAATCCTATTCTTTGTTTCCTTTATACATTTTAATAAATTATACTGCATCTTCCATAAAGCATTTAAGTCTCAGACAAAATGCGAAATGGTTTGATCCTTTCAACAAAAAGCCAAAGAACAATTTGCACATTAAAATGTAGACTGATTCAACAATTCAAGACATTGTGTTTTCCAGAAGGAGCTGATGTGTTTTCTATATTTCTTAATAACTCTGCATGATGATTTCTGCTGTGTGTGCAGGCAGGATATGTTGAAAGTTTGCTAAGTTTTGTTGTTTATTTTTTTAATTTTCTTTCACTCAGTACATCTTCAACAAAACAGAATTCAAAATCCTAGAGCATAATGTTGTGTTGCCACAAGGGTTCCAGTGGGCCATCAGTGGATAAGAGTTGCCAGGATAGACAGTGTAAACTCGAGAACAGTCAGGGTGTCCTTTTCAAGTCCTTTTCAAGTCTTTTGTTTGTAAAACCATAGAAATCAAGCATTTGAACTGACTTCCAGAGCTTGCCTAGTTGCTTCTTCACATTTAAGGTCAAGTCGTAAGGCCAGAGAATCCTTGAGAGATGTTTATCAAAATCTTTTTTTTTTTTAAAAAAAAAAAACAACTTCAAGAATGGGGATTCCACAGCTTCTTTAAGTCACCAGTTTGTTTCATCTGTATCCTTACAAAAATACATCACACACACTCCCATTGTCATCTGTTTCACAGGACAGTTTCACTGGTCACAGAAGCACCTGACTGTTTCTTTCTCACCTCCCACAAACAAAGAAAATGTTTGAATACTGTACTACTTAACTATCTTTCTTCATCTGAAAATGGTCCTCTCTTTTTGGCTCCTTATTTAGCAGATTTATACACCATTTCAGGACCCAGTACATTATCAGTGTAAGCTTTGGTGAGCCAAATTTAAGATCTAGTGAGAGGTAAGTTTCCGCACATTTTAGGAAGATATTAAGCAGCATAATATCAACCACAACAGTCATGTAGACACCTTAACAATAAGATGACACAAGCAAGAGGAATACTTACGCTAACAATTCAAGATGTGGGAATTAGTGTGTAATTAATGTTTATCTATGAATGTACGGAAAAGAGCATAAAGGAAATAGGTAAGTCACATTTAAATTCTATGAAATATTATCTGTTTTGTCTTGATTGCTAAAATATTCCTTTAAAAATCCCTAAGACTTGCCTAGAATAAGAAAATCTATCTAGAAATTACAACTGAAAGTCTTCAGACAGATTTTTATACATAAATGCACTGTATTATTAAAGGATTTTTGTTTCCCCATTTGAAGGGAAAACTATTCAATTGATTTGAATCTAATAGTGGTCTTAAATGGAAGGCACTAACAATATTAAACATGACTTCTAGAAATGAAGAATTACAGTGATAGTTAATGGTAGAGAGCAGCTGTATACTGTGGATGCTAATCGATTGTGGATATGTGTGGCTACTGGATAGCCTGAGACCTGAAGGTCAGTGAATTCTTCCCCCAAGGCAGAATATTCATATTTTTCTAAATTTTTACCCTACATGTCTCTGAAATGAGGAGCGCTTAATATTTCCAATTTCTGTGGTTTAGAAACAGTCTAGAAGCCACAAAAGCTTATTTCCAGCTTTATTATGTGATCAGTAGCAAGAAAATGCCAATATTTTTGTTCTTGAAATTCCTAATATTCTTGTAATGGATCAAGACTTTGAAAGTCCTAAATAAGCCTGGAAACTCAGTACATCTACTACTTCAGAGTCTTCTGGTTCCTGTCTAGTCAGCCATTTTCAGGCCATCCATTAAATAAATGTAGTAAATTTACCTATGATATCCATTCTATCAGCTGTTCAAAACTTAGAAACATAGTTTAAGAACACCTGATATAAGTTAGCTTTTTTTGTCTGTCTGTTTTAGTGAAGGTAACATGAAATTTAAAAATGTCAATGAAAAAATGAATTTTTAATTATAATTCTGGTTTGTACATTTCTTATAACAATCCCCTAATATTTTAGATAACACTGTTTGAAAAGAAGTTGGAAGAATTGACTGAGAAAGAGGAAATGAGTTTGTTAGCAGTGGCAAGTTAGGAAGTTACATGGCGTACCAGTTGCATCGCATTCCTGCTGGATACAGCTGTAAATTGCAGTGTATACATTGCAATGAGCATTTCTGGGGCCTAATGAAAAAATAGTGGAGAAATTCCCATGAAATTCAGGGACATTGCTAGTGAACATGAATGACGATACAAGCAAACGTACTCATGGCATATTTCAGCTAAATATGATAGAGCATGGTGGGAATTACAATCTTAACTGATGGGAAAAATATAAAAAATTATCTGTTCTGTACATTCTCTCTTTCTCATAAAGCCATACTCCAAACCACTGTTAGACACAAGTGGTATATCTTGAAGATGAATCATCAACAGCTCACAAACATCTGCAAAGATCTGGCACAGGATTTCCAATTTTGTATTTGCCAGCTCACTAGTCAGCAAACAGAACTCAGTGGCAAGTTTGGAGAGAAGGTGAAGTCACCTGAAGTGTTTCATACAGAAGAAAAATGGGACATGTAGTCTGATGCTCTCATAATAACTCTCACTAATCCAGATATTTCTAAGTGTTCATCTTTGTCTGTGCTTTGTAGTCTTCAATCCCATGTTATAATTGCCTTCCATAGGGCATCACACACCTTTGCATCCTCAGCAGTAAAATAAATGGTTTCGGTTGAAGTGTTCTGTTGGGCACAGAACAGATGGTACTAGCCACAGAAAAAAGACAGCAACACCTGGTTTCAGACACTCAGGCAGCAAATTCTCTGCCCCCAAAGCCATGGCTCATTATTCAGTCCAGATAATGGACCATTCATACAAACTTCTGCTATTTAAATCTTAGCATCAGAAACCAACCAGGCTTTCCAATTCCCCCTGTAGATCCAACTTTGCCTTGGCTACATCTGTCCCCAGCTGTTCTCTGGATGGACTTTTCCATACATTTGAAATCCTTTCCTAGTAAAAAAATATATGCAGCTGTAGCTGTTTCATGCTGTTTCCTATGTAATAGTCCCAGCATCTATTTTCATTTCAGTGGTTTCCTATTGAGATATTATTTTAAAAAGTTATTCTCTAGTCTCATATCTTCATTCATTATGCCTGCCATTTTCTGATCTAAATTTTGAATTTTTCTTTTCTCTTACTCATTACTTGACACTTCTGCATAATGTGTTGTGTTTAGCCTGGATTCCTTCATAACAATTGACATGAAATATTTGCTAGTACCCAAACTATAAAGAGCAACTAGAAAATAGAGAATGACTGCAAACATCATTTTGACTCTAGTTTGTAATTCTGGCTCTCATATTTTGCGTAGTCAGGTTTCCTTGTATTGAAGATTTCCTCATTATTTCTTGAAGCTTCTCATCAGAATTCCAACTTTGTTTGCAGAATTATGTAAGATGGTATGTGATACAGGCATCTCAGGTTTTAGAAAAGAAGGTCACATCTGTAACTTGAAATTAGAACTCTCATATTTTGAAACCCGGACCGATCTGCTGTGCTGCAGAAGCATTAAAAACAGTAATGCCCTCTCTATTTTACTGGACGTTGCATGGACCCACATAGTTCTTACAGGCGTACGTCAGTAGTCCGAATGCTATAATTGACTTCTCTTTTTTTTTTTTTTTTTTTTTCTTTTCCCTTAAAATAAACAATCAAAAAAAAAAAAAACAAAACAAAACTTTTTCTTTCTTTTTGGACCTCTAAAAAAAAAAAAAAAAAAAAAAAAAAAAACAAGAAAAAAACCTATGTTCCAGGCCTACTCATTTGAGTCATTACGACATTTTGGACATCTTTCCTAATCAGTGAAATTACAGGGGGATATCTGTGGTGACATCCTTCTAAGCCTGCTTCGTTTACTCATAACTGACAAAAGCACTCATCCCCAGAGGATTAATCCAATCTTACCTTACCATATGTCATTCCACCTTCCACTGGTGCATCTATTTCTATAGAAAAAAATAAAGCGTGTCCATCGTCCCATAATTAACAAGGAAATTGCATTCACATCATGTACCATCTAGGCATACTTTAAAGTTTTAAAGACTTGATACTCCTCCTACAAAAACATTCTGAACTGAATGCAGACCCTATGACTACCTGGTAAATGTCTATGCAATGATATCTCAGGCTGTATTATGCTAGGGAAATGCTTGTACATGGGTCTTGTGCTTTGCTTTCATCCAGTCTGAGATGACCTCAGGGACGTTCCTTGCCATCATATGGCAACCTCATACAGCAGCAAACCAGCAAACCTAGTTAACTTCTTCAAGGGCTTAAAAGGCATAATATGATTCTTCTGCAGTTAAGTGAACTGCGACTGAATGATTTGCCAAATGTCAGACAGAGAACAGTTTATAGGACTCAGGAGACCTGATTCTCAGTCTGGAACTCTACTCATTAATGACAGTCCTTTTTTAGCAATTCTTCATGTAGCTGGTATGATTCATCCACCACCTGCTGTATAGTATAATATCTTGAAGCAAGATTTACTCCTAGGTGTTACAAGCTTCTCACATTTTGCAATTAACAGGGCATTTTTTTCCCTCCGTTTCTCCTCTAAAATGAATTATTTGATTTCATAGACCTCAATGATTTTCCTTTCCTCTTAACTAAATAATTAAACCCTACGTTCAGATCATAACATGCTGCATTAATGATATCTATTTAATCAAAATGTCCATTTGTTTTCATTATATTATGTTTAGCAAGAAATATTTAAGAGAGTTCTGTTAGTTCAGCTTTTTTCTTTCTCTCAGTGATTTGTTATTTATTGTTATCTATTTGTTATTTATTGTTATCTATTGTTATCTATGACTATAGATACAATATCCGCAAATGCTAGTGTATTGATAATAGGAAATCATTTTTATTTTTTCAGACAGAAAAATGCCGTATTTAATCGTGATGGCATTTTACTATCATAACCAATGTGGCATATATGCAACATTTTTGGAAGTTTTTAGTGATCACATTAAATCCATCTTTCAGTTCATATTTTTGACTAAGATTTTTGACATCTTTTTGACTATTTTGAGAAGGAACTTTATGAACCATACATTACTCTTGGACACTGAAAACATTGGTCTTGTTTTAAAATCCTATCTCGTAGATTTTTAAAATCACTTCCCTAAGAAATTTGGATTTCTTCATAGCAAACCACTGATTTTGTCTTCATTATTTTCCATGAAGGATTAATTTCCTCAAGACATTACACTTAAAGACATGTGTACTTGATGTCATGTTATTTTCAGTGATAATAATTTTGATTTTTTCTAAATATTTGTTAACATTTTTTCCTGTTCTTTTATTTTTTCCTCCTACAATGAGGGAGAACAGCAACTGTAGTTATTTTTTCAAAAGGTAAAAGAAAACAAAACAAAACAAAAAAAAAAAAAAACAACCACATAGTACACACAAGAACCACAAAGAAAATAAATGGCTACCTGTCCTGTGACTTCCTTTTAATAGACCTTCTTGGCCTTGCCAGAAAGTTGTCAGATAATCATCCTTTAACATGACAACTCCATTAATGAATGCCCTGGCTCTTTCACTTGCTGACTCATAGCAGGAGACCTCTCTAATGGAATACAAAGTACATTGGCTTTTCTTTTTTTTTTTTTTTTTTCTGCTGCTACCTTTCAATGAGGAATTTACAACAAATTCATTCCATGAAACCAGATTAGGAATGACACTGAAGTTTCTTGGTAGAAATGAAAACAGAGTTGCTCATGAGTATTGTTTGTTTAAAAGCTCATACGTTTCGGAATCCCTGAAAGAAAGCAAGAGTTTGTCAAGATTCTTGATAAGATTATGTTGTGAAAAATCACAACACAAAACTCTCAAGACCATCAAATCCGACAGTCTACACTGTAACTAACTGATGTGAAGAAAAAAAAGATACTCAAAGCAAAATACCAAAATGAAAAACGTAAGGTTTGTATAAGGTTAGCTTAAGAGTTTGGGCGGGGCTTTTAACCTTTCTGTGTCTGCTTCCAAGCTCAACAACATAAACAACAACAAAACAGAGACAGAAGGAAGGTGGAAGTGCTGTTTTTTTAACTATGACAGTTAATTATATACTTACTTGCATCTAAGTGGCAGTCTTAGTGCAGACAAAGAACAGACAGACTTCTTGGCTTAAGATAAGGTTGGAGACTATAGGAACTCCAAGTACGATTTAAGACAAGTCAGATAGAAGCATTATTAACTATAATTGTAATTAGAGCATTTGGACAGCATCTGCCCCCTGCATCCTTGTTCTTTGCCAAGTGATTGAGAAGACCTGATTTAAATGCTGTTTAAGAAAAAAAAACACAGAAAGGAGGAAAAGTAGTCATTTCAGTGTTAAAGTGTCTTTTTAATTCCCTCAGTTCTAAGAAAAAATCAAACAGTGAATATGTGACAATAAGGAGAGGTAGCTCTTGGTGGATCCTGTTGTACTGACATATCCAGTATTATCTAAAATTAGAAGTTGAGCAGGAATAGAAAAAATCACAGATTGCTGATTTTTAGTTGCCAGTTTCAGTTGTTCTTTTAGACAGGTAAAAGTTTTTAATCGGACCTCTCAAATATTAAATACTAATAATTTTGCCATTATAAACTATATTGGAACGAAATATGGAATTAGTCATTGTTTTCAAATGTTTCAATAGCTATCTCTAAATTGAATTATAAAAATAAAATCCAATTGATTTCTAATCCAAGAAAATGAATACATTTCTGGTTAGATTTGTTCTATTGCTAGGAAGAAAAGGTTTGCTCTCTACTGGTTTGATTTTGAACATGGTTCAGGTATACATGACTGTCATCCTCTTCTGCCAATCCTAAGGCATATTTCCTTTTCACGACATCGTAGAATCTGATATGGCACTGTAATTACATGAGAGTTGTTTTTATTGTTTATAAAAATAGCACAGACTTTCAGCTGCATCCATTTGCACACGCTCAGCACCTAACACCTTAGCTGGGCTTGAATGCAGTGGTACAAAGCATTGTGTGCATTTGAAATGACTGCATGCTGAAGAGGTGGTTAATTGCAAACTCCAGGCTGCCCATATTGCATACTGCCATTTATAATTCATCCTGGCAAGAGTTTTCACAATTCAGCTCAAGATTTTCTTAAATCTTACATCATATGGTAACGCAAATACTTTGGGAATGGACAGAACTGCTTGTGAATAAAAAAAAAAGATAGTGATACTCATTTTGAACCAAATACCAAGACTTGTTAATGTGTTTAGAAAAATAACAATTTCAGTCTTAATCCTATTCAATCCAGTGCCTTCTAATTATGCAACACTAAACATTCATAATTTATGAAACAGTAGAAGATCCAGGCTGAAGTCTTGCATCTGACATCAGGCTACAGGGATGGGAATAGAGGTGGGGGTGGCCTCTGAAATCCATCCTGCTACTTGCCAATCTTATTTAAATTTTATTGCTGCCCAAATTGGAAAGATTAAACAGTAATTAGCAGTTTCCCCACCAGTATAAATTTTGTCTCTCCAAGCAATCTTTTGATAATGATCCCATCCCTCCTTCTCACAACGTCAGGGAAATTTCAGAGCCAAATATTAAACAGGCAGTTATGAAATTGTGCTCAACCACCTGTTCTTTTGACCCACAGCAGACCCACTTAACAAAGGACTGTGTATCTCAATTAGACCAGGTGATCTCATAGATTGCCATTTGATAATTAGCATGCTGTCCCCTTTCTCCAAGCGTTTATGTGACTCTTCTCAGGAATAAGCCTTCTTTGATACAAAACGGGATGTAAAAATGATTCCCTGTCAGAAACTTAGCTAAAAATTTGGATATTATCTCTGAAGAGTGATAAGTGAGAGATGAAATCATGGATAGGAACACAACATCAATTAAAATGTGTCAAAAGTTCATCTAAAACAATGTCCTGTGTTGGAAAATGATCATAAATAGAGGTCTAGTAGTGAGTATAAAATTAGTGCTAGTATATGAGATTTTTCTCTCACTACTACCTAAGCCTGAAATAATTGCAGCTCAGGGTCTTTTTGAGATGGAGATAGGTTCTACAGGGGTAATTATCCTCAATGACCTTGTTCACTCTGCCCTTTAAACCATACAGATGCTCAAAATTGGTGCATCCTGTGGTATGGAATTCTATGACTTAATGAATGTAGAAAAACTGAAGAGAGAGTGATCATTCATTATTTCTTAGAATACAAGAACAAAAAATATCAGACAAAGATTGAAAGCAAAAGTACAACATTTTCACACAAGGCAATGGAGAAGGGGTTACTGCTGTGTATTGAAGAAAATGAAAGTACAAATGGATTCAAAAATGTTTTGACATAATGGATACATTTATCCATGGTTATTTAGTGTGTTCACTTAAATATAATTTTCAGCTTTGGAGGACCAGTCATTTTCAGAAGATTGGAAGTTATTCAGGAAGATGAATTACGTTCACATTATGCATATTTCTTGTGTATGCACAAGCACTTCACAGATCTATGATTGGACAGATTAAAAGCATGATTAAAAGATTTTTTGTTGTCTTTTTGAGACTGTGCCTGTATAATCTAATCAATTCTGAACTTTCTTTTATGGAATCAGTAAGGGAATATGAAGACTTTGACAGTGGGTAAATGTAAAGGAGGGAGCATGAAATACACAGAATTAAATATTCTTCTTCTAGCAACTTCTAATAGAGACACAGTCATTAAAAATACTTGTGGCCTTTAAACTATTTGAAGAGGATATGATTATGAGACCAGACAGTTGAAGAAGTTGAGTAGAATAAAGGAGAGAAAGACAGTCAAAAAGAAGAATAGAAGACTTCAGGGAAGAAAAAGAGGCAGAAGAATTAGACAGCAAATCAAGGAAGACAGGAGAAAGGAAATATTGGTGAAGAAGGTGGGAGGTGAAGGATCAGTTGAAATACGAGGAAATAGACCAAAGTAGTAGAAAAGGCATTGAAAAGGAAAAGATTGGTATGGAAGGCTGAAAATAAGAAATAAAGAGCTCAAATGGAGAAACAAACAAACATAAAAACAAACCAAACCCTGAGTAACCTGATGTTACTTTAATCCCACTTTGAGTGAGGATTTGGACAAATTGACCTTCAGAGATCCCATCAAACCTGAATTATTTTGTGATTCTATGAATGAAGATAGCTACATGCTAAGTTTAAATTAATTTTGCTTTTCGTCAGAGTTGTGGATTTATTTCCATGAAAAAGTTTCTGATTATGGAAGATAAAAGAGTTTTAGGAATGGAATCTATTGTCAAAGATTCTCTGAGTCAGTGACAGAAACAAAATGTATTTATTGTCACTTTAACATCTATAGCACATGTAACATGGACTTCTACCTACTTGTCTGTGAACTGACCTAGACCTTGATATAGAACTACTTCCTCCAACAAAACTGGGCATGACAGATTATTATTTACCTGAGGTATAATATAGCTGTAACTTCAGAGCATGTCCAGAACACTAGAGTTTAAAAGAATATATTGGAGATCTCAAGGTAGCGCATGTACTCCTTATTGTTTATCATAATCCATACAACAGTTCTGGGTAATCATTTCTCCATATCTTTATTTGTATATCCACTCTGTCTAAAGACTGCATTCTCAAAGGGGGTCATTCAGATTAATGCCAATCAAGATACGTTACTCTAAAAACAGCTTCTAGATTCAAGAATCCATGGGAAAAATGGACTTCTGTAAACAACTGGCAATAATGAAGAACTAAAATGCTGATGATTAAGTAATTGCAGTCAGCATCATAGACCGTGGTTCTAGAGCATGTGGCAGCTTTCCCTGTCTCTGCTAGCTATGTCACTTCATGAACTTAACAAGTAATTTCATTGTCCTATGTCTTAGTTTCCACTCATGCAATTTGAAGTCAAGACATGGCTATTTCGTGCAGTGTACTTCAACATCTGTAATTGAAAGGTTCTGTGAAATATGCAGGATTTTTCATTAATTGTAAGACAAACCATTCAACTATATTATTTTCTCTGAAAGACTGAAGTTTATTCCAGAACAAGTATTGCATTGATGTTCAGATCTTGCCAATTCTTTCAGAAGATAATAAATTAATTGCTATATTAAAAAAAATAAATAAATACTGGCCTGCAAGGTAAAAATACACTGAAATATAGAACTGAAATCTTTGTGATCAATGCTACTAATTCTGTATTTTTACGTACACAACTGCAGTGTTGGGTCTACAGTCTCTGGCGTGTATTTGGAGGCTGCTAATGAAAAAATCAAATACAGGCTCTGTTTTCTGTTCTGTTCTCTATCTGCTAGGGTTCATTGTGGTAAGACAGAGTGTCTTGAAAGATTTTCTTCTTCCCTTACCAGCCTTCCAAGAANAGAACTAAAATGCTGATGATTAAGTAATTGCAGTCAGCATCATAGACCGTGGTTCTAGAGCATGTGGCAGCTTTCCCTGTCTCTGCTAGCTATGTCATTTCATGAACTTAACAAGTAATTTCATTGTCCTATGTCTTAGTTTCCACTCATGCAATTTGAAGTCAAGACATGGCTATTTCGTGCAGTGTACTTCAACATCTGTAATTGAAAGGTTCTGTGAAATATGCAGGATTTTTCATTAATTGTAAGACAAACCATTCAACTATATTATTTTCTCTGAAAGACTGAAGTTTATTCCAGAACAAGTATTGCATTNTTTTTTTTTCTGCTTTCTTTATTTCCAGTAGCCAGGAGTTTTGTTAAGATTCTTCAAGCAAAACTGGTCACTAAGCAAATGATTTGGAAAGGTAGTTGCACAAAGGAACTGATAGCAACTCTCTGTAAATGCTACCTTGAAACAACATTTATAAGAATCACCTATCTGACATATTCTTCCTGGGAACATGGTTTAGACAGCAGGAAAAAAAAGATCATTTGTCTCAAAACTGTGAACAAATAACCTAAACAGCCAGTACGCTTATGTAGGTCTCCTCATTTACACCCAGATTCCTCTTCCCAAAGGAGGAATCAGAGCTCTCTGAACAGTCTTATGAATTGCAGGAGAATTTATTTGAGAAAGGGTCTAGAACAACCTCTCTTGCTGTCTTGGAAAACAGGAACAGAGACTAAAGACTTTCTCTGCACAGAGGAATCTGAGTCTACATCTAATCTAGAAAATAGAATGGGATAATTCTAGAGTGAATATCGTAGTGGCAAATGGGTGTCTCACTGCCTCTCAGTGAGGAGTTCCCAGTTTCTAATACTTTGTCAAGGTCTGAGTCTCAACTGATCACAATAACTGAGCTGCTTTGCCACATACAAGACACTGACTCAGAATCATATTGTCTACGAATGTTTTAGTACCAGATTCTCCGCAAATATATGGCATGCAGAATTCAGAGTGCTCTTCAATTGATTACATATTTTTTTGCAATTCCTGTTAGACAGGCACACAATTTTCTATTACTTTTTTCTGTAACACTTTCTAGGGGATCAGTTTCCTTTAGACTTCTAGTCCATTAAATGGTCTTCTAGTTTCCACAGGCTGTCCCTGATGAATTTTCCTAACATGCTAAACTTCTCTGAGAAATTATAAGAGCTCTTTTCTTCTTCAGAATATTGTTGTTCTGTTTCTTTAAATTCTGCTAAGTTAGACAATAGGTAGCCACACTAGTGCCACTATTTCTCCATTCTTTTAGGGGGAGTTCCTTTAATTAGAGCGCTATATTACACTGATGAAATTTCACATTTTTTGGGAATGAAACTTTGCAAATTTTACTGTGTGCAGCATAAATCATAAACCAAAGCATTGTGGCTGAGAGAAAGAATTTATTGTTTTCCAAATCCTCTCTAACTTCAGAAATTTCACCCCATACTGCAGTAGAAATTGGATATTGTAGTAATTCTTTTGCATTAAAAAGTATAAGGGCTGTGCAAAATACATTCATTACCGCCTTCTTATTTCTGTGAGGGTTGAGATCAATGTTTGAAAAATCGGGCATCAAGGTCATCTGTTTAAAATATTGAAAACCAAAATATTTCTCATGGCAATTTATTATTATAGAGCAAGTGGCTGACATGTATTTCTCTCCTGGGAGTCAGAAATTAGCTTTGGCAATTTGGCACACAATATTTTGTTCCATTTCTGTTGGTAATATTAACTCTTTGCTGTCTGAGTTGCACACAGCTTCTCAGAACATATTTGTATTTGCATTAAAATTTGTGCTCTCGTATTTAAAAGACTTCACCAACTATCTTTAAGTACCAACTGGAATTTATATATAGAATCATAGAAT
>WBMW01001305.1:2139363-2150543 GCA_013396635.1 Penelope pileata | reverse complement strand
AAAAATCTTTCTTTAAACACATACTGTTTTTCAGAACACAATGTAAGAGCACTGAGCATTTTAACAGGTAGTCTAATTTGAACCCTAGTAAAAAGACAGCACAGCATTCTTAAATTCAAGGGAAAAAATGTGTTGTTCTTTCAGTTGTGTCTTTGCTAACAATTTGGAAGCATCCATTGTATTACTACCGCAGTGTTATTGAGCTAGTTTTATTAAGGCAAATTTATAGCAATGTTAGAAATTAATACCACTCTTATTTCCTCCACTGCCTGGCTTTATTGAATGCCATGGGGCATATTAATCAGTAAAGCCAAGTAGTGCATGAAATAAAAGTATAAATTAACCTGTAACATGAATGTAAAAAGGGGCTTAATAAAATAGAAATAAATAACACTTTAATGATAATCAACCCTGCCTGGCTTAACCAAGCACATAGTGTAATAATGCTAAATACAAAAAAAAAAAAGTAGTTAAAGTTTAAATCATGACACAAACAACATAATTTCCAGGGTAAATACTTAATTCACAATATTGTTTAAACACACAAGTTTGTACCAAAAAAAAAAAAAAAGAGACTGCTACAAACCAACCACCCTGCTGATCTGAAGCTTCTTCCAGTAAAAGTCCTGTCAACTTTGGAAACAGGTCCAAAACACAATGTCTGGGAATGTGAGAATGATTTCAGAGCTATTTTGCATTTTAAGAACCTATGTAACCGAAAAAGAGTTTTTTGCACAGTATATTTTGCGTACACTCAGAATGTGTCTTCAAATGTCAACTAAAGCTGTAGCAGTCTCTTCAAACCTATTTTACACACGAGAACTGTACACAACGTGTATAGTGATTTATTGAGGGAATGACCTTGCAAGTGTGTGAAGTCATTTTAACCTGTCCTTAAATTTATGTTGCTTTTCAAAAAACAGTGTATTCTCGAGTATAACGGAAGGAATTGGAGGGAAGTCTCTTTTCTCCAGGGTCCAAAAAAACTCTGCCCAAGAAGAATTACTCCCATCACACAGAGTGATTTATGCAAGATTTTGCAAAATCAAAGCTAATTTTGTAATCATAAAACAGACAGCTCAGCTTTCCTCCACAGTTGCTGCAGTTCCAGAGCACAAACACTTGACCACGTTGTCACACATAATAGCTACATAAATGAAACTACGTGGGTTTGCAAAAACAGGAAAAAAATGGTCAAAATCTGTATCATAAAACACTGCAGTGTATGCTCCCTCTGCTGGCTCTGCTGCAAAGTTCACAATGAAACACACCTGCTGTAATTGCTCCACTCCTAATGACGCTGACATAGTACTTCGCTAGAAACACCAAGTAATATGAAGAAAGGTAAGATGAGAAATACTGCATGAATAACTGCCACATGTAGCAATATAAAAGCGATACTAAATTGAAGGTTGTACAAATATATATTAGAAATGCAGTGGACTTCATTGCACCATATTTTTTATATTATTATGGAGACATACTATTATCCGATACTGCCAACATTTAGAAGATACAGTCAGCTACACTTGAGACACTGGGTGAACCTGTTGTAACCAGTATTTAAATTTGTCACATCTGTAAATTGTGTAAAAAAGGGTTGCAGACCGGTTACGTTCAGAAGTGTTTCTAGGGTCCAATAGAAACGGTTGAGGATTTTATCTTGGAGAAATGTAGCAACACTGAACAGGAGGCAAGCTTAACATTTAGCCCAAGTGAGGTCCCCGTACTCTTTGCTGATGTTCGCTGGGAGTTCTGTCAGCTAATGAGCTGAACCATCTGTAACAGTTCCCTGACAGATGTGGCCAACTCCCCTTCTGGGCCGCTCCATCTTCTGACACAGAGATCCATGCAGGGCTCCAGTGGCAGCATTCCCAGTAAAAGGCAGCAAACTCAGCCATTAGGTATTCAAATGTGGTCATTTTTTTGTAAATCAGAAAGTGTTTTCACCACAAGGTCTTCTAGACATTTCTTTTGAGACCAAAACTTCTACCAGTCTTTTCTCCTTTACATCACCAGTGTGATCAAATTCAGCCCCAGCAGAACATCAGCAGATGTAAAGGAATTAGCCAACAACTTCATTTGGATTTTTTTTAAATTGGGTTTTACGCTTAAAATCTGGATTTTTTTAAATATGCTGAGTTTAACCTATTACACAGTTTTTTTTACATTCATAAATTTAAGGGGTTTATGAGATGCACCAGGCTGCCCCATTTAGAATACCCTAGAAGTATGTTATCTCAGGGCTATTATAGCGAGACGTGGTCTACAGCAGCAAAGATAGTAAATCATGAAATTTACATCTAATCCAGTAAATAAGCAGAAAAAAATAAACTTTAAATGATCTTTAAAAAAGGTTTGTAAAATAATCTTTTACTATTATACCTGCCTTTTGCATAAACCATTCATTTTAAACAAGAAATGAACTTAGGATAATGCCATGATAGCTAAAGAACCGTTGATCCAAATGGACACTTCAACATTACATATATTGGCCACTGTGTTCAGATCTCTGAACACCACATTATTTTGTTTGGAGGTCAAGTACCTTGAAAATTTAACCTCAGTACTGACAGGACTACAGTCATCAGTCCTAAAGACTGATAGTCTTTTTAGTCTAATGACTAAAAATTCAAGTGACTTTTTTTTTAAAATGACAGTGGAATTAGCTTTAAGTAAAAGAAGGAAATCACAATATAAATAAGGCATTCTAATTACATACCAATGCAACATTTATGGACAGTCATCTAATTTAAAGCACCAAAAAGAAAAAACTGAAGCTGGACAATGCCCCTTGCTGGTCTCAAATTCAACAGGGTGTCAAAGCACACATCTGCTTTTCTAGAACTATCGCAACTGGGCAACTCATCATAAGTTCTCTGAAGAACTAAAACCTTATTGAATCAACAGCTATGTCAATCTCAAGAGACTTTGGGATATTACAGAATATTTAAGATTGTGCTTCATTTTCATACATTGTATTTTATATACTTTAAAATATTAAGAGATACAGCGTTTTTCATTTAGATATTCCCTGCAATATTAAATTAAAACAACCATGTTGTAAGAGCACATTAAAAAAACAGGTGCACATCTATCAGAAACATAGTCTATGGAAAGTGGGCTGAAAAAAAGTGTTAGGATGAAATCATGACAGCACACTTCAGCTGGTTACACGCAAGCAAATAAACACAGCGGCTCCCTGAAATTCTTTCATGTCTATTAGAATAGAATTTATTTTAATAACAGGAGACTATTTCTTGCATCGGCTAATATTTCAGCATCTTTTAAATAATTTGCCTGTGTGCTTACATCAGTTGATTAAATCTTCTACAAAAATCACTTCGTATTCTTTATTCTCTTAGATTAAATACATTCCTGCATTTTCACACTAGGATAGTGATACGCATTAGACTGGAAGTAAGGCTGCGACAGCTCTGCGTACTGCTTGCAGCTGTCACTAACACCAGATCTATCGTCACAAATACTATTACAAGTGTGTTCATCTGTGTTCATCTGAGGTGTCCTTATTCACAACAGCTGACCTTCATGGCTATGTCTGACATTTAAAAAGAAAAGTTCTGCTTTACAACCTGCAGCGTGCCTTCAGTTATAAATTACTTGTAGAGTATTAGTAATAATAATTGATTTTAGCAGTAAGTAATAGAGTTATAAACAGCTCCCACTATTTAATGAAAGAAATGCTTCATCTGCGGGTTTTATTTATTAGTATTCAAGAGCTTTCCACAACCTCACTGAGATCAGTTATTGCTTAATTAAACTAGGAAAGATGGCCTGTCAATGACTCTTTCTTCAAAAAAACATAAAAAATATTATTTTTTTCCATTTCTCTACAAACATTCTTAAGGCTTGCTTGATTTCCCTTTCGGTTGTGAGCTCATTTGAATATATATAATGCATGTGAAAAACAAATTGTTTGAATTTTCTTTACATGTTAATAACTTAGGAATTTCATCTCAATGTGGCGCATCACTTACAAATAAGTATAATCAGTGCAGAGTTTCACTCTGTGTTGGTCACACTAGAGCTCTCCTCACTGTTCACAAGTGAATCAATTGCACACACTGCCTAAGCATCTTTTTGCTGCTCACAACCAGACCTACTGCATTTAAAGAAAAAAAATCAGTTTTCTAGCAAGGTAAAACAACACCTGCAGGTCCATAATGTATAAGAACTGTTTCTCATTTGTGAGTATCTATAGACAAAAAACCTTCACTGGCAAACAGCCTGATGAACTTGTAATTATTCCATCACTAATGGAAGGAAGGTTTCAAGTAAACACTACTCCATTAAAATCCAACTGGAAACTGATAGCTGCTGATTTTATTTTGTCTTTTTTTTTTTGTCACAAAGTCGTGATAACTGACAAAATTTAATGTCACAACATGACGCAATTAACAACATACTGTACACTTACAGAAATGTCAAGGTTGAGATGCTGTCATCTCTCACCACTAGCCGGCACCATAGCTTTAAAAATGTAGTGATGCGTTCCATTTTATATCTTCCTAATTAACAAGCCAACTACATAATTTTCAACAGAAAACAATTATTCAAAGCAAACGAGAAATATTTGGAGCTATAAACCAAAATGAGTCTGAAAGCAATATTCTCAGTGATGACTGGTAGGATACATCCTCTGAAAAGGAAAATGGATCATAGTTAACAGACTCGGGGCTTGTTTTTATTAAAGGAAAATAAACTGTACTACGCACAGATGGAAGAGTCTGATATTTCTCCTACTGGCAGAGAGGTCAACATGACATAGAGGTCAATATGTTTGATTACAAAGCAGATGAACCCCAATAAACTGGAGCTTTTTTTTTTATCCTAAATGAACTCAGAGGACACTTCAGGCTTTCTCCTAGAGAAACTGCATCAGCTACTAAATAGCATGCAGTCTGTCTCCTTCACTGGCTTCCCTTTCCCAGAGCAGCCCGCTGGCAGGACACAGATGCCCTAGAAGGCAAGTATTAGGTTTCCATTCTCTAACTGCTGTGGTCCTGACATTGCAATACACCTCACTGCTGTGTTCTCCTCTGACACCTTCAGGCTATTCCCTACGGACTGATCTGACACATGCATTGGCACATGCACCCACAAATGCAGACACACACACAGTTCAAAGCACAGGAGTTAGCTAGTCCTCTACTGTTCAGCCTTAGAAGAGACCAAACTGTTTCCAACTGTCTATGAATTTTATATTTATTTACAGGCTGTGGAAATAAACCCATAAATGTTCACATAACACCAATAACAGAGCACTGATGGTGTACAAATACACCATATTTACAGCTGATTTGTCAGCCATGGTATGAATAGACACAGAAATATTTCTGAAGCGTAAGAAAATCTTCCCTAAAAATCAAGTTTTCTCCTATGACAAGTCAAGTTCTCTGCAGCTGGCCAACCAAAATCACCCAAAGCTGGTACATAGAGGCAAGATTTTTGTGTCTATCATAGTAGTTACCCCAAGAGAACCCTGCTGTTCAGGCCTTGGCACCATTAAACAGCATAGCTCATAAAGTTATACATTCTTTTTTACCATCTTCCATAGAACTAGCAAGAAGATAACATACACTTTGGACTGCAGTGCCACAAATACTGCAGTTGATTCACTGAAATATCTAGCTGATAGCTCTTTACCCATTACTGTTCATTAGGTTTCTTCTTTACCCACAAAACAAACAAACAAAATCAACCCACAGACTAAGAGCTATTCACAGTTATGTTAAAAAAAAAAAAAAGTAAAAATAAATGTTAAAGTAAGGAAAATCTAATTTGTATTTTAAATCTCCAAGAGTAGCTTCACATTTGCTAGTGAATTTTATCCTTCACTCACACAGGTATTTCTCGTTTTGTAAAGCATTCCTTCAATTCCACATTGGCCAATATGCATATGAATGCTGCTTCGCTAACCCTACCTTAGGGCTGAATAGAGCAAGTGTACCATAGTTGTTTCTCTTCTACTTCAAAAAATACCATCTAAGGAACACAGATGGGATCACATTTGTTTTTCCACAAGAGGAAAGTTTGGGCGCTAATGCCTCTTTGTTGTATCTAGACCTCTCAGATTCCTGCCACCTGCGAGTTCCTTTCCTAAAATTCACTTTGTAACAAAATAAACATCAAATTAGTTGCCTCTTGTGGTTTTACAAAGCCATTGGAGAGGACGCCTTTTTACTGTGTGCTCCACAGGATAAACACATCACTGACAGCAACTTATCATATTACTAAAAACATGGTGGGTTTGCCCTGTTTCCAAGTTGTTTTGAGGTCATTTTGGTAGTCCTGCAAACAGTCAACAGGGCAGCCCCTTGTCACTGAGTCTATTCCACAAAATTCAGGACTGACGGCAATGTGAGATGGAGGATCATAAATTGGAGTAAAATTAGTCTTAGTGAGCACAGCACAGAAGCTTGTAATGGCTGCAGAATAATAAAGTGTTAGCATTAATCCACTGCTATCTGTCTTTATTTTGCTAACCCACCTAAGTGGACACCACAGCATTGAGACTGCATTAATCAAAATTTGGAATGAACTGCTTTTCATTGCAAACTGCAGTTATCTTTCGTTACTGATTGGCCTTGACCTGTCAGCTGCTTTTGGCACTGCTGACCCTGGGGGTTCTTTTGAAGAGCCTGGAGTACTATCAAAGGTTGTCTGACTCTGTTCTTGCTTGGCTTAATTCATATTCCACTCAACATACCCATTTTATTTCCAATAGAAATTGCTCATTTAATTGCATTGTAAGTTTTATGGGGTATGCCCCAGGCTGCGTTCTTTATGCCAAGCTTCTCAGTATTTATATGTGGAATGGTGGAGAAAAAGAAAAAAAAGAAAAATCATTCACAGTGCTAGACCAGGCTTCGTAATACCAATAATTCTCACTGCTTTAAATTGTATACAAAGCTGTTTGGGGAATAAAACAAATATACATGTCACCATACAAAGCTCATTTGACAAATGCATTGTTTTTAACTTAATACTCAAGATAGGTTTGTCCTCTTTTTAGGAATTTAGTTACCCTTTCTTCAGTGCTGGAATATATTAAGTCTAGTAAAGAACCTACATTACAACTTCACACCTTACTAGCTTCAAAGTTGAATGAGACCTTCGTGAAACCTTAGTGCTACAAACCCAAAGAGTTTATACTCTAGATACTACCATTCTTTCAGATAATGTAGTGAAGTCAAAAGTACAAAATTTCTTTCTTCTACTCTGCAAAAGGGATTCCGGTTTGATATTCCCATATCTGAGTCTTCCTCAAGAAATACAGAAAAGGCATAGTATAACAAATCTAGCATACTTGTGGTATTTGCCAAAACATACAAGATGAATCTATTTAATTAGTTAATCTAGGTACGAGGAAATGGCTTCAAATACTATATGCCACACATAAATTCACAGATTAGTGCTACCACCACCTTTTTTAGTAAAAGACAAATGCTACTTTTACAACTAGCATTTAAATTGGAAACCACAATGCAATCAGAAAACTATGCCCCAATTGCGATCACAGAGACATAGCGGGACAATTCACATGACTGAAGCATGACAGTAGAGGGCTACAAGGTTTTCAGAACAGATTGGCAGGGAAGGAAAGGAGGGGGAGTAACTCTCTACGTTAAGAGATAGATGGAGTGCTAAGCGTTGCCTCTGACAAACAGCCATGATCAGGTTGAGAGGTTGCGGGCAAAAATCAGGGACCAGACCAATAACAGACACCTAGTGCTCAGGGTCTACCACAGACTGCCCAATCAGGGCAGCTCATGGATGAGGCCTTCTTGCTTCAACTACAAGAAGCGTTGGGCTTGCAGGCTCTCATCTTGATGGGATCTCTCTCTCTGAGAAAGAAAGAGAGGGAATTTTCCAGTATTAGTTTGGAGAATCAAACCCCACAGTATATCTGTACCCAATATATATTCCTGAATTGGGCCTATAGATACTTTATATTCCTGGGGGGTAGACATCCAACATCTAATTTTAACCAATTACGCGAGCTAGGCCTGTGAAATAGGTTTTTCCTCACCTTTCAGCATCCCCATTGCAGGACATCCTTTAAGAATGACACATCTTTTTTCAAATCCCTGCTACTTTCCCTGGGATCCTGCCAACTAGGCTAAGTGTTTTGCAAAGGAAGAAACAAAATTGCTTCAGACAGGTTCTTTGCAATCCGAGGCAAAGTATTACAGATTTTAACAACAGACATACACAAAGGTTTTGACTCACACAATCAATGACAAAGATCTCCCACTCAAATGATACTCCTCTAACAAGCAGCAGATCTCAGAAAGAAGCACACTTTTTCTGTGGCTGGCCCTTAAATGAGTCTGGGGCAGCCCCACCCCGGGTCCACCCCTTCCAGTCATGTGGGGAGCACAGGTGCAAGCAAAAGTCAGGACCTTGAACTTCAGGAGAGCAAACTTCAGGCTATTTAAGGAATTACTGGGTGAGAGCCCCTGGGAGACTGTCCTTAGGGACAAAGTAGAGCACTGCTGGCAACTCTTTAAGGATACCTTTCTGAGAGCCCAGGAACTCTGTCCCTCAGTATAGGAAACTGGTACGGCTGAGCAAGGATCTGCTGGTCAAACTGGTAAGAAGGGCATACACAGGCAGCGGAAGCAAGGATGTGTCATCTGGGAAGAACACAGGGATAAGGATACTGTCCAGACATGCAGAGATGGGACTAGGAAAACCAAAGCACAGGTGGAACTGCATTTGATGAGGGATGTAAAAAACAACAAGAAGGAATTCTACAGGTATGTTGGTCAGAAGAGAAAGGTTAAAGACAGTGTATCCTCTGAGAAATGAGAAGGGAGAACGAGCTGCAAGAGACATAGAGAATGCTGAGGAACTTAACAACTTCTTTGCCTCAGTCTTCACTGGTAGCCATTCTTCTTGCGTCTCTTGCATCCCTACACCTTGTATCACTGCATGTCTAGGTAGGAGCAGGGAAAGTAAAATCCCTCTCATGGGAAGAGTGGAGCAAGTCCAAGGCCACCTCATGAGAGTGAATGTGTACAAGTCTATGAGGCCTGGTGATATACATCCCAGGGTTCTGAAGGAGCTGGCTGATACGGTTGCTAAGCTGCTCTCCATCATATTTGAGAAGTTGTGGCTGTCTGGCAAAGTCCCCAGTCACTCGAAAAAGGGAAACATCACTCCCATTTATAAGAAAGGGAGGAAGAAGGACCTGGCAAACTACAGGCCGGTGTGCTTCACCTCTGTGCCTGGGAAGATCATGGAACAGATCCCCCTGGAAGACACACTAAGGCACGTGATGGATGAGCAGGTGATCCATGACAGAAACCATGGCTTCACTAAGGGCAGATTGTGCTTGATCAATCCGGTAGCCTTTTAGGATGGAGTGATGGAATCAGTGTTCAAAGGAAGGGCAACTGATGCCATCTACCTGGATTTCTGCAAGGCCTTTGACATGGTCCTGTACCACATCCTTATCTCAAAATTAGAGAGATGGGTTCAAAATGTGGACTACTCAGTGGATAAAGAATTGGTTGGAAGGTCACTGTCAGAGAGTTGTGGTCAATGGCTCTACAACCAGATGAAAGCCAGTCATGAGCGGTGTCCCCAAGAGGTAAGTGTTGGGACCGGTACTTTTTAACATCTTTATCAATGACATAGACGATGGGATCGAGTGCACCCTCAGCAAGTTTGCTGATGACACCAAACGGAGCGGTGCAGTTGACGTAAGAGAAGGAAGGGGTGCCATCCGAAGGGACCTGGACAAGCTTGAAAGGTGGGCCCATGCAAATCTAATGAGGTTCAACAAGGCCAAGGGCAAGGTGTTGAATTTGGGTTGGGGCAATCCTAGATATGCGTACAGACTGGGAGAAGAATTCCTTAAGAGCAGCCCTGCAGAGAAGGACTTTGGGGTACTGGTAGATTAAAAGCTGGCCATGAGACCTCAGAGGAAAGTACTAATGTGGCTTTGCAAGTAAAAGATATTTGTTATACTAATTAGTGTCTAACATTTAATTAAATTTGCTGAGAGTTATGTTGGCTATCTGATTTTAAAATCAAAAATAGAAAATGAAGAACAATTTAAGTGATAAATATAAAAATAGGAAAATAATGATCAACTTAAAATTTTTGAAAACATAATTTTGTAAAGAAAAAAGACAAGATAAAAAGAATAGTGATTAACAATTGAAGATGCAATCAAAAATTGAAAATAAAGGGAAGCTACAAAAACAATTAGGTTGCAGTTCATCCATGAGTGAGAACAAAATAATAAAAAATCTCTATTGAGAGCTCAGAAAGCAAAGTTGGAAACAAAACACCTCCGGGTTCTGGGAAAAATGTTGCTCTGAAACTAGTTTAATGGATGTAAGCTTCCACGGAAGAGTTTTGGACTATTGTATAAATGTATTTGAGCAAAGTGTATATGGACTCAGAGATTATTCTGGTGTCACGTGCTTTAAGTTGATCCTTAGTTAAATTGAATTATTATCTTATCTGTAAACACAATTGTAGAAAAGTTCAGAGTCTGAAATTCACCAAGCACTCATATGGAAAGAAAACAAAGGAGTTTGTTTCTTTCTTTGACATCCCCCTATTAAATTCATCAAGTCCCTTCCTTCTTACGTCATTTTTCTCTGCTATATATAATTATTAAGAAGAACAGAAAATTAAAAAATAAAGAAAGAAAGGTAAGGTGTTCTTTCTGATTAGCTAATGCCCTTTTTTCCCCCTACTGTCGCTCACCTTGAATGTTGAAGTCTGGCTGTTGAGCAGTAATTGCTAGGCCAGTATTGCCAAAGTGACAAAACAAACTGTATTAATATTTTAACATTCAGTTTAACTGCTACAGTAGCACACATTACAAAAAAAAAAAAAAATTCAAATATAAAAAAGCATTGCTTTTCGTTTTTGATGAATGTCACAAATTACTGATAACAACATGTGGCACCAGAACAGAAATGAGCAAACAGCTGCAGAGATTTAAGTCATTTGCACACTGCCTGTTGTCTGATACCTCCCCTGCTGGAAGTTACCATCTTCAGAAAACAGTAAGGAGAGAGGAATGTGGGCCTACATTTCAGCCACTTCAGGTCACAGTCCAATACAATAAATTCTGGGACTTAAAACCCCCCTCAATTACCATAGCTGAAGACACAAACAATCTTTCAGAGGTG
>WBMW01001305.1:2083459-2124918 GCA_013396635.1 Penelope pileata | reverse complement strand
AAAAAAAAAAGGCAACAGAAAACAGGTCTTTGCTTAACCTAAAGCAGTTCCTGTATGCAGTAAGTGTGTTAACCGTTTGAGGTTTTAAGTCTGCATATAATTAAAAGGGAGATTTTTTTTGATAATGTTTTTGTAGTCCAGACCGATTAGGAGATGGTAGAAAAGTTTTACTTTAGTCATGAGACCACTGACTATGGGCTGTTTATGTAATGCGCCTGTAGTAACAAAGTCGCTGTCTTAGACTAAAACTTGTTACTCAGAATTCTGGAGCTTGCTCCTGCTCTGTGTAGCAGCTATAAATAAGAGCAAGGATCTATATCCCAGGCGGCTTTACATAATCTTAGACACGATTTCCTGCAGTACAACCCAAATGTTATAAACCAGCGGATTTCTAAAGCAGCATATAATTCTGAAATTCTCTTTTGCCATGTATCGCTTCATTGTATTCATTGCTCTGTAGGGTGGTTGTGTAGCACTCAAAGGGATATACATTTTTTTTCACCAACTCTAGCACTAGCACCCCTTTTATTTAAACTGGCAGAAGCTAAAGCACTTCACCTGCAGGCTTGAAGTAAGACTGTTTCGATATGTACAAGTCTGTGGCTAGTTCTGCGTAGCTGAGCTCCAAGGATTGTGCTGCTTCTAGTCAGGTTAAATCACTGCAGCAGAACCAGCGAAGCCTGTTGTACATTGCTGCAGAATTGAAGTCACGTGTGGCCTAGCCAGCCAGCACCTTGTTTGAAGTGTCTTGCGCTCGCAAAAGTACCAGATTGCAAAATAAGATTTTAATGTGGTTGCTTGCTAGAAGATTCCTTTGTCTTGAGAGAGAGTTTTAAAATGTTTTTTGACAAACTACTTTCAAATGTGCAGGGATATTTCCTGTCTAACTAAAGTAATATGTAATACTGAAAAAAAGCAGAAACTAACGCAGTTGTAAGCTCACTTTATTTTTCCTTTGGAAAACTGGCCTTAAAGTGAGCATGCTTTAAAATGTGACTGGTCATATGTAGGTGATGCCAAGTTTTAGCTGTGCTTGTTAAGTACCTGTCTTACCGCACTAGTATTCCTGGTCATTGATTAGTCATCATTAAAGACATTTTTTTTTCTGTAAGACAAAAGTTGATGTATATTTTACATTTAAGAGCTAAAACTGAAAGCCAGATACATATTCCTACTTTCTTGGCTTGCATGTGTTCAACTTACAAAGTTACCTGAGTACAAAATTTGCTATTTTAAGGAATTAAGAATTGACAGATTTTCCTTAAAATGCATAAAAATAAACTTCTAAAAATGTTTCAGAGCAGGTGCCCCAAAAGACTTAAGTGTTTGATTGGAGCAGTAACTTTTTTTTTTTTTTTATCCCATTTGTATACTGTGTTCCTAACAAAGTTCCTTGTGGTTATGCTTCATAAAGTGTTAGAACTTCCCTTTGTCTGGCAGTGCTTCGTTGCTAATCCCTACAGAGCAATATGCAACTCGAATATAGGATAGGCATAAAATGAATGCCCTTCCATTGGGGAAGGGAGGAAGCAACCAAGCTATTTAGTCTATTGAAATCTCTTTACTGTTGTTTGAGCATTAAGTTGTTAGTTAGCTACTGTTATAATTAAAATCACACTTCATTAAACGTTAAACTTACTATGCTTCTGTTTACAACCAATAGAAGACATTATTTTTATGTAAATGTGTTCCACCTATTTGTAGTTATGTGCACAGATAAGTTTTAGTAATGCTGTGAAATTTTAATTCTGTTGTTTGTATTCAAAATATGTGTTTGATTTTTGATTTTGTAGGGCCATGAGCCTAAGGAGCCAGAGCAGTTGAGAAAGCTGTTCATTGGAGGTCTGAGCTTTGAAACAACAGATGATAGCTTGAGAGAGCACTTTGAGAAATGGGGCACACTCACGGACTGTGTGGTAAAGTGTCCAAAATTAGTTTGTGCTTTTGAAAGGGTATAGGTACTTAATCCTGTACAGAAATGCAGAGTACTCCCTATGTTTTTAGGTTATGAGAGACCCACAAACAAAACGTTCCAGGGGCTTTGGCTTTGTGACTTACTCTTGTGTGGAAGAGGTGGATGCTGCCATGAGTGCTCGACCACATAAGGTTGATGGACGCGTGGTTGAACCAAAGAGAGCAGTTTCAAGGGAGGTAAGTTAGGTTTTCTGTTAAAGTTACTTCTTACTCTCTACCTAGTTATTTAAAATGCTGAATGTAATTTTTGGTGTTGTAGGATTCTGTAAAGCCCGGGGCACATCTCACAGTAAAGAAAATATTTGTTGGTGGCATTAAGGAAGATACAGAAGAATATAATTTAAGGGAGTACTTTGAAAAATATGGCAAGATTGAGACCATAGAAGTCATGGAAGACAGGCAAAGTGGAAAGAAAAGAGGCTTCGCTTTTGTAACTTTTGATGATCATGATACAGTTGATAAAATTGTTGGTATGTAATTCTTTAATGAGAAGGACTTAGAGAATATAAGTGCAACTTAAGCTCTCAAAAACGCAGTGCAGTGAATATAAGATGTTGGCATGATAACTACGTGACTGTTGTAAGAAATAGTGTAGATTTTATGTTCCTTTGAAGAGTGTGGTGGTGCTTTGCAGTAGCTTCCTGTGAGAGCTTTACAGCATAGTGCTTTCAATTATTTGAATTTCTGTCTTTTTTCACAATTTTCTGTAGTTCAGAAATACCACACTATCAATGGACATAACTGCGAAGTGAAAAAAGCACTCTCAAAACAAGAGATGCAGACTGCCAGCTCTCAGAGAGGTAAGTTTGGAGTTAAGCAGGGTTATTTTATATAACTGGTTTTCAATTAATGTAATTTAAGCAAAATATTTTGTAGGTCGTGGGGGTGGTTCAGGCAACTTTATGGGTCGTGGAAATTTTGGAGGCGGTGGAGGAAACTTTGGCCGAGGAGGAAACTTTGGTGGAAGAGGTACGCGATTGAAATATTTCTGTAGAATATGATTTCCACATTAGCTGTGTGTGTCTTCCTGAACACATGCTAAGTATTTAAGCAAACAATCTCATCTGTTTTGTGTTCCAGGCGGCTATGGGGGTGGTGGTGGCGGTGGTGGGAGCAGAGGAAGCTTTGGGGGTGGTGACGGATACAATGGATTTGGTGATGGTAAGTGTATCGCTCCTTCTCCCCACCACCTTAGACTGCTTTAAGTCTTACTTGTACCTTGGAAGCTAAGTCTACTCTGGTCATGTTTTGTACATCGTAATGCTGTGAACAGTTGAGATTTTTGTTTTCTCTACAAAATTGAGTGAAAAAAATATTCCCCTGTATTTACTCTTCAAGTAACCTCATGTCATGAGGTCATGTGGTTGCTGTTTGTGATCATGGAGAACAATTGAAAGTAGATTCTGGTGTCAGCTGAGATGACTAAAACTAAACAAAGCAGTGACTATCAACTTCGTAGTCAACTGTAAGACTTGTTGATTGCTGTCTTTTTCATGATGTATGAGTATCCAAAGTACATCCAAAGAGAACTGTGCAAGATTTCAAACAGCTGTGGTAGTAGGATTTTTATGGGGACTAGGAGAATGAGAGAAGTAGCACGTAGTTACTTAAGTCCTGATGCTGTAAGCAGATACGATGTTGAATTGTTTGGGACTGTTTCCCAGTTCACAACTGCTCCATCGATGTGTCTTGACAACAGGTCAATGTCTGGAATATTAAGTCTTTCAGATACTCTCTTGGTGACTTGGGGGGGAAAAAAAGCAACTAGTAACTTTGACACAAGTTTAAATAAAGCAATGTGTCAAGATCAGGCATGTCCAACCTGTGGACTGCATTCAGCCTGGGACAGCTAGTAATTAGCCCCACACCATTATGACAGTGGCTCTTCCCTGCCAAGCAGTCTGGCCTGGCTGCAGGCATACACCCATCACTCAACAACAACCAAAACATCAGTGCAAGACAATTACTTTTCAATTGGTGCGGCCCAGGCAAGCCAAAAAGTTGGACACCCATGGTCTAGACACAGTGCAGGAGAAACACTGTGAGAAGTTTTTGTGGGGGGCTTTTTATCTTTTTTTTAATGGACCTTTTCTCACCAGTGTTTGGCTGTGATGTGCTTAGCTGGACTCTTCTTGTATTTAAAGGTGGCAACTATGGAGGTGGTCCTGGCTATGGCAGCAGAGGGGGTTATGGTGGTGGTGGAGGACCGGGATATGGAAACCCAGGTGGTGGATACGGAGGTGGAGGAGGAGGATATGATGGCTACAATGAAGGAGGAAATTTTGGAGGTGGTAAGATGCCAGCTCACGTTAGTTTTTTTCATTCAGGTCTGAGTTGTACAGTGGCTGAAGTACAGTGCTGCATGAGATGAGTTGTATGATCAGGTGTTAATGCAGAATACTGTGTTACATGAGGAAAATTCTCTTCCACCTGGATGAACTTTGATTAAATTATGCAACACTATTTTGCCTGGAACTTACTTTTCAAAGAGCAGCAGCTATAGATTTTTGTGTGCAGGTAGAGTAGGAGAGTTCCAGTTTTTGACCGTTTGAAATATGCTGTTGGGTATCAGTTCACACCATCTAGTCCTCACAAAGGAAAACATGTTTTCCTTTGTGAGGACTAAATGCCTTAAGTTTACGCAGCTTACACATGCTTTTTTAATTGTCTGGTTGTGAAATGAGCTACCCCAATGATTTTTATAAAAGCAGTTTTTTCACCAATTACACATTTCACTTGAACTATCCAGAAACCACATGATTACGTTCCTGCTTTATAGTGTTAGTAAGTGTACCCTTCTTGAGTAGATACTGACATGGAAGACATGAAACAAAATCAAAATACCTCTAGCTGTGTCCAAACAATCTGTTTAGCCATGTTCTTATTCCGTGTCAGTATCAGTTTACTTGCAGGAGTTTCTGAATGATAAGGTTAATTTTTAAATCTATGGTAACTTCTACAGAGGCCTTTAATGACGTGATAAATGCTAAAACATAACGCATTCCTTACTGGAATTCTTGGAGGAAGCAGTAGGAACGTGTGAGGACCAAGGGCGACTTCAGGGAGTTAAGCTGCAAAATCTGCTGCATACTTATTAATACCTTCTGATGTGTGTATATGCGGTGTGCCTGTTACAGTTCTATCACTTTTTACTTCTACGGTGACAATTGTACGTGTGGATTGTAGTTTTACATGATTGTCATATGTGCAGAGTGCTGAGCAGTGGAAGAATGACAGTGAAACCAGCGTGCTTTTCTGAGTTTGGAGGCATTGCATTCGGCCTTCTGTGTTAACTTAAATTGCTACTCAAACCTATTTAAACTTTGTAATGTGGCCTGCTATTTTTCCATCTTCAATGAAATGCCAGTTTCTGTCTTAGAAATGCTAAAGGTTTTCTGTCATTTGCGCATTGCAAGTAGAGGTAGCATGCAAAATCCTTGCAGGTCTATTTTAAATTGTTTTAAATAGCTATTGAAATGTATACTGAATGTTGTGATTTCACAAACTTCATAAATTCATAGTTACGTGTTTGTTTCAGGTAATTACGGTGGCAGTGGAAACTACAATGATTTTGGCAATTACAGTGGACAGCAGCAGTCTAACTATGGTCCCATGAAAGGTGGTGGCAGCTTTGGTGGTAGAAGTTCAGGCAGTCCCTATGGTGGTAAATACAGTTCTGTACAGAAAATACTTTTTTGTTTAAACTTCCTTGTTATTTCTTATGTTTCAATATATACCCTGTGTTTTTTTGTAGGTGGTTATGGATCTGGAAGTGGAAGTGGGGGCTATGGTGGTAGAAGATTCTAAAAATGCTACACGAAAAAGGGTAGGTGTAATGCATATTTATAATGATGATGAATGATGTACAACTGTTCACTGAGAGTAATAATTTTCTTATCCTGTATTCAACAGGCTACAGTTCTTAGCAGGAGAGAGAGCGAGGAGTTGTCAGGAAAGCTGCAGGTTACTTTGAGACAGTCGTCCCAAATGCATTAGAGGAACTGTAAAATCTGCCACAGAAGGAACGATGATCCATAGTCAGAAAAGTTACTGCAGCTTAAACAGGAAACCCTTCTTGTTCAGGACTGTCATAGCCACAGTTTGCAAAAAGTGCAGCTATTGATTAATGCAATGTAGTGTCGATTAGATGTACATTCCTGAGGTCTTTATCTGTTGTAGCTTTGTGTTTCTTTTTTCTTTTTATTTTCCCATTACATCAGGTATATTGCCCTGTAAATTGTGGTAGTGGTACCAGGAATAAACAAATTAAGGAATTTTTAACTTTTCAATATTTGTGTAGTTCAGTTTTTCCACACTTAGTACAGAGAACTCTATAACAGAAATAAAATGTAGTTTAGGGTGTTTCCTTGTTAGTTAATAGAGAAGATTAATGCATTTCTCAATTACTATTTTGTATTAATTTAAAGTTAACAATAGAAACACCTATTGATTTGCAGTCTTAAGGGGTCTAGTCTCAGTGTATATATGTAACTGTCATTGATATGAGTTACATAGGCATACAGAGGGAAAAATCTGTATGTTGCATTATAGTTTGTTTAGATGTATAACTAGGATTGAGTTACTCAAATTAGTGTTTGTGAATTATAGAACTAAGCTTTACCTTCAAAATGAAAATTTCAAATTACTTTTTGGTTTGTGCATATTTTTTTAATTTGTAGCTCTGTATTAGTACTAGCGCTTCAAGAAAATAAGGCATGATAAATATTTTAACAAGACCAACTTTAGTCACATTCAAGCTGTCTCCAGTCTCATTTGAGATGTATAAGGGATAACTGCAGTTGCTGAAGTTCTGGGTGAACAGAAAAAGAAACTTGCTTTTTACCTTTCTATTTATTGTAATTCCCGAGAAGTTAAGGTGGGGTGGGAATCAAGTGCCTGTTTCCTTGGGATATACAATGATTCTGTTTCAATAAAACTATACTTTGGGGAGGGTGGCTTGGAATTTTCATCCCCTTTCTCACCATTCCCCTCTCCCTCACACCACTCTGTGCTGTTTGAATTAAATGAGGCGTCATAGTGAGAGTAATAGGTATGTTCCTAAATAACTTAATGGCTATATACTTTCTTGCATGCACCCTAGGCAATTTTCTGGACACATTCTTCTGACTGGGAGCCAAGGGTAGCGCAGGTGTAATCACTGACAGTCCCAGGTAATGCGTTCCAAAAGCCCATTCACAATGGGCTCTAAGTAGCGTAGTTATCAAGCCTTTTCCCTTACGAATCTCTAAGCTCAGGTAAGAGCTTGAAGATGAAACATGACACAATCTAGTTTTATTTTACTGACCAGAAACACTTCCCACAACATAGAATGGTACAGTCCTAAGTTTCCATAGGTAGAATGATAGCGTTTTACAGTTTGATTTGATGCACTGGAGTAGCAAATCTTATCAGCACATATGGCTAGAAATTGTACTCAATTCTCACTACTGACCTCCAAATTAAGGCACTACAATCTGTGCTTTTCTCAGCTGATGCGACTTCTCTCTCACTATTGCCAGAACAGTGCTTTCTGACAATTCAGACTCAGAAGAGTAGGGACACAGTCGATAGAAGAAATACTCAGACACTTGACAATATGTGATATTGGAATTACGCCTGTTTCACTTCTGGGTCAATGTGCAGTATAAGGTAAATGCAATTCCAGTGTAGGAATGAATCTGCAAAGATGTATGGAATGGCTCAAGGCATAATCAGTCATATTAATAATGAATTATAATTTTAAGAAGTATTAGAAAATGAGTGTGTTTGGAAAAAAATTAAACAATGTTATTTAAACACTGTTATTGGAGTGTATTTAGACTGCAGTACACTAAAACAAGGAACCGCTGTCAAGATGTTAGTCTTCAAACTGGATTTCAAAGTCTGCTTATTCTTTTATGTGGAGTTTTAAACTATCTCTAACTTAAAGTGAGAATTGCTGATTCAGTGAACACTTTTGTTGTTGTACATAACTTGGGCTTGGGGTGGGGGGTGGGGGAAGGTTGTATTTCAATAAAGGCATTTTTTTAAACAACCCATTTGGAGTTTGAAAACACATTAAAAATGAAAACATCTCACTAGGGAGTGAGCCACCTAACTACTGACTTGCTTGTACGTTACTACACCTAGAAGATGTGTAGACTTGTGACTGGGGCCTGCATCTGATTTCAGGGACAACTGGAGGATGGGGTTGATGTCCCTTATGAAAATTGATATGGTATTTCTAAAATTTTTAGAATGTATTGACAGTGTTCTTTTTAACAGGGCCTCTTGTAGCTGTACTGTGACAACAATGTTAACTTTGAAAAATAGTGTCATAATAAACTTTATGAACAAGATCTGTATGCAACCTTTTAAGAGATGGAGTGTGTAAGTGACTGCTTTGTAGGTGGGTGGGGTAGCTTAGCTGTTGTTTGTGATGTGGAAAAGTGTAAGCTGTGAGGACAGTGATTAACCAGTTTTAAAGAACCTAGGATGTACTTCTTTGATCCATACGTTGTTAAGGAGACCCATAAGACAGGAAGGACTTCAGCAGCCTATTGAGTATGGAGAAGTCAGCATAATTAAAGAATGACAAGGCAGCAGGAGCGACAGCTTCAACTTCCAGAAAAGTGAAGGCATAAGAGATACTGTGCTGATAGTGAGCAGCTTTCCAGAGGCTAGTTAAATCTGCTTATCACAGCTGAAATATCGAAGAAAGTCTAGCAAGAGTTCTTCACCTTTTGGAACCTCCTTGAGTGATAGCTACTTGAGTTGACTCAAAATCAATAGGTCTAGCATTTAGACCTGAAGGGAAGGGCAATGAGCATAGGTAAGGTTTGCCTTTAAAATTTTTCATGAATTAAAAAGAGAAGTGGGAGATTTTTAAACAAGGTAAGAGTAATTTCTTTAATTTTCAGGTTGAATGAGAAGCTGCTGCTTGACAAAATGGGGAATGTCTTGCACATCCTCTTCAATTGAAGGTTTCTGACTGGGTAAGATTTGTAGTGCATAGTTAAACGTGTTTATTGCTTATTTCCTTCTAGGCTTTCCTTTACCAGCTTTTTGATTGCAGGGAAAGCCTTAAGTATAAATGAGCAAGTGTTTCAACATGTGTCATCCAGTGTTTCTTGTTCTGGATTAGGGGTGTTGGCTGACCTAATTGCTGTTCAAGAATCCTGGCAGGTACAATATTGCTGTATGTCAGAGATCAACAAAACAGAAATGGTAAATGTTTTTAAATACGTGCTCTAGTTATCATTGGGAGTGCACAGTCTGTTTTTGAGAGATTGTTCTTTAACATGTAATAGAAACAAGCCTTACAGAAACCCGCTGTGACATGGAAAGGTTAAGATACTTAAGCTGTTCATTGCACTAGTGTGTGCTGTACTGATTCTGCAATGTTTCCATAAAGACATTTTGCATTTATTAGTGATTTTTCCCTCCTAATTAATGACTTGCCTTCCCAAGTGAGTTTGTATTCAAATGTAAAAACAGAGTTCCCTTTCAGATTTTTGGTGCCTTCAGGGTAGTTGAGCGGATGCTAATATTTTAAAGTGATACCCATCTGAAAGCACAACAGTATGTAGATAAATGGCAATAAAATAAATTAATAGAATCTGGTTTTTATGCACATGGATTCTTAACTCTTGGAACGTGTATTTCCTGTTCTGTTGTATCCCAAGACTGGATCCCGTATCTGTAACAGTCTCCGATCCAAAAAGCCATTTGAATGGTAGTCTACCTATGTAAACTTCTCAGTATGTATTTGCGTCTTTGCAGTATTTCTGCAAAGTCTGTTTCTATTTTAGTGTTTCTCATGCTTAGGTTACTCAGAACAAGACAAATGGAATATGTGCATTTCAGCTTAGTTGAGGACTTAGGCGTACTGCAGACTCATTCCAGTATTTAAATTTGTTACTGGCTGTCTGAACATCTAGAAAGCAAACTCTTCACACAGGAACATGTACAATCAGAAGTTAAGTTGAAGAATTTTACAGTAGTAATGTGCGGTGTTCATACAATCAGGAGCTGCTTACTAAATGGAAATCTCACAAAGAGTATATAGTTGAAGAAAATGTTGGCCAGTGTTTTTTCTTAGCCAAGGTTGAGCCAAAACTTAAACCTGCTGCAGTGAGGTGAGGTCACAGTCTCTCCCTAGGACAGTGTAATAGGTAGCTTGTTGCTTGGGTGACTAGCTTGCTCTTTTCCCTAGAGGTGACACTTCTGCTTTTCCTCTGCTGCGCAGAGTTGCTCCTGTGAGCTGATCTAGTCATCTAAATGTAGTAACAGGGAAAAGCTTACATTTGGCTTATGTTTTCTCAGATAAAGACAAATGCCTTTGTACATAGGGGAAGGGGAAATGTTACCTTCTTTTTTTAACAGTAACATCTTGAAAAATCTAAGCTGTAACAAAAATTTCTAGTTTGCATCCTATTACTAGGCCTGTGGATAAAGTTTTACCCTTCCATACTATGCTCAAGGGCTCCTTTTTTAGTTACTTTCACATTTGGTTTTATAACACTATTAGACTGACTTCCTTCATTTCAATTACTCATAGCCCATTTTTTTTCCAGAAATAAAACTTGTCAAAGATGAACACATCCCTAAGGAATATTTGATCAAGTGCATCTTTGTCCAAGAGGCACTTCCAAGAGTTAAGAATGTTACTTCATGGCCAGCTTTTTCTATGGCAGCTGTAAATGGAGATGTAAAGATGTGAAAATAAAGTTGCATAGCATTGGTCCCTAGGCTGCAGTTCTACAAAAACTTTTTCAATACCTAAAGCTGTACGTTAACTTGAAAGCAAATAGTACTTTCAAGTAGTAAATGTATTTCCCCCAAAGGAACCCACACTGATGCGGATATGATAAATCATTTGTTATTAGACAACTTTGACATCCTTTGAATATTTTAAGGTGGGAAGGGGAATGCTCCTGTCTTTCAAGTACTGCTTGTGTGATGTACTGACTGTCTTTGGTTCTCGTATTTAGGACATCAACTTTTACTCATATACTGTTTACATTGCAGTGGAGTATTCACTTACATATCAGTCTGTGATCTCTGACAAATATTTGTATCTTGTGCGGAGCATGAAAGATCTTGAGTATCACTAAAATTCAGATATCTGATGGATGATTCTTTTTCTGCTGTGGGTGCTACAGGTTGACATCTATCTAAGATTAGCTTTTTCCTCAACTAAAGTAATCCAAGTATCTCCGTAGAAGAAAAATGACCTTCATGTAGAAGATAATATCGCAAGATTGGAAACAGAATAATATATTAAAATAACTGGCAAAGACTTCAAGAGCAATGGTGCTAATATGGTGATGTCTTAGACCTTGTGGTTAAACAAGTTCAATAATGTGGAAATGAAAAATTTCAGTATAGTCCATAATGGATTGAAATGTTAAAATATTTCATTTTTGTATCAAAATAAAGTGTATGTTGTCAAATGACTTACAATCTCAAATGTGTTGCCATCACGTTTGTTTTTTAGCGCTGAGAGGAGAACAAAGTGAACTTAAATTATTGCAACACAGTGGCAGAATCGTCTTGTGAACTGGGGACTGCAAGTCAGAAGTTAACCTTGATTCAGCCCAGCTCTTGAACCTTAGTTTTAACAGCTTTACAACTGAACAAGAAAACAAATGGTCTCCACACGGAGACTTGTCAGTGTGTGAGGCCAGCATTGGGATGCTGTAGAATTTATAGGACATGGCAATGTCACTGGTCATTCCTGGGTTTGGGAGCACACCTTGTACCTTGGTAACGGTAATAAAATGAAGGCTATAGTTTGCAACTTGATATTTTCATGTATACCAAAGTGATCTAATATGGAATGTTTCCGCCTTAATGACAGTAGGTGTTTTGATGCAAGTGCAACCATCATTGTGTTCATGATATGAGAAGTTCTGGTTTGAATTGAATGCATGTTGTTGTAGCCAGAGTTACTGCAGACTGATTCTTTGCCAGGTGGAATTTAAATAAGGTTTCCTCATTAGCTGCGTTCTTTTTATTGCTCTTTTCATGTTGGTAGTGGAGTAAGTAAAACCTACATTTGATTTTGGAAATGTGTGTAGTACAAGTACAGCAGCTCCTGCAAAGTCTGTAAGAATGTTTGCCTTAGGCTTTTTCATTAGTACTAAAATAAGTACCAAATAAAAACAGGGCAGAGGTTTATTAAGGTCTGTTTTATACCCAGTTTGTAATGAAAGTATTTAGATCATATCTAGACAGAATGTTTTCAAGTCAGAGGTATTTGATAGCCTGGTTAATGGGGGGGAGGTGAGGTTCTCTTCATGTACCTGTGTTAGAGCAGCTGTGTATCACTGTTGAAGGACAGTCCAGGCCCATAGCTCAGTGTGGTTCCTTCTTAATGCTTATACTCTAAAATTACCATTCTTAAGAATGGTTTATATCCTCTTGCTTTCTAACGGCACTCAAGTCTCACATTCCTCTAGTTTTTCAGACAGGTTTGGTGACTAAGGGTGTTTTCCTTCCTAGGCAGTACTGAGTGCAAAGCCAATACAGACACATTCAAACAGCAGTAGCAAGGAAAATATCCCTTTCTGCTGCACTATCTTTGATTTAGTTTACTTAGTGACTGGCTGCCCTATCTAGAGCAAATAAACTGCTTCATCTGTCAGACCTAGCTTTTAGGTTTTGAACCATTGGTATTGACCATTTGCTCCAAAAAGAGGAGTCCTCATGCGGTCACAGTGTGTCAAGGACTCTGCAGGGGAATGGACTGATGTGCTGTTAACAAGAAGGTTGGTAAACACGGTAAGTAGCTTCGAAGTGCAAGCCAGGTCACCTGGATTTCCATTTACCAACAAACACCATCTGCAAAAACAAACATTACTACTGGATGTAATGGGCTGTGTTCCTAGTGTGCTTCCAGAAATGTTGCATTTCCTGCAAGAAACTGAGCTGTCTTAGTGTACAAAGCTGGAAGTCTTTCCTTCTTTTCTCATCTCCTTGCAATTTTTGCCTGCAATATTTGCAGTGCTTAAGTGCAAGGATTATCTGCTTTGTGCCACCAATGTAGTTTTCTGAGGAGTTAATCACCCAAATCAGTGTAACAAACTGCAGTTAGCTTGTGGTTGGGAACATGCAGCTATGAGCTGACAGAAAAGGAGGGAAACCAGTTCTTCCCCTTTTCGTAGGGGTGAGCTGTTGAATCAGCCCATGCCATTTCAGAGAAGTGCATCACAGAAATGCTGCAGGAAATGGCTGCAGCAAATCTCTGTGGTTGGTTCTGATCAGAGCTGTCCAGGCCTCTCCAGAGGCCCCTTGCTTGGAGGCCTAACAGTGCAAATGAGAGCATCTTACCAGCAGGATGCTAGGTACAGTTAAAGGCATTTAAGTACAGTTACTCAGGGCTTAATAGCTTGTATCCTGGAGGATGAAATAATAGAAATGTTCCTTTTGGGATAGTCTGTGCTATTAAAAGTTAGGACAGCATTTTTTTTTGCCTCAAATGTTGAACTATTCAGTTGCTTTTGAGAATGCATTATTTATAAAAAGGGGAAGAATAATTGTAAGAGTGGAAAGTACCGGTTTAGCTCAAGGGCTACTCTTCCCATTGCCTGCAGTTGTGATGGTGGAGATCATGAACACTGCAAGTGCAATCCTTGTTTCCTAGTGTAACCATGAGCTGATTTAGCTAACATGATAAAATGCACCTGATGTGTTTTTGAGAGCAGCAGCAGTGCTTGGATTTGGCTGAATCTCCAGAATTTTAAATAATTTGTATAATAAACTGTTTTCCTTGTCATTTTCTTGTACTTACTGGCCATTCATGACTTCACTGTGTCTGATGCCTCAGACACAAATATTTTTGTGGGGCAGGACTTCACTTTAGAAAGTCTGCAGTTAAGTAACACAGCATGAGAAGTTGTGTGAAACTGTTACTCTGCTCTGGTTCTTTAAGGGTAGGCACAGCTGGAGCCTCTGTCAGCTGGAGACTGTCTGCTGGCACCTGGCCACACTGCCTTTCAGATAGGATATAATCAATAGGACCACAGTTCCTAGCATTGCCCAGCCCTGAAGCACAACTACCTTGGTAAAGCTGCTGTTAACAGATCTGCTCTCCTACTCCTGGCTCTTCTCTGGTTAGCTAAAGTCAGACTGCAGCTGAAGCACAATAGAGACTGTGTTCACAGCAGGTAGCAGAAAGGCCTCTGTGACGCAGAATCTGTAAATGAGATAACAGGAGGGTGAATGACCAGGTGCCAAACTGTAGATACATAACTGGGGTAATACAAACTAAAGCTGATGGCGAAGAGCTACACTGCTATTACTGTGACCAACCAGACAATAAAGCACATGTGCAATTCAGTGCATCTGGGGAAAAAAACAACTGACAACTACGCAATAGCTGGTTCCAAATGAGTTACTAACATTCAGGAAAGAGCTCTTGGAGAGCCCCGGAGTTGCATGAAAACAGCAGAGAAGTCGAAAAAAGGAGAACCTCCCTCACATCCCCTGCTACAGAAATACTCATCGAAACTGGGGCTTTCTGCACTGGCCCCCTACTCTTCCTCTTTTGAGAACATCAGCCCTGCCAAATGCATTTGAAGTTGCACAACAAGTTCACATGAAAAACAAGGCTGATTTCAAAAGGCTCTTTGACTTAGAAGAACGGGATCATTATCTTCATTTTAGGAAAATGAACAATACATCTAGTAAAACTTGCAGAAAACTTGCTGTTTAGTATACTAGATGAAGTTACACATAATGTAAGATACAAAACATACCCCAAGTAACTGTGAAACAGAGTACCAGTGGCAGAAAGAACATTTCAAATGCTCCTTTTAGAAGCTTCACAGGGAAGATAAAAGGAAAATGATACAGTTACTAATGTTCAGATCCATGTGTATTTCAGATTATGTATTTTCTGTATTTAAAAAAATCCACAATGATCAAGTACAATGAGTCCATTTGAGGAGGAAATGAAACAATGCTATTTATTTGCCCAATTTTTAATCTCGTATAAATCATAATTTCAAACACAACGTTTTTTCAACTAACTGAGCACAGGTTCCAAACAGTGCAGTTGCATGGCAGTTAGTGTGTCTTTTTCCATGACCTCAAATGTAATTGCAGCAACAAATAATGCTTGCTGTTGAGTCAGAGATGCACAATGAATTTCTAGAAAAATTACGGAAAAGTATACAGCATTTGTTGGTTGGAAAAATGCATAATGCTGACAACTTTTTCAATTAACAGATTCTGATACCTCTGGGGGGAAAAGATGTCATAATGAGTTTATAAATAAAGAGAAAACAGATGATGTAAACTTAGCATAGACTTGAAGCAAATTTGTTACAGAATCCTTCCAAATGGCACTTAAAATTATGGTGAAGCATTAATAATGCTGACAATGCTGTGTGATACATCTCTGCTTATTAAGCATATTTGTTGCAAGAAGACTTATCCTTGGAAAACTAGTGAGAATATCTGAAACAGCAAATAACCTACTTTAGGGAAATAAACGCCTAAGAAGTTAAAAAAAAAAAAATTGTAAGATGAATCAAAATCAAACAATAAGTATCAACTTTTATACTAAACTAAAATCATATATTAAATACAAAGCAAATATAAATGCATAAGAAAAATTGGAAACAAACACTATTGCATATTTTTTTAAAAAAGGTATCAGAAGCCAGACTGTTTGTCTTGCAAGAAATCATATTTAGAAGGCTACAATTATTTTTATATATATCAGATCTATGAATATAACAAGAGATAGGAACAGTATATAAATATGGTATCTTTAAATATTTACACATATATGGAAACTAGTCAAAGTGGCGTTAAGAGAAGGAAATGCCTGTTACAAAAGTGAGATTACAAATTTTGCATACATACATCTGCATTACACTATTAGTTTTAAATTTGCATCTTTCATAAACTTAATTAATTTTAGAACTATCATTGCATAGAATTACTTGAAAAACTTTACCTAATTCTGCATTCCACCTCACAGTAAAAGCTATCAGGATAATGATACAAAAATAGTAACTTGGAGAACACTAGCTGTGCTGCTCTTCAAAGTTTAGTCTCTGACTTCTTGCTTTTAGGAACAAGAAAGATACTGCCATCTCTAGTTTGCTGCAGTGAATATTCACTTGGAGAGTAAGACTTTCCGTCTTCATCACGTAGCATGCTGAAGACCTCAAGGTATAAGCTGGTTAACTGCTTTTTCATTTGACGAAGGCTTTTGTCATTCTCTCCTTTTTCTTTAAGCAATTTCTCTTTCTCATCTTTTAGGTTACTCAAATCTTGCTCCAGTTCCACTATGTTTTCCAGTTTTCTTTTACGGCAGTTTTGAGCAGCCACTTTATTCTTGCCTCTCCTGCGTATATCTCGAATAAGCGCAAGCTGAGCTTCACTGAACTGCTCCTTAGACATCATTTCGTTGAAGTCATCAACAGGGAGATTGATGATTTTCTCTACAGGAAAAGGGATCTGCAGAGCTTTTGCTCTTTGCTCATCTCTCGTGAGATGAGCTTCAAGGCGGCCTGAAGGTTTATCTTTTGTGAATGGAGCTTTGGGGTGGCCTGGCCCAGCGGGAGGTTCTTTCTTTGGTGTGTTTGTATGTTGCAAGCTGGGTGTTTGTTTGCCTGGCTCCACAGAAGAAAATACTTGATCAGGGAACTGCAGTGAGTACATACCAGCATTGCTCTGTGGTATGCTTCCAGGAGAACTGTCCATGTCTTCCATTTCAGAATCACTACAACCAAAAGTCTTATCTCCACAGGCGGATGATTCAACAGAGTGTTCAGGTGATGCTATACTAGAATTAGCATTCAGTGAAACACCAGAGTCAGAATCATTACATTCTGGTACAGATCCTGAGCGGTCACCATTAAAAGCTCTCCACAGTGGGAAATCAGAAAGATCAATAGGCTCACTTAAAATTTCTGCAAGCGATTGACTGATAGTGTTTGTCGTTATTGTGTTACTGTCCCCCTTTGAACAAATAAAGCTGGTATAGAAATCCTCACAGAAATCAGAGCTCGGAGTTGATGCGTTATTTAAAGAGTTCACGCTCAGCTGGCTGCTGTCTTCTTGCTGCAAAATGCTGGAAAAAGGGTCCTCAGCAGTCTCCAGGAATTCTGGACCACAGTTAACATCTTTTCTCACAATGGGTAATGAGTTGTAGTAGTCATAGCTGCTGTGCATCTCTGTTGGCTTGGTTTCAGGGCTTGCGATTGTGCTTACTTCAGCCAGGTTATCATTTTCAATGTTAAGACACTACATGGGAAACGTAAGAGAGGAGTTGAATAACGCATCACCAACTGATCATAAAATCTTTTTACAGAATCCACAACTACTAAATATTTTAGCCATCAACATGCACATGGGGTATTGTAACACTGCTGTAACCTAGATGACTACAACATAATGGCACTACAGGGAGACAATCTAGACAGAACAGATACCTAAGCAAAGAATGAAGCAACTTGTTCTGGACAAAGCTATTTGGAATAAGACAGCAGAGTCTCTCAAATTCCTAACAAGATGCTGAAGAAGAGATCCATCCCAACACACTGGCAATGGCTCTCCTTCTCTGCCAGATTGCTAGTGGGGATTCTGGAGCTGTCAGGTCTGAACTTCTCACAAGCATCACTGCTAGTAATGGCTTCAGCAGAGTAAATGTAAAATTATTGAATAAGACTTACTAAGCACTCGTAGCAAACTACTTTTTAGCAATCTGTAATTTTATGTGATGATTTCTTTTCCTTGAAAGACAAGATTCTTCCAGAATTCACTAAATGAAGGAGCTGTTTGGTGTAGAGAACTGTAGTTCTCCATAAAAGTGCTAACGTGAACCTTTACAAACATTAACTCACCCCACACACTTTTAGTAAAGCTGCGTAACATCCCTGCGAGCGTCTAAGACTATTAAGTTGATGGGCTTTCACTGGCTACAAGACCAATGTTCTTTCCAACAGAGTGGCAGTTTCTTAACTGAAGCTGAAGTGTGCCCAGTGTTTCCAAAGAACTATGCAACTACCAAAATGTTTCTGTTTCTCTCCAGAAGGGAACCATGCACTGACAATTTAACCAGAGACTGCACAAAGCTTAAGCTAAGGCTTTGAATGGGAGAGTTTTTTTCCCCTTTCAAATATAGTTCATAACAAGCAACACCCTCAATTTAATTATCTCACTCTATCAGAAGATTATTCCATTACTATTTGGAATTAATAGAACAACCTATTTTGGCTTGGTTTGTTAATATCTTTTCAGCTGCCTCTTCACAGCCAGTCCTCTTTGACCAATGTGGGGCTTTTAGGCCCACCACAAGAATAAAGAATAGAAAATGAGTAAAATTTTGAAACACATAAAAAGACTACAAGAAAAATTTAAGTAGCAGGGAAGATGGTTCCTGCAATTGCTTTTTTAAAAAAAAAAAAATTAAATACAGTTTGGCTTGACAGGCATTCCACCAAGCATTCATCTCATGGTAACAGCAGAAAGTAGGGCGACATCAAGCTAAAACATGGTAACGTTCTGCAATAATTTATATGAAAAGAAATTTGCTTAACTTTATAGTCAAATCTAAATAAGAGAAAAAGTAACTAAAATCAAACTAGATGCCCACGGTAATGTACACCAAAGTGATCTGTTAGCTGCCTATTGTTCCCTTGATACATTCAGTTCATGTACATGATATATTTAGTTCCTACCAATGTATATATAATTAAATAGTTAAACAATAGTTAAGCAGGAGAGACAGATGTAGTTATATATCTAACTATATGATCTATTACTATCTTTGCAAAATCTTTTCTTAGATAGAAGTTACGTAAATTACATGTGACCACTTTTGAATTCAATCTACATAAATACTGGAAAAAAACCACACAATAATGCTTGCAGAAACAATGCATATTGTAGTTCCATAATTGAGACATGTCTATTTTTAAGCAGCTGAAATTTCATTCATGATTGTGCTGTAACAGGTTGCATACAGATACAACCATTTGTCAAACATGGAGAAGTTCTGATTAGGAAGATATATCACTTTATTAAGGCATTCCAATACGGAACTATTTCTTTCCTCCTACGTATTCTTCAATATATTATTTTTCAAAAAAGTAAAGATTCTATTGAGTTACAGACATCCAACATCTATGTTGTAGAATGCAACAAGTTGGTCATAATCACCGTTGGTGAAGATGCTATTGCACTGCATATCTGGCATACCGTACTCTGCTGAAATACCTTGCTATTTTTTTTTTTTTTTCAGATGCTTATCATACTAAACTTTACCTGTAACTCTGGAAGGGACAATAATTCTTCCCAAACTTGCTCTATGTTCTGCATGTTCTCTGCATCAGCAAGTGGAACTATACCAGGTGATCCAGGTGGCTGAGTTTGGTTAGAGGAAATGAAGACTGGGTCACTCTCAATCTGATCAGGAACCAGTGACTGAAATGCAGCTGGAGAAGCCTGGATTGTCAAACAAACAAACACTTAGAATTTTCCAAAGCAAAAATCTATTTTTGCTATCTCAGCATTTCTGTAGAATAAAATGGTGTTTCTTAACAAAAGCATTTATTGTAAATAATGGAATAATATAAAAGCGTTCCCATGAAAGTTTCATGTTAAGTACAGAAACGGGAAAAAGTATGAACCGACTGATGAAGGGCTTATCTTTCCTCCCCAAACAGGCTGGGTCTGTACATCGAGGCAAAGCAACCCAAATACACTAGCTCCATTGAGCTGAGGTAAGCTCACTGCACCAAGCTGCAGAATTCTACTTGCAGTAACTGGCCCAACTGCCATCAGCTGGAGTAAAATGCTGAATCCTGCCTGCAGGACTCAGCAAGCACAAGGAAAACAAGAGCACCATGCCACTGCTCCTGATACAGCCTGAGTCCAAGCCTACTACACAGCTTCATTCCAGCTGGAGTTGGCTTGCGGACGACACTCAAACCATATCACAAATTAATATTACAGTGATGACAAATGATCCCCTGAAACATCACCCATGACACCGCTGTACTGAGCATTTACCTCATTGTCATCTATAAATGGGAACGCTTCTGCCAAGAGCTGCATGCAGTCATCAAAGGACAAGGCCTCTGCTTCTGATTTTGAAGTATCTGTGCTCTAAATAGGAAAGTCATGAAAAAATGTTACTGCATCTTTGAATAACCGAACAACCTTCCATTACAGCAATGAGTGCAAATTCATTTTAAGCAACCACTAGCATTATATCTTCCTGCGGATGGAAAGAGGTTTAAACACACTCACAAACACAATTAGAGTTTACCTGTGAGAAAGTGACTGGCGGCTCAGTGTTCTCTGACTGAACGCACTGAGCTGGCTGGGCTGGAACAAATTCACCTGTCTCCTCGTCTAACACCAGCTGAGCCAGCAAGGCTTTCTCCTGCTCTTTCTGGAGCTGCTCTTGTCTTTCCTTTTCGAGTTTCTTCTGTTTCTCGAGTTCATACTCCTTCTGTCGTTGACTAAAATCAAAAACTTCACGCCTTGCCCCAAGGTCTATGTCTTGCCTCCAAAGGATGTCAATCAAGTTCATGTCCTGTAACAGAAATGTTTTTTTGAAGCAAGCCTCCTCCCCAGCAGAACTGGTTTAGAACAATAAGAAAGCTTTTAAATTCCAAATTAAACAGGTAGACTCATGTAACCAAGATTTATTCTCTTAATCCTACAAAATTACCTAAATGAAATATGTCTCTGTACGACCTTCCTGAAGTGTGTGAACGGAGGGTTTCCGTGACACACAGGGCCATGGAAACTAAGCAGCTTGTTGCAATTGGTGAGGCAACGCGTGAACTAGGCAGAGGGTAAATACATGATTCTCTCCTTCATTATCTCACAAAATACGTGAAGCTATGGAATGAATTATGTTACATTAAGAAAGTTTAAAAATGACCATATAAAAGAGAAAACAACAGAAATTATGAAGTTTGCCCACATAATTTTTTTTCAGTATGATCTTATTAAATTGTAAAAACTGATTAAAAATAGTACAAGAGACTGTCTGAAGTAACTACGACAACCAGACTGCAAAATGCATTTTAAAATATTTACGGTCCATTTTGGTATCAAGTATTGGTCTTAAGATCAGCAGAACGGGGCTACAAAGGTGGAGGACAGCCTGGCTCCAAGTCACCACCTAGCACAACATCACTGCAGAATTAAACACAATTATTCAGACTATCACTAAAAATTTGTAACTTAAAGCTTAATCTAAACTGCCATTCTACATGTGGTTGGTTTGGAGCTGAGCATAATTACGTGTCGAGCGGTGTCAAACTCTGTTAATCAATTGGGCTCTGTCCAATTTTTTTTTTTATTTTTTTATACTGTTCACTCAGTATTTTTCAGAACTGAAGTTTGGACTATTTTCTTCTGTAAAGAAAATCCACTCAAAAATCATCAATCTGGATGCAGCTGCTAGGGAATTCTAATATTCAATAGCTCAGACAGGTAAACAACAACAAAGTCTAGCCGATGCCCGGGAGTTTTCATCTTTTGACATGCTTCATTGTTCTTAAAATTATACTTCAGCAGCAGCACACAAAATGAATGTTTCCTACAAGTAATACAGAATTATAGAATCATCTGGGTTGCCAAAGATCTTGAGATCACCAAGTGCAACCATCAGCCTGACCAGCCGAGTCCCAGCTCCAAACCACGTCCTTAGGCCACATCCACACCACTCCCAAGCACCCCCAGCGGGCTCTGCCACTTCCCTTCCAGGAGATGTCAAGCCCCTGCCTCTGTGTAAACACCGCTCTGCAACAGTTGCAAATGTTTGTGTACTGTCAGGGGATTCTCATCAGAACACCAAAACAGCATCAAACAAGTCTCTGGGAACAAAGTTAACTCTGTTCCTGCCAAGGCCATGAGAGCAGCCCCTTCCAGTGCTTCTCCATGAAGGAATTCTTCCTTATGTCCAATCCAAACCTCCTCTGGCACAATTTGAGGCCATTTCCATGCATCCTATCACTTGTCACATGAGAAAAGAGACCGGCCTATGAGTATACAAATACTATATTTAATTCCAACAGGACTTCATTGATTCAGCTAGCACTTACACCCAAGGGACATTTAATTTTGCCACCATATCAAATTGAACATTCCCCTCTCTGCTAAGAGTATTTTAAAATAGAGAAGCAAAGTAACCCAAAAGCCATGTCATGGTGCCATTCAAAACGATCACTTCCAAACAATAGGGATGGCAAAAAGCTTCAGTGGGAACAACCCATGTTCTCTTCATTAAAATTTCTCTACTATTCATGTTCATATTTACACATTACAGGAAGTACTTCTACCAGTTGCTAAAAAATTACTTTTCTCTAGAATTAGGCAGTGACATAAAATATCTGTGTGACACTAGGCAGGCATTCTCTCATCTAAGACATATTTAATATACCTTGGTGGGAGAGACCAAACTCAGTTTTAATGGCCAGCAATGAAGAAGCTGAAATAATTGCAGTGGCTGCCCAAGACAGTGTTTGGTCTCTCCAGATTGGAGGGTAAAATGAACTAATTAAGTTCCGCAGTAATTGGAGATGCTGCAATATGGTATAGCTCCATTAAGGGCCAGTAGTTTACCAGCTGCTCACTGTTTCCTTCTGCAGTGGATTTGAAACCGTTTCCTAAGTCCCGAAGCATTTGCAATATGCTCTGGATAAAACTGCAGGATCTGGATTTTAGGGCTCACTTCTGAATTATTCATCGACAAGGCACCATTACAAACGTGACTGAAAAGATTTGTGGGTGTGTGTATAATGCATGAGGTTGCGAATTAACAGCGCTGTTTTTCTCCCCGAGTTGCAGCGCAATACAGCACCGAAACAGGAGAACTGTGTGCTTTCAGTTTAAATCACAAAATACCAAAGTGATCGAAAAAGAGGTACGGAAGCCGTAACACGTTTTCCTTAAGCAGACAAACACGTTGCCTTAATGCAAAACCTTACAGGAGAGCTACCAAACCTTTGAGGCGCGCTGCCGGGTGTACGGGCTCCCGCAGCTCGGAGCTCTGGGTGCTGGCTGTGGGCTGGAGCCGCGGGCACTGCTGCAGCTGCCGGCTGCTCTGGGAGCACAGGGCTGCTTCTGGAACCGGAACGAACTGAGCACGCCTGCTCAGGACCGTGGGCTGTTGTCTGAGGAATATCACAGCATCGACTTTACGTCACTGTTTTTCAAGGGCCCACGTTAAGCCCAGTATCTTATCTCTGCCTTTGCTAAGCAGTGCTGCGCCTCTGCTCCGGACAAAGACGCCTGTCGGGAGCTTTTTTTTGTTTTTATTTTTTAATGTATTTGTCTTGTGGCACTTACAACCAAATAGGCTTGTTTGCTTTTAATAATCACCACGTAACTGGGAAAGAGCCCTGCTATTTTCAGCTCGGAAAGTTTGATACAAATACAGCAATATCAGCCTGAAGTACTAGCAAGTAAGTAATTCTCTCCCCAGCAATGGGTTACATGGAGGAAGTGTTCTCCTGTTCAGTGAGCTAATATTTAAGACCATCAAACAGCATGTTGATTTAAACATAACCTGCCATTTAGCACTAATCTATAATTTCAGCCAATGATTTCAGTGATGCTGCCCTTGTCAAGAAAATAAAAACTTCTGGGCACTGGGCCAAGGCCCCGGGTCAAAGTTAATAGAGGCACCATTGACCGGTGACTCACAGCCCAGCATGAGCAACAGCAACCAACTAAAAAAGACATTGCAGTCTCCAGAAATATGTTGCAATTTTATTCTTTTGGCCTCCCACAGTGTTTCACTTCAGATTACTTCCCAGCTTTGCTGAGCACTGCCACACACAGACAGACGTACCCACAGACCAGGGCAGGCACTCTTTTTTAGGTTTATCACTGCAACACTTTTACCTTTCACCATGACAGCACCACAAAGTGCCCATGTATTCGGTGAGGAGTGCTTCCCCGCAGCCACTAAAAGGCATTTCAGTTTTTGCCTGTGCAGCAGCCACCCGCTAATTTTCTGATGACTCAACTCGATGCAGAAGGCTGGTCTGGAGGCGGGGGCCGGCAGGGATCTGTCCCCCAGTTCCTGCAGGCACAGCAGCAGCCCCGAAGCAGCTCAGCCTGCAGTGGCCGGGCAGTGCCCGCTGCAGCCCGCTCCCCGCCTCCCCAGCTCCAGGCCCGCTTACTGCAAGGGCTCGGCGCGCCCTCGTGACTGAGTCCACAAGCGCCTGTTTGTTCCTTCCTGCCTTGTGTAATTTCTTGAATTGCATCAGAGGAAGTGGCTGCCTTGGCAGCAGTGAAGGAGGCCGGAGCAGCCCTGCCCAGCACAGGGACGGGGCTGCCAGCAGGAGGGATTTCAGCCGCAGCGCTTCTCCCTGCCCTGGGCTCAGCTCTTTCCCACTGAACCCCAGTGCCCATTTTGAGATGAAATACATAAATAAATTAAGGTAGTTACTGTAATTACCATTATCCAATATTTCTAACTTCTGGGAGAATAGCATGCTTTTCATATTTTTCCCACGCAGATGGAACAGCAGTTTTATTTTATTTCTCGCATTTCCTTCACAATTTCCTGAACAGAGGAAGACCATCTCTCGGCAGAGAAGGACAAGCTTTGCCTTCCCACGATCCACATCAGAAAGAGGTGCCTCGCACCCATACTTGGCTTTTCTCTTCATGTAGTGATATGCTCTTCCCACCACACTGACAGCTCAGTTTGGACTTATAAAGGCAGTTTTAATAAGATAAACATCAATGTTAAACAATTCACATTAAGGCACCATCTGGCCCCCAATGGAAATTTTCATGTTTTAGATTTACATATCAGCATTTGCCATCTGGGCAGAGTCTGTTATACATTTTATGAGAAAATCTCCGACGACATTGTAAAGTTTGACAATTAACTCTTATAGCTCCTACGCAAACACACTTGCAGAAGGGTAAACAAAGGAAAGAGACCCCGGTTTTGTGTTATTTCATAGACTGACTTTCCTAGTTTCCACAAAACGCTAATCCTTCCACGCCGTGCCTGTTTGGTCTGTGTGTCTGGGTTTGGCCTGGTTGCCCTATACACCACTTACAGCACAGTCAGCAAAGCAGAAACATCCCGCGGTCCAAGCGTCTGCAGAGCAACACCCTGCTATCTCAGAGCTCCCAAACTGTTTCCCCTTGAACACAGAGCACATCCACAGGCTTTGCACATTTACTTTTTGAAGTCATGCCTTTTGCAATACACATTGGGACAGCATTAGTAATATCTCTCACTCAATAAGCACTTTTTTTCCCTTTCCCACAATCCATTAGCATCTAACTTAAGGAAGGGAGAACATTGCATACACCAGCATGAATAAATGAAAGAGCAACAGAACCACTGGATATTGCTACCCAGCAGGGAGCTCAGAAGACAGGGAGCTCAGAGCCACAAGAGACAAGAAAACACTCCTGTAGCTTATTCACAGAAGGAACTTGGCAAAGTATCACTCACTTTCCATTTGCTTTCCAGAAAGGGAAATGAATGGACAAAAAGCACCTTACATTTTGCTGTATTCAAAATACCACGTAGGAAGTAAAGATCAAGGTCTTGAAATACTCCAAGACAAGAATAAAAGGGAAGGGGATTAATTAATACAGCAAGTCCAAGAGGAGCTGGAACCATCCTTACCACTCAAGAAAAGCAGTGGGAGCAACAGCTGAGCATCTTCCCTTCATCATCCTCAAGAGGAACTGGTTTTGTTCAAGTAGCTTTTAAGAATGATTTATAAATTATTTTATGTTTTCAAATGAAATCACCATAATTACTGATTTGTTTTCTATATTCCAGATCTTCCAGACTGGTAATTCTTCATTGAGGTAAGCTACTTAGTTAAGTGCAAGTTGATTACAGAAAAAAAAATCGTGGACACACAAATCCCCTGCTTCAGAGAATGCAGAAAAAGCAGATAAAATTATCCCAACACAACAACTTTCTACAAATACAGAATGAGATCTGAAAGCTGACCCACAATTTTCAATGCCTCACATGTGCAAATATGAAGAACAGAAGTTAATTTGAGAAATGAACAAACTGAGAGAAGAGCAGCACTTAAGAATGGGGGAAAGGGAATGGCAGACACTATTTATGCCGGAGGGCAGAGAGGCTCAATTTCAATTTTAGATGTCTAGATTTATGATTTGGAAACATGACAGAACAGACAGCTGTCAAACAAAGCCACATGACAGCAACCTGTGATTTGTGAATGCTCAAGGTCAAGTCCCTGAGCACCCTGAGGGGCTGCCTGCTGTCCCACATCCTTCACCAGGACCTTCCCCCAGGCAGGACAGGGGCAAACTGTGCGCTTGCCTGGGGTGGTCCTTTTTCTATCTTTCGTACCTGTGCCCCTACCTCTACCGGTGGGCCTGACACTAAACCAACACAGCTTGGGCACTGCCTGCTTCAGCTTCATGCTGCCCATTTGCTCCTCTTGGCCCTAATTAATCTCTGGCTTCCTGATAGCTTGGGCAGCAACCTCTTTTTAAGCCCCAGAAGACAGGCCTACCTGAAAAAAAAAAGACTCTAAAAGGATTGGAAAGAAATAGCTTGAAAGAAAAATGCTGGAAGAAAATTTCCACTTCTTGTCTATATAAATAAGCCAGCTAAAATACGCTGGCCATGTTTCGTGGGACATTCTTCTGCCCCAACAGAGACATGTGAAATAGCATCAGTCTCTGAAACATAAATATTTGTAAGCAAATTTCGTTTTCTTACTCAAGAAAGAAAGCTCTAGAATGTTTTGCCAGGCCAGGAACAGAAGTTCTGGTATTTCATTAGCTAGAAGTGTTTAAGCTTCTGTCTTCTTCTAACATACATCTCATATTTCAGACTGTAGCTCCCACTGTATTCCTGCAGGCTCTCTTAATAAACGCCAAATTGTCAGAATCTACTCTTATAAATTAAACCAGTTGAAAAACTACTTGGCTGGATTGCCCAGCATTCTTAAGAAAGTTTCAGCGAGTGTTGTCTTGGGATTCTTCTAACAAGGACTTGGACCGGCACCGACTGGCTTCAATGACAATCTTCTGCTGCAAGTGCAATTCAGGACACGGCCCCTGGGCGCCCCGTCCCAGCCCTCACTCCAGAAGTAACTCCCCCGCAAAGTGAACGATTTATGTATTTCACCTGAAGTGGCATCTTCTAGGAATGGTATCAACAAAGGCTATGATTTTAAGGTCTAGTTTTGCTTTGATGGTTTTCCCATATGATACATGCTACAGCAAGCGAGCTTTCCAAACTGCTAGGAACAAAGTATATCTCAGATATTCTCCAGCAGGACTGAAAATACAGCTTTCTTTAAGCCTGAAGAGCATAAAATGAGCAAGAATGTAACTGCAGTAAAGAACAGCTGTTTTAGGGTGTTTGTGGTCATTATTGTGCAGGCCTACCTTGATTCCAACCCCAAAAGCTGCAGTTAGTTAGCACTAGAGAAAGACCACTGCAAGTGAAGAAAAACACACATCACAGATAGCAAAGAATGGACATAAATGGCAGTTAACTGCTTTACTTTGACAACAGCTTTCTCTTTTTCTGCAAAATCAATCTGCCTTCACCTCCATGCCACTCCTTAGAGCACAGATCGTGCACAAAAGCCTCCCAGCACTGCCTTCTAGCCCCAGGTGCAGCAGCAGGAGCCACATCCTCCCGCTGGCTCACCGATCTCCAGCAGCAAAGCACGCGTGCACTGTGAGGTGCCCATTTCTGGTACAACAGATGAGGTGACTCTTCCTCAGCACTGCAGATCCTTTTGCAGAACATTGTTTGGTACTTTCTCACATGCTCCAGAAGCAGCTGTGTTTTTCTAAATTGTTTAATCAATTTTTAGAAAGCAGCTTTCCATTGAGTTTAATATAGAGGATGAATTGTCCAGAGACTGATCCTCCCTCAACATCTTAAAAAATTCAGGAAAAAATAGCTCAAATGCACAATCTAATTTGCAAGGCTTGCAGTAAGCACTCTTAAACCTCACCTCATGACTATTCTTTGCACAGTATCTGATTTTTCAGTCATTCTCTAGTACTCAAGGCCAAATCTGTCATGCAGTCTATCCCCTATTTTTGCCCTAACCTAAAGGAAAAGAGTGAGGTCTAATGTTGAAAGCTGATGACAATGAGCTTTTCTTCATAAATCTAACTATGTCCATATCTATAAGTACTACCCCGGCTGCTAAACAAAAGCCAGAAGTGGTTATGGGGTGTCATCCAGCTTCTTCAAACTCCAAACTAAATCTCTTGCAGTCCCAGACTGTTTGCTGGAACATCAGTGACAAAAACAATGAATCTTAGATGTTTGCATTGCTTTGTCATTTCAGTCAGTTGGGTTCCATTCTTCCCTTTTCCCCTTCAGATTGTGTTAATCTAAATTTCACTTTTCTACAGTATATTTGGCTGGTATACAAGTGTTGTGGTCCACTCTACTCAAATTCCGAATCCCTCTTTCAGTTTAACAGAGTCATTTACTTGGTACTCCTTTACCCTTTCATCAGCAGCACTACAGAATGATTAAGTGAATAAGCACACAATGTGAGTATGTGTACAAGTCACAATTCATTGCACAAGTTGCATAATGAAATTGGGAGGCTGGAAAAAAAACGGGATTGCTGTATAAAAGAATGGGTTAGGCTGTGTATTTGTTTTTACATGCTTGATCCATCAACAAAACTCTGCCCTGTTGCCCCAGCAAGTAAACGGAGTGATTCTGTTGTGGCTTACTTTCTAGCTGCTGTCTAATCACCATGTGCTGCACTATATTACCCCATTTTGAAAGGCGTTTGAACAGCAGCCAGACAGAAGTCAATTTCATTTCAGGAAAAGCTGGTCTTAACAGCTTTGCTTTTTTTCCTCCCAAGTTAAAAAATCAGCATTTGTTGAATTTTCTAATTTATACACCAAAAAATATCCTTACCCAACAGGCAAACAGACGATATAAAAATACAGAGCATCCGAAAATGCCACTGATCTCTCAACCATAGGAACACAGAAGCTTTTGTTTCCCAATTCACTTCACATATGGAACCTACAGTACTTGGAGAACAATTACGTCTTAAATGATTATCCTTCAGGCTATGCTGCTGTACCCAGCCAGGCATGTGCTGTGTGGGGACACTGCCACAGGCTGCTCCTAGTCTATCTGGGAGAGGATTTGTTTATAATAATGGCTCAGTCATCCGGGAAACATGATCCAGTGAAATTACAGCACGCTCCTATGTCCAATGAAACAAACCAAGAAGACGAACATAGAGAAAGGAACCTAAATAAACTGTAAATAACATTCATTAGGTTGTGTTAACCTCAGGTTATACCCTATTAGCCACTACTTTGATTTCACCAGGATTACACTTTTTGGAAAAGCATTTTCAAGCCAAACATGAGAACATAGTGCATCTGTTCTCAGTCAAAATACGCTCAAAGATTATTTACACTCTTTCTTGAGCTGTAAGTTTTCACTCCAATGGGATCTTACTGGTAGGCCCCCAATCAGCTGTCATTTTGCTGATGGCTGGCCAAGTTACAGGGACAGGCACCAGATGAGTTATTACAGCTACATGACAGCCTGGACATGGAAACTGCACGCTGTACTGTTACAAGAAGCATGTCCCATCAAGCTTCCATCCACTGACCTCACAAGCAACTCTGTTGTTGTTGTTCAAGGGCCAAACTACAAGGGCAAGCGACCACAGCATCTATGTGGGCTAGAAAAGCACTGAGGTTCGCTAACTGCAGTGCCAGCACACGTCCATCAGCCCTCCTCCACCAGCACAGACACCTGCTCCATAAGGCTGCATCACAACAGCTCCTCCATGCTCGCTAACGGGGCTGCCACTCGAAGAGGAGGATGCTTTCGGACGCCGAGAACTCACTACACAAACAGCTTATCAACTTAGAAGAATACAAGCTTAAGAATACAAAAGTCAGATTGTTTCAGAGAACACTAATGAGGCACTGTACACTTTTAAGGACTAAGCACTGAAAACACTAAGTGGATAGAAAGAAAACTGTCACGTCTGACAAGATCTGAGTCCTGTTTCTGGGGCAGAACTGGACTGTTGTCACCTCATCCTCAAAACAGTCTGCAGGAGTAGCCTGGACACCAAGGGAGAACTGTAGCTGTTCTACAGAGATTAGTAGTAACTCTCAAGTAAATTCACTGCTTCAGAAGTCATCATGATGTTTTCTATGACCTCAGACACAGCTTGTACAACAGCACTCCCCAATAGCACTCAAAGCCGATTAGACCCACTCTCTGTGTCGTCTTGCCAGTTAAAAGCTCCACATTTTCCTTGTCCTCTTGTTGCTTCTTTCTCTTTATATTCAAGGTACAGTTCCAGAACATGTGCCAATCAATGCTTTGTGCTAATGCCTAGTGATGCATAACACAGTGGCCCTCAGCAAGGACACGGCTGCATCTCCAGGAGTGCAAAGCTTGCTCCAGAGGTGGTGGCTGTGCCACATTCTGCACCTGCAGCTCACACCCAGCACTTTCAATGCCTACCTCCCACTGACCTCTGTGGAGCACAGGTGTTAAATACTTCTGTGGATAAGAGTTTGGCAATTAACGCGCACTTTTCACATACATGATCTATAAAGATAAGGAATGCTAGACATTTAGTGGCAGTGCATACTGTGAATACAGAAATAAGCAGGGTCCAATGTAATACTGTTAGAGAAATGAGATGGCAACCATGTATTTCTGATTTCCATTAAGCATATGATGAAGAGAAAAGTTCAGCATAGCTCATTTTCCCTTTTTTCTTTTTTCTCCCCTTAACTTCTTGAGTGTTTCTGTGGGGGAATAAAAACCACAGAAGACCAGAATACCCTGCTCTCCAGCTGCTCATCACTGGACAAAAGAAGATCATAACAGATTTGAGGAAGGGTGCTCAGCATGGCAAGGTTTCCTCTGGTGACAACTTTACCTTTCCAAAGAAATAATTCATGGTTCAGTGGTTTATTTGGCACCACACACAACCTTCATCAGTGACCTACTGAAGATGATGAAGAAAGTTCTCCCTAAACGTATATGACACGTCATAGAAATCATCATTATATTTGCACAAAGGAAGTTTGCATAGCTTCTTTCCCTCCTTCAGCCACACAGAGATACATGATGGGAACTGTTTTTCAATAGAATGAGACACATTGATTTTATTTGCTTATTTTCTTAAGCACTGTAATTCACATACTTCTCAGCAAAAAGCAATCCTCTAAAAATCATTAACCCCCAGGAACATTTCAGAAAACTCTTCAACTTGTCGGTCCTACACAGTTAAACAACTAAAACAAGAAAGGTCAAGAAGGGCCAACATGTCAGCTGTATATGTCCCAATTTATTATTTGCATGTACACAATGTCAGCTTTTGCTTAAAAAAGGTAAATCCACTGAGGAACTGATCAACACTGTATAAAAACTGAAGTATCTGCACTGTGCAATCCACCTCTCAGTTTTTAAAGTCATGTGTAGTACCCAAATTATAAACTCTGAAAGCAAAAGGAGCCAATTCATCTTCCAAGACATGAACCAGAGTCGGTAAATGGCTTTATAACTCCTACCAAACTCTATAAACACAATAATTCTTAATGCTCTTAAAAGAAAAACAACCCCCAACTCAGCCATCGATAACTCTGCCCTTCCACCCAGGCCAACAGCTCACTGGCTCCCAGCCTGTACAGCTGGTTGTGACGGGTCCACCTCCTTCAGCCTTTTGACTAAACGAACAGATGCACCTCAGAAATCAACACAGGGGCCAATCTCTGACACATTCTTCCTGGTACTCTCCACCAGGAGCACGATGACCAAAGCAAGATTGTTTGCTTTGGCCACAAATCACAAACACATCAACGCACCTCTTCCACCCATATACAGACATGGTCCAGATCAACGAGCATTACATATTTGGGGGAGAAAGGAGGACAGAGGAGAATGCTACCCAACTTGCTAGAATACTACAGAAAATCAGGAAAATTTAAATCCAAAGGCACTCAGTGCAGTCTGTTAAACATTTATTGTTATTTAATAACTTGGTCTGTTATCTGAAGGAAAAAAAAAAGATCTGATCTCTTGGACACTTGTTATGTAAATATATTGCTTTCTAAATGTTAACTTAGTTAAAACTTCCAGCACGTGCAGGTTCAGTGCTCTGTATAAACCTTTTGGAGGGCAACGCGAAGCATTTTAGATATTTTCTAGGGTTGCAAAATTTTATCTCCCATGACCGCAAGCTGCAGCTTGATAAGACATTCCACTGCAGCTTCTGAAAGGGAATGTTAAACTCTGATAAAGAAAACAGGTTGCCAAGAGAATTAGGGAGAGAGCTAAACTTCCTTTTTCCTTCAGAAAAGTACTGCAAGTTTCATTATTCTGTACCCAATGAAGCAGCACAGAATATCATATTTTACAGTGGAATAAAAGAAAATACTTGAGAACAACTTGTTCTCATATTCTCAGCTTAAGCACCTTACTCCAAACTACGTGTGTCCTTTCCCTGCACCTGTATCATCATACAAATTTTTTTTGAAGATTAGATTAAACACCTTTGCCAGTTCTGCCATGTCTCCTGTAATGTGAGCCACAGATACCTTTTCTCTGTTCTCTGTTCCTCTTCTCTGCCATCACGGTATTCCCAGTTCAGTGCGGCAAGAGGTGGTGGCGAGGCAAGGCAGAGCCGTTCCAACGGTTGATAACCCCAGCGACAACGTTCAAAGTTCTCGATTCATTCCATTTGTTCCTTCTGGTTTTCTGGCTTTGTGAAAAAGCACCTTCTTCCTTATACCTGGGGGTTCAAGGAGGCAGCTTACCCTTTTTTTGTCTCTAAGTTTCTGCAGGCCAACTTCTGCGCCTGGGCTTTGGGGGAACACTACGCTAACTGCCATTGGAGTAAGAGGTGGGTTTTGTTGTAAAAGTTACTCTAACCGGCACGAGAACGTGGAAAGGAAATTCTTTACAGTGTTCCCAATTTGAGGGCAGAAGGAGTTGAGAAGAAACAGACTTACCTTGCTGCCTCTGAAGAAAGTGTCTAATCTCTAAGGGCAGGGTGAAACAGCCCAGCGCACTGCAGGCTATCTATCAGCAGCTGAAGGACAGCAACTTGCTGATGTGTCAAGTAGAAAATAAGTATAACTGTCCTGCATATCTGCTGCCAAATTAAAGTTTGTGTGCCAAGTCCCCCAATTAGGCTGAGTACGTTTTTCTAGCAGACTGTTTCTAAAACCAGCATTTGCAGCTGACTTTTTCTGGTAGAAGACATTACAGAAGACATTACAGAAGATTTAATTGCTTTCCAGGTATAATTAAAACCCATCTGTTAAGCAAAAGGAAAAAAAATAATTTGCAGATTACTTGGAAAAAAAAACACAACGCACCAAAAAAACAACAAAATATGGAATGCAAAGAAAGTGTCAGGTTTGGATCTTAAATAGTTTTCAGTCTTTGACCAAAACACTTCACTTCCTCATGCCTCGGCAAATACTTGGATAATCAGATTACAGCAAACTGCAAGGAAAAATTGTAAGACTACAATTTCCCCATACCACAACTCATTCAGACAATGAGAGACTGCTGTCTTGTTAGGGTAAATCACTACTCACAAGGTCAAATATCAGGGTCAATCCTGTCATTATCATTTGCATTTTGTAAGAACTTGTTCATCATCTCTGCCACATACACGTGAAATTTATCAAGAACTCTAATCCCAAGCTTAATTTTGAATTCAAAATGATTATATGGCTCTGACCTTTGTAGCACAAAAACTTTCAGAATAATTCAAAATACTTCAGCAATTTGTCACATCTCTATTAACAGTCCAATTATTTAAGTAGCTTCCATTCTTCATTTTACTGGCTAAAGAAAACTGAGGGCGATGATGAGATATCTAGAGGTGTTCACACCGGTTATCACACGAACAACGATGCCCAAGTGGTACGTGCTGACTATATTCTTAAAGTGGGAGACAATAAAGGATCACAAATCAAGCTGGAAAACATTCCACAGAACTACAAAACTCCACTGTCACAACAATTTATCCTAGATGAAGCATTAACCCAATAATCCTATTATACGCTAGTTCAAATACCCAAAACAAACTACAAAGCACAGTATCACAAGTCACAGGGCTTCAGCATACGCAGGTATGAGACACCTAAACATGATGTGCATTTGCACAGACAAAAAATTCAGTATAAACAGTTTGGAAGACTAGCTGTCAGCAGCCGGTATATCATTTTAATAGTACCATTTTTGTTACTGTAGTTCCATTTTCATCCTTAACTATCTTAAATCCTACTTACTTCAGAAGTTCGAATTTGATTTACTTTTTTAAGTGTCAGTGGGACCATCTCCCAGAAATTCCTCAGCTGGCACAGAGATCTGCTCAAGGCCCACCTACACTAGAAAAAGTAATGTGCTGTTATAATTCAATGTTATAAAACAGCTTTGAGAAAATACGTCCATGCACCTCACATAAAATAAACCACAGAAGACTGCACCAGGATCTGCAGCACACTTGTTCCAAGCGCACTTAACGACTACATCATCCGCACTGGTATGTATTGGTCACTGCTTCTGCAACAGGGGTGAAGACATGTTCGTGTAACAAGCTTGGGTGCGACACGCACCCAGACACCTCAACTGACCTCTCCCACGAAGGTTTGTGTTCTTCCAGTGATGAAGCCCCTGAAAAGCTATTACCCAGCTGAGCTGCTCCAGCCTCCAGAGCTGCCTGCCCAGCCCCCCCCCCTTGCCCATCCCCATATTGCCTAACTGACCACAGAACACGCATCTGGTGCGCGCTGCATATGGTCGAACTGGAAACACCCTGCTTTAGGACAGAACTCAGCCTTCTTACCCAACAGGACTTAACTCAAGGAAACAATTCCTGAAGACAGAAAGAAGAAGTGACCAAGCGCTCGGGCAGCACCAGAGCAAGCAGCAGCTCTGGAGCAGACACAGAGCAGCTATCCCATGTGGGAGCAGCCAGCAGCAGGCCTGCATCAACTGCATGCTGCCTGCAAACTCCTAGCAGAGAAATTCAGACAGCCGAAGCGGTGCAGGAATTGCTCCACTCTAATTATAGAAATAAAACAGGGAGGTACTAATGTTATCCCAAGGGTTCAAACAAGCAACCCCCCCACATCTTCCTATCGTAGCTCTTTTATGGCTGAACAGCAGTGATGACCTGAGCAGGAAGCAAACCAAAGTCATGGCAACTTTTCATAAAACTCAGTTGTGGAAAAGTAGCTGCTTCAACATTTAGTGGGCCTTAACTTCAAAGACAGCAAATAGGCACACCCTTAATCATAAAGCAAACTCCTTCTTAAAGGCAGGCTATCAACCAAGCTCCTTCTGAGTCAATTTCCCAAGTATGCAAACTTTATTTTGCAAGCAGTCTCCAGGAGCAGATTTTTTTCGTACTTACAAAAGACAGCCTGTAATACCAATACAGCAAACAGCAATAAAACTCTGAAACTGCATGACAGAGGTGAGGGCAAGGGAGGCAGATTTGATATCTTTATGTTCCATTGCCATACAGAAGATACTTCCTTAAAAGGTTTGAAAGCAACCATCTCAAACTGATCTGACATAACTTGCTGCTGCAACACCAAACTTAAAAGAAGTTTCTTCTCCTTTCTCCTCTCTTTTAATTTCAATGCCCATAACAATACTGCGGAACTTAGATTAAAAGCCTTAATACTCTGCAAGACAAGCACAAGGTCGGGTGGTCTCAGCTCCCGCAGCACTGCAACAGCATTCACAACAAAGACATAGTTCTTGAAATGATTTACTTTAACTGGAAAGATAGGAAACATTTATAATCACAGTGCTTTCACGATTACTTAAGTAAAAAATAAACATTATTTGACATTCCTTCTACTCAGTACAAAAGCTGCAGGCCAAAATCAGAGATCTAAACTGAAAAACTTCAACGGGACCTGTAGTATATAAAATGTACCCACGTAAGTACTTTTCCTAAGTTAAACCCATTCCATTACAGTCTTGCCAACCAGCATTTGCACTGGGGATTACCAATATGCCACCGCGGAGCAGTTATACTCTGATGACAGGAGAACATGAACTTAACCTTATGAGTTATTAACACTGTCATTAACTCCTATAAGCTCTCCAACATCTCCGTGATCAACATGGCAAAATACTTGAATTAACTCTTTTAAAGTGAGCATTACAGTAGAAATTAGGAGCCAAACACAAAGCCCAGGTATAAACACATAACACATCCATGCAAAAGACAGCGTCGGCTAGAGAGAACTGAGCAAATATTTTACCAAAAATTCAAGAGGGCCATAGGCAAAAAACAGAAGATACTCCATAAAATGAAGAGAAATTCTCCTCTCCAAAGGAGTAATAATTAAACATTTTTCTATCCTTACTACGTGTTGTTACACATTTATTTGGTATCTGAATTAATATTTAATTTAAGTATATGGCAACAATTTTGGTTCCAAGAGACTTTGCTTCCATTTGAAACAGGCAGTGCTGGACTATATACACCAAGGTAAAATTAACATTAAAATGGAATGCTCTGCCATTTTAAATGGTGGTTAAAAAGAAAAAAAAAAGAATTAAAAATTCAAACTCAAAAACCTCTAAAGCAAAGAAATCCTGAGAAAGAACTGTCCCTGTTCTTGCTTCAGCACCCTGCTGCACAGAGCGCTGTTACACTGCAGAATACTTTGAGTGCTGTGCCATTAACTAGCTAGCAGCACTACTGCTTTTCCTGTACAGAAAACAGGTGCTGGGCAGGAAAGGTAAGAGTACACAAAGCCTATCTTGACTCAAATTGCATACCCAGAGAAGCTGTGGGTGCCCCATCCCTGGCAGTGCTTAAGGCAGAGCTGGATGGAGCTCTGGGCAACCTGGTGTGGAGGGAGGTGGCCCTGCCCATGGCAGGGGGCTGGAACTGGAGAGACTAAAGTCCCTTCCGACCCAAAGTGTTCTATAATCCTATGGCTCACCTGTATCTGTTTCAAATAAACCTTTCACGTTTTCACATAGTTTAATACGCTATTGATAATTTTGCTGGCTCCATTTCTTACTGGATGATTTCATAGCTTACCTTAATAAACAAATATGCCATAAAGCTATTAGCGTTGAGCAACCCTGAACAGGATTTCAGTTTACTGCTGTATATCAGTCATCTTTGGATAAAACAGCTTAAAGTCATGACTTCCAACTACTCCTACCAGACTTCTCACTGGTTTATGTAACAAGACTTGCGTAAGCAGCAGATGAATTGTTTCCAAAACCAGTGAAACTAGATTATTGCAGAAAAGCAACTCAACTGACCGACGTGCTGGATTTTCCTTTCACCCGATGTTGAATTCTGTGGCATCAAGTCCAGCTTAGATATAATGCCCTGTAGCAGAAAACTGAACAGACTTCAACCTGCTTTAAGTTCTCTAGGAATGTGTTTTATTAGAATAATGGATTACTTAGGGCTGGAATGAGATGGAGGCCAAAACAAACTTTAACTAGGTGATTAACCTGGGGACTCTGGAGGGCTTTCTGCTGGCTGGAATTCAAACACAGTAGCAGGGGATTAATATTTAATCCATGCCAAAAGGTTCCTGTCTGGACTTGTTCTGCACTAACCTCAGCCAGCACAATTACTGTAAATACATCACAGTTTCACAAATTGGTCTAATTTTAGCGAGTGGTTTAGTCATCTTAGAGCTTATCACTATTAATTTCAAAGAAAAAAGAAAGAAGCAATGTTCTAGATACAAAAAGAAAAAAAAAAAATCAAATTCCTTCTTTTCAGTGAAGAAGACACCCAACGTTAAAAGCATGGGCTCAGCTGGTGTCATCTACTCTTCTCATCTGGACTTTCTATATTCTTTCCTTCTGTCCCATGCAAACCGACCCTTTTCTGGACCTGCAGTCAATTCTTTTTCACCCTCCTTTAAAAATATCAATGCACTCTAAAAAATTTCAGTGACAACTTGTGGCAGGTTTTGCTGTTTTGGAGTTTGTTGTTTCTTTTGAAGGACCAAATCCAACAAAATTTGACAACTATAGATAGGAAAAATTATATGAAAGAGAATATGTTGACTTGACGGAGAAAATAAATGAGTAAACATCTCATGTAGCTCCTTCCACTTCTGGTGTTTCTTGTCATCTCACAAACTGCAGTATGTTCCATGGAGGTATCAGAGACTTCTTTAAGAAAGTAAGCTCAGTGTGCTATTGCTACATTAATTTCAGCCAGGATCACAAAAGCAGCACTGCCTATCAAGCAGGTAGTATTTCGATTTGCAAATAAAAGGTAAAGAACCTGAGGGAAAAAATCTAGGAGAAATCAAAAGGGTATTTGGGGGCAACAAGAGCTAATAATAATCTGACACAGTTTAAACAATATCCTTGGCCTTCAAGGTTAGACATAACCTGCTCAATTCTTATTTAGGATAAATGTTATACTCTGTTTTTCCAATTTAAAAAAAAAAAAAAGTAATGGACAGAGAGCCAACATTTTAATCTTGCCCATGAACATTGGTGGGAAATGTACACAAAACTTCCTCACCACCCACACAGTCCCATAAAAATGTCTCAAGTTCTCTAAAGCACATGAGATCATCCAGCTGCTCTCTGCTTACACTTAATGTTCTTTTTTGTTCCAGTTTGGTCTATTTCACATATTTTTCAAACAAGCTTTCAAAGCTAAAGTCTTCTCCAACTTTGGATTCTAACCACAGACTCCTTCAAGCCTCATTTTCAGATGCAACTAACCCCTTGTGTTTTGACCAATTTCCAAAGCAACTGTAAATTCCCAGCACATTTTAAAGACAAAATGCAGAACAGTGCCTACTCGATAGATATTTACTACAATAATCAAAATATCCAATTAGCTGTTCTACTGAAGGGATTGTCATGGTCATCTCCTATTATTCTACATTTGTTTCAGCTAAAAGTACTGCATTGCATTCTATCGACCATTAGTTTAACTATTTTGAGAGTTTTGAAGAAAGCTTTTTCAGTGCAGCATGATATAAAGGTGTCTTAGTTTCTAACAGAAGTTACTTCTCTTGTAGCGTCTGGTATGAAGCTATGTTTCGGTCTCAGAAGAAAAACAAAACTGATAACACCTGGCAGTGTTCAACAAAGCCAAGGACATACTCAGTTCCTCGTTCCTCTGCCAGTGAAGTAGATAGGGGAGCATAAGAAGCCAGGAGCTGGGAGGGGACAGGACCAGGGCAGCTGACCCAAACTGACCCAAGAGCTATTCCATACCATATGACATCATGTGATTGTTATGGAAGGGGGTTAGCCGGGAGGAGGGGTTGCTGCTGGCTGGGTATTGGTAGTGAGCTCTTGCTCTGTGTATCATCTATTTTTCAGTAAAAAGCGTTTATCCCAACCCATGAGTTCTACTGTATTTTTCTCCTAATTCTCTCCCCCGTCCCATCTGGGGAGGGGGGAGGGTGAGTGAATAACTGTGGGACTTAGCTATCTGCTGGGTCAAACCATAACAAAAGGTAAGCACACAAAAATTGAGAGGGTCTAAAAAACATACTTAAGATAGAGCTTCTGATGCTCTCATCTATATCCTCTACCACACTTGCCCAAAATTTTAAGAATCATAGAATCATTCAGATCAGAAAAGACCTCTAGGATCAAGTCCAACCACCCACCTAACACTACAAGTCCCTCACTAAACCACATCCACACGTCCCTTAAATACTTCCAAGGATGGCAACTCCACCACCTCCATGGGCAGCCCAGCCCATTCCAATGCTTAACCACCCTTTTTCCATGAAGAAATTCTTCCTGATATCCAATCTAAACCTCCCCTGGTGCAACTTGAGGCTGTTTCCTCACGTCCTCTCTCTTATCACCTGAGAAAGGAGACCGACACTCTTCTTGCTGCAACGTCCTTTCATGTAGCTGTACAGTGATAAGGCCTCCCCTCAGCCTCCTCTTCTCCAGACTAAACAACAGTTTCTTCAGTTTCTCCTGAGATAACAATGAAAAATGTAGACATTTTCCTATACTGAAATGTATCTACACACTTAGATGGATAAATAGGTTTCTATGCAGGTATCTCAATCTATCAACAGATATTTCTGTAGAACAGCTATTAAACCTCATTATCAAGAAATAAAAATTTGAAGACTTGTTGTCAGGCCTGAGTAGTGCACTTGTTTGTCACTGCCTGCATAATCTGTGCCATGTGGAAATGACAGGCCATTAGGGAGCCCAAAATAAATCCATTCACTTGACAGCCTGTACTGTGCCACAAAAACACATGTAATACCTGCTTAGAGCCCTACAGACTGAAGGATCTCTGAGCTAGACTCTTCAAGGCAGTTTTCTAGGTAGAAAAACCCTAAGATACACTTAAACAGGTACTCAGCCACTTGGTTACTGGGTTATGCCAATCATTACATGTAGCATTACTTCCGTGTAAACACAACTTCACCTACAGCTTCACACTCTGTGATGGAATTTAACTTTCTGCTCTCCTTCTCACGAGGCTCAGCATTTAGCGACGGCTGACGAGCTCGTCATGCTGTCTTACAAGGTTAAAAGCAACAGGCATAGCCAGTCCAGTACCTTCAAATTCACTGAAAAGGAAAACAGGTACTATGAGAACATACTGTTTTTGTAAACTTGGTTTGGAACATCTCGACACCTGTTCCAGTGTGCTTTTAATCAGATGTTTTGATACTCGCGTTGTTGGCGTGTAACAGACAACATCCCACTTCACCTCTGCATACAGATGCACCCTATTTCCAGGAAGAACGCTACAACAAAGAAATACCTTTTCCCCAGAGTATCGCAGGCAACGGCTGTGCTGACTGGTCCCACCGAGCGATCTCACGCTCCGGTTACGGAGGCTGAGCAGTGCCAGTCCCCAAAAAGAAGACAATCCATTTACTAACTAAAAAACACAGTGCCTTTCTGAACAGATCCAAACGAAAGCACAGCTGTGGGGCTCTGGGGGGAGAGCTGTGACAGGCGGCTCTGTGGGAAGGCGCTGGCAGGCAGAGGAGCCACAGAGCCGAGGGCACAGCAGCGGGCACACAGGACCCAACCTCGCCAGGTGTGTCTCAGAAGTGAGAGCAGAAATGCCACAGGTGGATACCGCAGGGAAGCAGCTCCCGGGAGCTCAGTCAGAACACGCCAGGGTTTGTCTCCCCGCTGCCCTGGCCGTGCCGCGGGGCGGGGCTGCACCTGGAGCACTGGGGGGAGGCCGCGGGGCCGGGCGGGAGGCGTCGCCCGCGCAGACCCTCGGGGAAGGGCAGGCGGCAGCGCGGATGTACGGCTTGTGCTCGCGACCTGCTGCGCGGCGCGCACCGTACTGACACGCTCAGAGGGAGCCTCAAGGTTCGTTGAGTCTGTAGTGCTGGGAAGTAGAACAACCCCAGGGGAAGGTCCCCCAGCCCCTAAGCTCTCTCACAGCACTGCCGGGGCCCTCCGGGTCGGCCCTTCCCGCCCGCGGCCCTGACGCGCAGCGCCCCGGGGATGCACGCGGTTGTGCAACGGC
>WBMW01001305.1:2000325-2083283 GCA_013396635.1 Penelope pileata | reverse complement strand
GGCGGCCCCTTCCCGGCAGCGGCGGCCGTGCCTGGAACGCGGCCCTCCCCCGGCGCCGGGCCCCACCGCCCGGGGCTTTCCTGCGGGGAAGCCGCGCGGTGCGGGCAGCCCTGGCCGTGCCCTGGCGGCGGTGGGCCCGGGTGCGTGGCTTCTGCGCGGCTCGCGCTGTGCACCGCGCGCCCCGTCCCGTCCCGCGGCCCTGTGTCAGCAGGGCGGCTCTGCCCCCGCCTGCGGCTCCGTCGGAACGGTGCTGCTCTTGGAAGGGTTCTAAAAATACATTTTCCGGACTATTTCTGGCGGTGACCTCTGTACACGCTTTTCTATTATGTCGAGGTCTCATCCCGAAGTGCGGGAGTTCCCGTGTCCCCGTTACTTCGTGCGCTGTAACCCGGGTAACTGTAGCATCACTTTTCCTTGGGCTGACTGACAGGGCCGGGCTCCCGCACGGCGATGGAAACGCGCAGCGTATCAAACGGCGCCTGTCAGGCGTTCTGCTGCCGTAGGATCCCGTCAGAAGGCCCCGTCCCTATGTGCTCTCTTCAGCTGCCCCTTCCCCAGCGCTCACCGGTGCCACAGCACAGCTGCCTGTCTCCAAATACATCTATAGATGCCTCGTGGGGTGCTCGCTAGGTGTCCTCTGTGTGTGGCTGAACAGCGGGTTTCTTCCTGGCAGAGGGAAGATGGAAGCCGCAGGATCACAGAGTTACAGGGGTAGGAAGGGACCTCTGGAGGTCACCCCCGCTAAAGCAGTTCCCTAGAGCAGGTCACACAGGAGAGCGTCCAGGTGGATTTTGAATATCTCCAGAGAAGGAGACTCCTCAACCCCTCTGGGCAGAGAAACCTTGTGGAACCCAGGTGCACAAATGTTTTGCGGTGGGGAGGTTTATTAAGAAGAGCAGAAAGATGGAACAACACTGTCACCGCCATTGCTTGCCTGTCAGCTTCCTTGTTCAGAGCAGAAGAATGCCAGGCAAGTGAGCAATGTTGCAAAGCAGCCAAGACAGAGATAAGGAGATTAGGGGTTTGATACACACAAGTTGTTCTGAATTTATGTCTTTAGACTCTGTCCCTCACAGAGCAGTAATGTCACTGGTCCTGATAACACCTCTGCCAAGCAGATAATGACAAGAATTTGACTTTCATCTATTTAATATGCATTCAACAACATATTATACTCCTTTGGAGTAACAGCTAGCACAGGGCACAGCACACCTAGAAGTAGGGGGGAATGCTTCAGAGCTGAAGGGCCGCAGGCCTGTATTCCTGCGGCATCACAGTTACCAGATTATTGGAGTGTCCTATCTTCAGTGACTTGCTGTTATTTGACAAATGACCTGTATTAGAAAGCAAGCTGAATTCCACTTGGAAATTTAAGTAGCAGTCAAATACTTGAGCAGTTCAGTGCACTGAATATGGGTCTGAAATGTCTGGCCACTGCCACCGTGTCAGTCGGCTGCCTGGCAGTGTGTCTCAGGGTCACTGAATGGCTGAGGTGAGAAGGGGCCTCTGGAGGTCATCAGGGCCAACCCTCTGCTCAGGCAGGAACACCCGGAGCAGATTGCCCAGGGAACATTTTCTCAGGAAGTATTAGCGTGGGAGTAATGTGTTAAGCATCAGGAATTCTTCATTACAAAAGCACATTTTGGAAAATTCTTTTTCTTCCCAAAGTTTCATGTGTATAACTTTTAAATGATCCTTTGCTTACCCTCTGAGCCCATTTTTGAGGCCCCTTTCTAATATAACCAAATAACACGAAATTGAGACACTTACTGTCCTTAATAATCTAAGTATTCCACTGCAGGCAACTGTTTAGCTCCTGTGGCTTGAAGCCAGGGTGCTGCTGCAGGCTCTCTTCAGAGTGGTGCAGTATGCCTGCACTGAGTATTCGCAGTGCTTGAGCTGTGTTAGTTCAACTTGCCAGCGCAAAGCAGCGCAAGTATGAAGATCTGATTTTCACAGTTGTCCCACAAGATGCAAGAGTGTCACGTAAAAAAAAAAGCACAAGTATATGAATTTGATACATCTGTAGTAATTTTAAAAATTATTTGCAACATCCTGTTGCAGGTGGGTGACTACCCAAAATTACAGAAGGTGCTTGCTCTAGTTATATGAAATTGATATATCCATTTGAAGAAAGAACTTGTAATCTAAGTGGATTTATTATATGCATGTTTGATAACTGTACCAGACTTGACTTACAATGAAAGTTTAGCTAAAATGTATCTACAGAGCCACGAAATATAAAAGGGAGATCCAAGCAGATCCAAGCAGAAATATAAAAGGGAGATCCATGCTCCATGACTGAATGAACTACATATATTGAAGTTGTTCTTACAATACTGTGTCCTCAATTCCATGGAAGGATAATGCATGGCAACAAGAAATCATTTGTAATGGAGAACCAGCAGCAAAATTGCTGGTATATTTCCGTGTGTTTTCTAGTACTCCAGCTGTATGTTGCAGACTCTGGAGGAAAAAGGCTCTAAAACAGAAATTGCTGTCACCATTTAAAAATACTTCAAGTAGTGGTACTCCCAGCTCAGGACTACTTGCAAATGATGTCTTTTGATTTTTTCAGTATTATAAAAGAAACAGCAAGCAGAAGATAGAACACATCAGCACAAAATGAATAATACAGTGTCAGCTCATGAAAAATTGCCCTGAAGCTATAAAGGTGTCTTTTCTACATGCTTTATTTAANCAGCATCCTCCATTGTCAGGACAACATCCTCCATTGTCAGGACAAATGAGAATCTTAGGTTTTGGTGTAGATTGTATCACAGTGCAGAAATTCTATGCAAAGCTAAGCTGCTTGCTTGGAGCCTGGGGTGAGGAAAAAAAAAAAAAACACAATTTCTGTCCAGGCCAGATAAAGAGCGTTGAGTATATATTTCATTTGTGTGTTCCTCGCTTAATTTCTCCTTTCTTTATCTTCACACCTTGAGCCCAGGCAGACCAATGTTTTCATGCTCCTTTAAAATGATAGGAAAAAGGGAAGATTGGGCCATGTTTTTAGTTAATGGACTATTAACATTTTGATGAAGTTCTTTCTAATGTCTCTGCATAACATTTTACATTATTTTATATTAGTGTAATTATGAAGCTAGAAACTTCATAGTGCCACCTACTGCTGAAAATATGTATTTTAAAACCTTGCCAGTTTGAGTATCTTCAAATAAAAGAACAACAGAGAAAAATTCTGTAATCTTTCAAACATCTGAAAAATGTTGGAGGCACGTTCTGATTTGCTGAGTGAATTTCAGCCATGCTGAATTTCTGAGCTTTGAAACGGTGGCTATTTTGACTGAGATTGCAATGAGAAGTGACTCTCAGGATCTGGGATTTTGTGCTAGAACTTTTGTTGATGTAATATTTTTAAGAGAGACTTTTAAATTTTAAAATTAGTCCCCATGATGACACTTGAAAAACACTGATGAAAGAATTCAGTAAAACAAAATTGATTTTTAGCTCAGTGATAAGGAGATGTCCTCTGTTTTACAGAGAGGTCTGCAGGAGATGTAAACGAAGGACCCTGGAATCAGCATATGTGGCAGACACTACATTCCCTTCTTACATTGCAAAGCCGTGTGATGGACCATGGATTGCTGCTTGGTTGTTGGCAGAAGGAGCTGGTATGTCCTCAGCCATGATGGCTGGAATTCATTTTCCCTAACCCTTACCATCTAAAGGTTAGGTGAAGTTAATGTACAGTCTAAAGTTCAATAGCTAGTTCTTTCTTCACTTCTTGAAGAAAATCCTATCTCAATAGTACTCCTGGAATAGTATCCATATACCTATAACATTTTCTTGTGTCTCAAACTTTAAATTATGATATAATTCCTTGGAACTATGGTAATAAGAGAAGTGGTAGGACTTTGTACATGAATATGAACAAGTAGAGTATAGACCTTTACTTGTTCTTCCTGAGGAAAGCTTAACTTTCAGTTTGGCTCCAAGGAGACAGAAATGGTTTAACTTCTACCGGTGCTTGTCTCAACCTGTAGAACAAACTGACGCTTAGAAAGCATGACTGTCAGAGTTTGTCTTACAGCTTGATGACTTAAACTTAGAAATTAATTTCCTTTCAAGTTGAGAAATTTTTGAAAACAATGTATTTAAAACAGATACAAGAACTTGTAAGGATAGCCACTTTGTGGTAGTATTTTAGAAGCCTTTAGAGGAACTCTGGAGAACTCCCTTTGATCAGTCACAGTGGAGAAGGACTGCTTTTGTGACAGTATTAACCTGTTGTACTTAATTTTGCAACAGCAGGCTGATCTACTCAGCAGATAACTATTTTCAGAACAGGTTTTGTAATGCTGATGAACGTGTAGTTCTGAGTACTCATTTTACCAATGTTAAACAGTAAGAATAATAAGTTAGTTTGATAAAAAACAAAATAAAGGACATTTCTTAGTTATTAAGCTTGTCATGTCTTACCGGCAGTGAAAAGCATGTTGACTTTTTGGAAAGCTCAATTAAACAATTATCTTTTTAAATTTACTTTCTACAACACTGGTATTCCTTGTCTGGCTAAAACCTTTTCAATCCTCTGTGCTAACAGCTGTCTTACATTGCTATCTAAGTTCTCTAAAGATTGGGGAAAATTTTCAGAGCCATGGCCTTTTTTAGTCTGGAACTGAACATTGTATTTGTGGGAGAAGGAAAACAAACTATTGAAAGCCCTTCTAAAAGGCCCAGTATGGCAGACTCAGTAGTCCGTGGCCTTTCTTCCTGTTACCTGTCAAATTACTTTAAAACTGTGTCTTTCCAAAAGAACTAACAGGCAGCAAAAGGAGTACTCTGAAAGGAGCAGGGGAGCTCCTTTCCAATACTAAAGCTCTCTGTTAGTTGTCTGCCCCAAATTCCTGTTTTCCTGCAAGGGCCTTGCCAAAGACCATTGGTGCTCACTTCTCGTCCTGGGTCACTTATAATTCATCTGGTTCTTCTCTCTTTTTTCTCTCACTATGATCTATGAACAATGAACATTTAGTGTTAATACGTGTCAGTCTAAATAGTTAGAAGCAATGCATAGGGAATCCCAGAAACTTAGAAGTGTTCAAACTGTGCTGCATCTTTCTCAAAGAAAGGCACAAAGTCAATTCACAGGCAGCAGGAAAATGAATAAGCTATTTGGTGATACCATGTACCACAAAATAGCATAATAAAAATGAAATTATTTAATGTAATATTCAAATCATGCCGTCATCGTTGATTTAGTTTTCAATTATACAGAAGTAATTGTATTAACGAACTGCCTCATTCAGTTTGGTGGGAAAACAATTGAAAGTTGTAATGTCCTGGTATCTGTAGATAATAAATGATGTGATCTGCACTCCTAACTTGCCTAGAATCGTAATTGTTGTATTACTCAGGGCATCCTGGAATATAGGTGTGTCTGATGAAAGATACTTCCCTGACCTTCTGCAGCCAAGAAAATTCTGGAATAATTCTAGAATAGAATAACTGTTCCAGAATTAAATATTGAAGTAAGCTAAAATATATGAAGGAGCTTACTCTAGAATTAATGGCATTGTATATATAGCAATTTAAAATCCAGCTTAACTTTTATGAATAGAACCTTTTGCAACCTGCATTGCACTGAATGTATTCAAAACAATTTGGAAAGACTACGTTTTGTGACTTCAATGGCTGAAGCTGACGCTAAAGGGTAGTGATTGTTTTGAAGTCAGAACTTCATGTTTAATACACTGTCGAACTCACCACCATCCTCAAAGTGTTGGAATGCATGTACGTGACAAGTTGCTGACTTAGCTCCTGCCCACATTTCCCTTTCAATTCTGAAGTGTTCCCAGGAACTCAGAGAGCCTGTACATTTCTCAGATGCATTCTGTAATTGTGAATTTTCGTGGGCCTTCCATCCCCACAAATAGAAAACGCGAAAGCAAGAATAATACTGAGATCTTTTTGAATTTCATTTTCTGATGCCGAAGACAAGATAAACATTGGGAAGAATATCTGCCCTATCAGAATATTTTAGTATACTAGATGTATCTATAAAAATAGAATTGCTAACTTAAATAGTGTTTAATCTATGATATATTTATAATCCATTTTTAGAGAAGACCTTATTCTCCAAACACACCATACTGTACATCCTCTACTGTAACAAAAATGTTTTCCAAATAGGGCAAAACCAAAGTTACTTCCTGTTCTGATTTTCAAATAGAAATGGAGAATCTGGCTGTCTTATTACCACTTCTTTTCTTTTCTCTCTTTTTTTTTTTTTTTTTTTTTCCCTTTTTTTTTTTTTTTTTTTTTGTTTTCAGATTTTCCTCCTGATAGTAACATGATATGGGAACATAATATGTTGTTTACTGCTGCAGCTTCTCATCATGCCCCATATATTCTGCTAACCCAGGAAGCAGTCCTTACTTACCATGTTTAAAATATGAGAAACCTGCTGACTCTATTCACACTGTTCTGAAAGAGCTGCTTTTGGAGCTGCCACACAGGATGCTCTTCATCTTGTCCACAGGCTATTACACCAATAGCCTCTTAACTATCAGCAGCTGTCAGTGGCCAGCCTGTCCTGGTGCATCGAGTGAAGTGCCAACATCTGAACGTGCTTCTGTTTCTAAAGGTTGGCACAGGCAAGAAGGCAGGCTCTGGTTCTGCTCAAGAATGCTCTTGCAGTCTCACTCTCAGCCAGGCAGCATAGGTGAACAAGTTGCATAGACTTGCTTCTAGCACTGATTTGGCCTTTATGCCTTGATCTGAAAGAAGTCGTCATAAATGCAGAATCCTTGGAGTAAGGATGTTTCTGTTAGTATTTTGCATGGTTCTTTTTTTTTTTTCCTTCTTTCTTTATTTTTTTTAACCTTTCTTTAACTTAAGTGCACCTTTCTGTCCCATCCTAAGTATGCCATCATGCACACAGTGTTCCCACCCATTGGTGGGAACACTCATTCCTAACCTTACCTCTGTTAGTGTGCTATATGGAGAGTGTAACACGTGGACCAGGGCATGAAGACTGTGTTTTGATAGCAAGTAATGTCGAGCAGTCAGTGTGATCCTCAGCACTACACCAGTGTGTGTGTGCACCTACTTCTTATTTAAGCATATGGTAGGGACAGGGAGGTTTGTCTCTGGAAGACAGTTTCTGAGGAAGTGAAAGCTAAGCTTGATTCTCACAATATAAGGGTAACCCTTATTTTTCTGCACTGTTTTGGGGTCTGTTACTAGAGTGATTTGATGGCTGCTCAGAAGCAGCACCTGACAAAGCAGTACTGGGATCTCTGGCAGCCCACGACCTGCTGACCATTTTATTCACTTGTGATAAATATTCTGTTCTGGAAAAAGTTGTCCATTATGGATTCCCCTTAATCACCCTTAAAGATTTGGACAAGTTAAACGTATGCACATATTTCCAAATAAATCTTCCCCCCTAGCCACTGATTATTTTCCTGGCTTTTTTCAGAACTCTTTCGCATTTATCTTTGTCTTCTTGATAGTGCTGTGGATGGAAATGAGTATTTAAGGCCAAAATCATAAAGAATATGACTTAACCTTCTCCTGTTACAGCTTCTTATATGGAGGCCAAAATTACATTGTTCTTTTGCCTTACCATGACCTGTGCAAACCCACTTCTAGTTGCTGGGGGAGAAGGAGAGTTTCCCATCATTTTATTTTCCAATTAATGCAGTTTGGGGCTATTTCTTCCCCTGAAAAGCTATTTGGATTATTTGTACAATATTTATCAATATGCCTGGTTCTAGATCAAAACTATTAATTTTGGGTTGCTTAATTTCTTTCTACATCACCTATAATTCTCTCTTCACTGGTATTTGAAGCATTTGGAAAGTACAGTTGTAAATGTCAAAAGTATGCTAAAGTTTACTTTATTTACCCAATGAGGACATTTAAAAAATGTCACAACTATATCTGTCATACCCCAAACATCCGTCTCCTCACAGTTCAATATATCATATCTCTTTGCAATACAGCCTTAAGGTTCCCAGTATATGCCAGGGTTTTCAGTGTACTGTGAGCCATGTTCTGGAGGGAGAACCCTACACAAGAGCAGGAACAGTGGTTTGGTAGCTGGCAGGATGAGACAGCTGGGTTGTGAGCAGCCTGGGAGCTTCACAGGCAAATAGCTTGCTGCTGGCAGGGTGTCACTGGTGGCAGCAGGAGGACATAAGGAGGCAGGAGACAACAAAACTGCATATGTGACTGGCAGAAGACTAGCGTCAAACAGCCCCAACAAGGCCCATCCAATTCTATCATAACCCTCGTTTGAGTTTCAGCAGCAGGGCTGATAATGTTGACACTGTTAAGAGTTAATTGTGGTTAATTGTGCTTAAGGGAGTTGCCCTACTTGTTCCCAGAAAGCCATAAAGCGGTCGCGTTACCTCTGCAGACCCCATGTGTGAAACGAGGACGCCCTGGTAACTGGAGCCTGCAGTCTCGTGCTCGGCGCTGTGCTATGGGACGTGGCTGAGCGATGGCGCCTGCTTGCCTGCATTCAGGGGACAGGTGGTCCATAAAGCAAGTGAAGTTACAGCTTAGTTAGCAAAGCCAGTCTGAACTATTTTTTCAAGTAAGATTTTTATGGAATACGGAACCTGTAAAAAACATCTACTACGTTACACGTGCTGTTTCTCTTCAGCCATTCCTTTCATGAATTTGTCTGAACAGATCACTCAGGTTTGCACAGCTCAAGCAACCAAAATATTCATTACTAGTGGTCCTAAACCTTCCAGATGTTGAGTGGTTGCTGTGCAATGTTTCTGGTATTATTCACCAGGAACAGAAATTACACTTAAGTGAGACTGATGCCACGTATCACTTTTTTTCTTCTGAAAATTGGTGAGATGTTTTGTTAATAAATGCTCCTTAGTTTCACACATCTATTGTGATGATAATTTATGCTGTAATTACAGTAAGTGTGTCACATTAATTCTAGAAACTATAGCAGAATGCAACCAGGATCCCTTGACCCCTGCACTGAATGTAAATGATACCCTGTATTCATTTATCGATACTTCTTCAAACCATTTGCAGTCAAACCATCTGTTTGCAAGCTCACAAAAGCTGTTCCTAATAGAGTCTAGCGTGTGTGTGTTATATTAGCTTTCACACAGTTTGTAAGTACAACAAGAGTGCTGAATGATGAAAACAAGTAAATAGGGACACAGATGTCTTGCTTAGGTGAGCTGAATATACAAAGCAGAAAAAGCAGGCATGTACTAGCCTAAGTACTATAATTTGTGATGTTTAGGAGCTCTGCAAGTCTTTTTATGTCATTTGGCAAATTTAATAAGAATAGGAACTTTTCAGAATGTGAGATTTTTACTGTGAATCATGCACAGAAATTTTTCTCTTCTAATATAGCCAGTAAGTTGGCTATATTAGTTGGCTAGCATTTCAGCAAACTAAATTCCTGGGGCTCTGCCTGACTGCCCTGGAAAAATTGAAGCTGCTTTTAAGGAGGTTCTGTAAGAAAACACAGCAGAACGAATTTCACTAACTTTGGCCTGCGTATATGGGAAAGGCTTGTAGTTACCCTCAGGCATGAACTTGGTTACATAAAGAGTAAGAAATACAAAATAAATCATATTCTTTAATTCTAAATTGCATTATTTGATGTAATGGGAACTTCCATACCAGATCAAATCTAAATTAGTTGTCTGACAGTGGTAATTCCCAGATGTCTCTGAGGAAATTGCCCTATTCTTCAACCTCCTTCCCCACCTCCACCAGTATAATGGATAATTATATAACAACCTGACTATAGGGGAAGTTATTTTCTACCCTCAGGCTGGTGGCTGATTTATGCCCTGAACTGTGAACATTTATATCCATTATGAATTTTTATCGGGTCCAATCTAATTCCCCACATAAATGTATGAATATGTATGTATAACCTTTGACTAAATCCTTCTAAGCACTTGGCCTCAATGATACCATTTGCCAGCACGTTTCATATGCAAGTTACTTTTGCTAATTTTAAATATATTGCCTTGTACTTTTATTATTATGATCAGTGTTTACTTGGAGAATGTTAGGGTGGCAACAACAGACTGGCACCTCCTTCTGCTGCCCAGAGCACTGAGATTCCCTCTTGGTCTCCTCCAGACTGGACAGCCCAAGTGTCCTCAGCCTCTCCTCCAGCCCTTTCACCAGCTTTGCTGCCCTCCTCTGGACACTTTCATGGACCTTAACATCCTTTTTGTATTGTAGAGACCAGAACTGCATGCAATATTCAAGGTGAGAGGGCACCAGTGCTAAATATAGCAGCAGAATTGCCTCTTTTGATTATCTGGCTGTGTTTAATGCATTCCAAAATGCCGTTTGCCCCTTGGCTGCCAGGGCACACTGCTGGCTCGTGTTGTGGTTGCTGTCACCAGCACCCCCAGGTCACTTTCTGCAGGGCTGCTCTCCTGCCACTCATCTGTGCCTGTGTTAGACATTACTCTGTCCCAGGTGCAGCACCCAGCATTTTCCTTTGTTGAACCTCATGCCATTGACGATTGCCCGATGCAATCATCACAAAAAGTGGACAGGTTTTGACTAGAAGGAAAGGAGCAAAGGAAGATGAGACAGACTGTAGGGAAGACTATTACATATTCCCTATACTGTAGACTGTCGGGAAGCAACGACAGAAGATGTTGTTTTCCTTTCTCCTAGCAAAAATCAGTGTTACCAACAGTATCTGCATTCATAGTAACTTGGAAGGCAATTCCCAGGGCTGCCTAAAGGAAGATGCACCCTTGCAAATCAAACCTTGAATAAGCACCTGAAATGAAAAGGAGGCCATGAGATCGACTTCAGTAGTCCATATATGATAAATCTTGATTTTGTGAATCCTTGTAACATACACTCAATGATGAAATACCATTAGGCTGAAGAAGTGCATTTATAGAGAATGGGGATATACTCAAAGCCACTAGACAGTCAGAGTGGTTGTGTCAGACAGCAAGATCTGAGAGGCAATAATAACATACAAGAACTTCTGTGATTAGGGTCAGTGTATGGCATCCATGGATGTAGCCACAAAGTTTAAATCTGGATGTAAATGCTTTAGTTTGGGAGTGCCGAGAAATTGTCTTTTGTTGGTTCACTTAATTGTATAACGAGCAGCTGTGAAGTTTTTATTCAGATTAAAATTTCCCTGGAACTCAAGGTAATTTAGATCTGAGGTTTTGGCTCAAGTCCATTCCCAACCTGTACTCAGTATAAATTACTGCCCTAAAACCATGACATGTTCAATTTATCCTCCATTTTAGATGTCTGAGAAGTGCCTGCATAATTCTGTGCATACTACACTTTCTGTAATCTACTGTGACAAATAGACCAAGTGACTGAAACTGCTAGGTAGGACACTTTATTTTAGTCATGAGCCCACACCCAGCCGTAGTTTAAATACCAGGCAAAAAATGACATTTGAATTATTTGATTTGAATCAATGCCAAATTCAATCTTATGCAAACTCAGAAAGAGAGAGGAAAAAAGTCTTGGAATAAAACCAGTGATTTATGTGTGGGAACATACAGCAATAACAAGCAGCAATTGAAATTACAACAGGAGTGGACCACCGTGAAAAATATGACAACTATTTTTGGAGCTATTGTGATTGTGGGATTGGGAACAGAGTGACGTTTAGACACGCAGAGTTGGGGACCAGCATTCCCAGTTCCACCTTCTATCAAAAATGCTGACCAGGCTCTATATGCCATGCTCCACTCATGCTGCTTTGATGCTCTGTATTGTCCAGTAAAATGGGAGATGACAAATATTCTTATTCTGGAGAGAAAAATTTGAGGTAATTATGTCACATTTGTCTGAAAGAAATTATACATTTTAATAACCTAATTCAAAACAACTTTATTAAGAGCTGTATCCAGACATGCTGAACCTTGGTGTTGAGTTTTGATCTTCTGGCTCAGTCTTATTTGTCCATTAGCACCATGAATTCAGATGTAGGGAAGTAACATAACCTTTGCATCACCTAGGCAGAAAGCAGGGCTGCCTAGAATTTTGTCAGTGTTATATATCCCACAGGAGTGATGTTTTCCAAGATGATTTTATACTCTGAAATATTACTACTTTTTCTTAGGGTTTTCTTTACTGTGTGGCAAGCCTTTCTAATGGGGTCATGTTTGCATACTGAATGCTAGTAGTTCAGTTCAGAAAGACAGCTTAGACAACTTTTTAGCTGTACCTACACACTCCAACATTCAACTCAACCCAAGAAAAGAGACTGAGTAGTTACGTAAAAAGTTTGGTTTTGCAGTTGTTTGGCCACTTGTACCCAGGGAGACTTGGAATAACTAAACTCATGTACAGACAGGTCTGACTCCTTGTATCTGTTTAAGCAATTTTGTCCTCAACCAGAGACCTATCCTCTAATTCGATTCTTCTCAGTGGATTTTTTTTTCTGAATTGTCATGCCAAATGGTTGTCCACTTTGTGATTTTTTCATAGAAAGGCACCTGTTCAATTTTAGATACTGTTCAGTCTGTTCCACTTCAGTGGTCTGCACTACTCCTCAGAGAGCCCTGAGCTTTCTACATATTTTAGGCTGCCAGCTCTCTTATGTTCTTTTCCCCAGCAGCCAATTTTGCTCTGAAGCTCTATGACTGAGCCAGCTTCTATTCCTTCATAAAGGGATACACTCTTGTTATTGCAATTGAGGAATTCCATAAGAGGCTTTTAATGTCTCCAGAGTGTTGTTATGTACGATAAAAGCTTGAATTAAGCTTTACCTAACACTTGTTCATGCAATATTCATTTATTGGCAAATTACATTTGTTTCTGCTGTTGATAAATACTTCTAGGTTTACTTCTAATACTGCAATTACACGATCAGATTAATATGTGACTGAATAAAATGTTACATGCTCTGAGTGACAGGAGCAGCTAGACGCCTGAGCTCACTACAATGCACACTGCCATCTTGTGTTCTGAAGTTCTAGGGAATATAAAAATGTGCACTGCACACTACAGCTTTTCACAAAATAGGCGTTGGCTATATTAGAGGAATATACAAGGTTATCTAAAGATACTTGCTGTCCTTTTCTTTCTTGTAAAATGGAAAGCAGTCCTTAAAATAGCAAATCTCACTGATAACTCCGAATTCATCAGTTTTAAGGACCCATTTCTTTTAATTAATGATTTATGGATAATCCAGTCAAACAAACAAAAAAAGACTGCAGAGAAAATTCTGCTATAGCCAAGCTATGCAGCCAAGCCTTTTCCAGCAATGAGGTTCAACATGGACTCCAAGGAATACCCATGTTGTAAGGCAGCCTCTGAGCTGGTATAGCATTCCCAGAACAGCTGTCAGCCAAACACTTCTGTAGGAAGAGTGTGTGATAGAAAAGAGGGCTGAGTTGTGTTCTTAGCTGGAATAGCTCTCCCTTTGGAGCAATCATCTTCTGAACATAACTAGATCATCCCCGAGGCTGTTCCAGTATGCACCAGAGTACTGGCTAATTGGCTAAGAGGACCTAAAGTGACATTCACTTACAGAATGAAGAAAGAGAATCTAACATCTTTGCCCTGTGGTGTTTATTCAGAACTGGGTTCAAAACAAAAACCAATGACAGACCTTGGTGGATGCAATAAGTACTGCGTGCCCTTCCTCTAAAAATGATGATGTGCTAATCAAAGAAGTGGAGTTGTACGTGCATACTTCCAATTGCTTTCACTGTATAAAAATATTTAGCTCTGCCTTTTATTATGCTATTTTATTAATTCCAGCTTCTTATGTAGTTGCTTACTATTACAAACATATAGGAGCACTTTTAAATCAGCTTTGAACAATGGCTCTATAAAACCCAAAGGCAGCTGCTGTTGCCTGAAACAAACATAAGCATAAAAGAGAAAGGGGTGCCAAAAATCACTGACTAAGCTTAGAGACCAGAGGCAGGGCAAGAAATATGATAAGGGATAGACTGGCAGAGAACATTAGCAGGAGGTGGAGCAGGGTAGCATACTTGGCCTTACTTGCACAGAAGTTCCTATCGGCTTAGCTGCTTCCCAGAAACCTTCCATTTCACCTGTTTGGCATTTCTTAGCCCATTTCCACATAATTTTATATAACATCCAATATAACTTATCACCTCTGAAAGGCAAATGATTATGGCACCCATTATGATTTCTGCAGGCAGTGCCTCTACCTCCCAAGGTTTCATTTTATGGCTTAAACACGTTAATATAGCACAGCGCTGAGTTTAAACAACCTCTGTCTCTAGTCAGAGTGGTTCTAAAGAGCTTTTACTCCTGTAACAATACTTTCATAATACTTTACTGCCTTTTGCACTTGCCATCAAAAGGCAATGTGTGCATTGTGGCCTGATTGCATCATCTGTTCCAGGAAGATTAGAGTTAAAACTGTTTGCACAACACATTGCAATTGGTGTGTAAGTAGTTCATAAAGCTTATTGAATGGGACTTTGTCATTTCAAAGTCTGTAATGCTTTGCTAAGAGCATTAATGCTATTTACTTTATCTGCCTGTAAGAGTCCTGCTAATTTTCTTAGATTCCTAACATAGAGTCATATTCTCTTACTCTGTATTCTTTGTTGAGTTGTCTGGGAGATTCTCAGACAGGAAAAGCTAATTGGCTACATATGAGGAATAAAAACAGTAACTCAATTTTTGCTGGAAGTTTTATCAAATAAAGCAGGAAACTTTCTGTAATCTCTGCACTACATCAGTCTCTGATGGGGCATACATGTACCTCCCTGATGATCAAATAGTGCTCTAACAGCTATGTGATTAAGGGAAAAGCAGAAGAAAACTATTGCAAACAGAGCAGCTCTGGGAGGAGAACAGGCATCTACACTGTCCTCAGTTTCTGGAGATGTGGATGGGCAAAGCCTGTGATTGTGGTCAGTTGAAGCCTCTTAAACATCCCATGCCCCAGGTTTTGAATGTCTGCTAGTGGTTGCTACACTAGACTAGACTGTGCTGTGTCCTAGGCGTGGGTGGAAGTTTGTTCTTCCGTTAGCTACTTCATTTTGACCTTTACTGATGCTGGAAGGTGCCTGTCTATCTACCTATGCTGATAACCAACTTGTGCCTAAAAGTTAATGGCGAGAGACTAAACGTTAGGGATAACTCTAAGTAATGCGAGCTGAAATTGTCCCCTAAGGAGGAGTATTTGTACATAGGTTGCTCCAAAAGTAATGCCTCCTATGTATTTCCATGGAAACTGCAACAGCTACAGTGACCACAATAACACTATTTGATAGAGCAAAGTCTCAGCTACAAAACACTGTTTTTCGACGTAGTCACCACCATTAGCTCTGCATTTTCACCAGTGATGAACAAGAGCCTGCACGCTGTGCTTGTAAGAACCTGCATGGCTGTCCAGAATATGGCTTATGTTTCACGTCGCTGTCATCACTGCTGAAACACACCCTCCACCACCTCACTGTGCTCACATCCACTGTTTGGTCTCCATAAATTACATTGTGGGCCAACATAATAAAATAGGAGCATTACTTTCAGAGCACAGCTCGTACGTTGCAGTACCACCTCTGGGCTGCTGGGTTAATCCGGAATGTGAACTTTGGAGAAAATACTAGCTCAAGTGGAGACTTCCCTTCTAGGAGCACCCTCTGACTTCACTTAAAGTCACAGGCACTGTACAGAACTGCAGTCACCAAATGCAGCTGGGACTGTCCAGACCTTCAATGCCCTTGTGAATAAAGAGAACTGCCAGAGAAAGAACAAGGTCAGGGGATGGGAGGTAGAGTTTTCTTTGTTAATTAAGCTTAATATTTCAAAGCTTTTCCAATGGTACGAACCCTAACATTTCTCCCATTGCAGCCTTTCACACTCCTTATGGAAGTATCTTCATCCCTGGAGCACACGCTGTAGTTCTTTGAGGCCTTGCATGTATTTTACTACTCAAGAAAAGTTGTCTGAAGAGAGATCTGTCACAGGGCACAAAATAATAAGGCCTTGAATTTAAAGTTATCGTAGATGTTTGATTTATTGACAAAGCTGCTTTTCCTTTAAAGTGTCCATCTGCAGGGCTATAAATGTTAGTGAGAAGGCCTCTGCTTAGGTTTTATTTTTGTTACCAAGCGCAGTTGGCCATCTGCTGGGTAAAAGGAAAGCTGTGCTCTGTTGCATTTGGAAGCAAAGGTTACAAATACCACACCCCAGTCCTTGCAAATGATACCTTTAGGCTGTGTCTGATCAGAAGATGGCTTGTTAACCCACCCTGCTCAGTTTACCAGGTCTCCTCGGGTCAGAATGCAGTACTGTGCAGCTTTAAGTGTCATACGTCTGGAGATACTGCCTATGTAAGATTCTTGCTATCCCCAGATGTGGTAGGAATATGAAAATATGAGATTTTTGGGTGCAGCTCCAGGCTCTGCACGGCAGCACATGAAGCAGGGAAGCCCACACTACCTGGGGGTTCCAGGTCCTGGGATGGGATTGCTTGCAAACCCTTCAGCAGCCAGAAGCTTGCTGCTAGTGCTTGCGGCTGACAGAATCCATCAGCTGCCTGGAGCGGGCACATCTGCAGACAAACCTCCAACAGTCCTCAGAGAGTGTTCTGGTGCTGGATTTGAAAGCAACAGAGTCTGCTAGAACCATTGAACCTGCTGCAGGTATTTGCAGGGCTGAGGAGAGGGCATCACAAGCTCACAGCAGAGGCACTGATTCAAATAAGCTCAGCACTCCAGAAGTCTGTTTGTGCTCAAGAAGGCTTAGGAAGGATAGGCAGTATCACCAGGAAAAGAAATCAGGCCTGTAATTTTTCCTTTCTAAATTTTTAATGGTGTTTAGAAACTGGTGAGAAACTACAACAAAACATATTTACACATTATAACAGAAGTGTTTAAAAATACTTTGCTAATAAACAAATATACACTTCAGTTAACTAACAAATAATTGATAAAAAGCTTTATGGAAGAAATGTGCTATATCTCTGCAGTCCTGTTCTGAGATCAGAGAGCTCTGCACTGACAAAGCAGTGCTTGCAGCAGGGATCCTTTTGTTGGAGAGTCTGAATGATGTACTGAGCAGAACATAAGGAAATTTAAACATCTTATTGGAGGAATAAGGCAGAAATGTGATCTCTTGCCTTTTAAGGAAAAAATCAAACTCAGAAGAAAAATTCAGATTAGTGACTCAAAAATAGGCATTTCACAGTGTCTTCCTGTCCTGTGTACCAGAAGCATCACTCTCTACATTCCAGCAAAAATTTGGTATTTAAATAGGAGTAGGGCAGTCTTGGCCCAAGCTGCTTTGTACCACAGTGGCCGGGGTAAGTACTACTATTGTCACAGCAAGACAGTCATCTTGATAAATGTCTCAGTTTCGTCTCTCCCTCTGCTGAATTTATTATCATGATTTTATTCTTCCTTCAGTCATAAAGTTGTACCATTATCCTTAGCTGCCCTCTTCAAACTAATCCACACGTTGGCCAGGAGGGAGTGCTCTAGCCCGGAAGCCAACGCTATTATCCCTGAGTCTTAACAGGCCCTGTTCCAGCAAGCTTGGGAATGATTGCCCTGAGGTTTCTCACCAAGCTGCTTCCAGCTCACAAGAACTCGGGGAGTCACTCAGTACTTCTTTTTATGCCTACTCATTAGGTATATTTACAGTAGTACTTTCTCCCTCAGAGTTTGGCACTGCTTTCTCTTCCCCACCTTCTGTTTTGCAGTTGTTCCTTTGCCCTAAACTTCCCGTGCTGCGGCGCTGAGGAGCCATGCACACAAGGACAGTTTGTTTTTGAACTTCTCAACAAACAAAGCATGTTGTGTTAAAGAGAAATAAATTCTGTTTTTCTCTCATTTGAAAGTGTCTACCTTCCTCAGTGATATCATTGCATGTAACAGAGCAGTGAGCTGGTCCCCTATCACACAAAGAAAGCTGCAGAGATTAATTATCTCACAAATATTTTGGAGAATCAAGCAGTTCACCCATTTGTGCTGCTCCATTTCCCATGTTTTCAGCTGAAAGAACAGGCTGCTGTCTAAATTGATGGCATCCTTTTCAGCTGAGACCAGCTTAATCTATTTTCTGTTCTTCAAAAAAGGAGCTGCCTTTGTTATCCCTTGTATGCACCACATTTCTCTGTTGAAACAAAGCACTGGTGAACAGCACTGGCTTGACAGTGCCTGAGACTGGAGTCCTCGGGTCTGGCACAGCAGCAGCAGTAAGGGCATTCAAGGTGCAAATTCAGCAGTACAAGCTGAAGCTCTGCTGTCATTTGATATACTTAGTTAAACTACTACAATATGCAGAAGAATTCAAATCACATCATTGTAAGGAAGGAACCAAAATTTTAAAAAGCTAAAATCAACAAATAACCAATAATTCCAAAAGTGCAAGGGAGAGAGCCTTCCAGACCGCCTTAGCGACTCGTGGCTCAGCCTGCTTCAGCAGTGCTTGCTTACTTATAGGTGGCGATGCTTTTTAGTGGTTCCTACCCATGGCTGTTCACCCTGCCCTTCTCCAGAAAGCTCTTGCTCTCATCACAGACAGTCTAGCTGCCTGTGCAGCACCTGCTGAATGGCTTGTTTGTAGCCTAGCATATTCAGATAAACTGCCACTCATTCCTCGTAATATACCGTGCTGTAATTTGCAAAATCCTGAAAATCATCCCTTTTCACTAACATCTCTGATGTTAAAACTGTATTTTAAAAACTGTAACAGATTTGTCTCTGAGCAGAAATGTTGCTTTCACTCATTCAAATGCTGCCCTTCATTCTCCAGCCTGACCTGTGATTGAATCAACATTTGTTTTGCTTCACAGGATGAACGTGATTTATTTCTTGATCTCATTATTACAACTTCAGCCTGTTTTCTCCTTGTTTTTGTTTCTCAGATGGAGCAACACTAAGGAGCTTGGGTTCAAGTCCAGGAAAAGGAGTATGAAAATGAGGTGTGGAAGCTGCACACTTCTGCCCAAAAGGCAAACGGGATAATGATACTTGCTATAATGATAATGTACACCGTACTGCTATAATGATAATGTAGCTGAAAGTGAACCAGGAAATCCCATCTCTGCTCTGGTTAGCCATGTGAGTGCAACACCACATGGTAGGCTGCACTAACCAGCCATGGTTATGTTCGCTGTTCACAGCTCTGTGCCTCCAGTTCCTCTTGATCTCTCGATCCTCTTGGGACAGCAGATCGAGAGAGAACGTCAGATGCTCAATTCAACCACCTGTTTCGATCTACACTCTTCCTGACTTAATCTATTCTCATCAACTTTCCATTAGTAGCTCCCTTTATAGGATAATTGTGCTACTGTGTGGGAGATAATTATGGAGTAATATAAGAGCATATGAGGATAATGTAGATACTGTTGAGAAAATGTTGACAGTTTTCTCTTATTCTAAGCTGCAGATGCTTAACTCTCCTTTGACATATATTTCTGTAAAGATAATGAAAAATCTTGGGTTTTAAGCAAAGGGAAAAAATATCAGTTGTCTCAAATAAAAAGTGGAAAGTGACTAAAACAATGAAATGATGTGAAGGAAACCTTAATAGAATCCAACACTTAATTCAAATACAGTTCACATTGAAAGTGTGGTTTTTTCATTTTAAAGAATCACATGATTAATTGTTAGCCTCCATTTGGGAACAGTTTTTGCATGGTATTTTCAAACCCTCCCTTTGTCGCAGATATGGTGTTTACACCATTATATTGCTCAGTCGTGTCTCTGATGTTGCATACCTTGGTATTCCCTAGAGCACACTCAGGTAATTGTCTTAAAGTGTAATAGATACTAGAAGAAATCGTTCCTTCCCATTAAACTCTGAATTTGGATTTGCAGTAGCTGATTTGTTTGTTAAGCTGCCTTGCTATCTAATCTAGGAAGTTTTTTGTTGCTTTTTGTTGTTGTTTGTTTTGAGTTAGCTACAACAATTAAGCACTATACCTTGAACTGAACTCTGTCAAACTTAGTTATCTGGTAAATGTCCATTTTTCACAGTAAAGAATTCTGTAATAAGGTTCAGTCAAGAACTGCGCAGATACACTAGGCTTTCCAATACCTTTTTTGTATTTTAATAAGCAAGCAAAAAACAGACTTAAACTGCATTCTGTCACCATTGGCCCTCTCCATACCCTTGATTTTCTCCTCCATAGAATCACAGAATCATAGAATGGTTCAGGTTGGAAGGGACCTTAGAGATCATCTTGTTCCAACTCCCCTGCCGTGGGCAAGGACACCTCCCACTAGACCAGGTTGCCCAAAGCCCCATCCAGCCTGGCCTTTAATACTTCCAGGGAGGGGGCATCAACGACTTCTCTGGGCAACCTGTTCCAGTGTCTCACCACCCTCACAGGGAAGAATTTCTTCCTTATATCCAGTCTAAATCTACCCTCTTCCAGTTTATAACCATTACCCCTTGTTCTGTCATTATATCTGAGCAGTTATTTCTTACCCAGACATTGCAGAGCTCTTATCATTGCTACAGACTTCTCAGAAAGATACAAGAGATTTGAGTTTCTAATTAAAACACAAACAACATTCTCTTCCACAATACAGTTTATATGTTATATAGCCTGAGAAGGTAAAACAAGGGTTATTCACACCACATCAATAATATGTATAGGGACATAAGCAAGGGAAATACAGAATTAAGCGTGTGCCATTATTAGGTTATTTCTTCTTTGAAATTCTGAGAAATTGTGGCAGATCAGGAGAATTCTAGTGCATCAAACTACATACTTAGAGTGGATTATTTAGCAAAGTGCTATAATGCACTCTTGCTTCCAGTGTCTCCCCTGATGATGTGATGTATGTAGAGATCCTAGCTGTATCCTGAACTGATCTCACAATCCATACATATTAGAGCATAGGTGACAGGAGAGTGCCAGGATATAGGACTGTCAGGGGAAATTGGTGAACATGATTAGTGTGCACTACATCCAGCTTGTCCTGCATCAATTCTACATGGAACATTTCTTCACTCTCTGTTGACTATCAAAGTGATAAATTTTGGGAAAATATAAGGAGACATCTTCCCTTTCCAAACACACCCAAATGAGGAGCGAATTGTCATTTTATGAATTAAATGTCTCAAAAGGAATCTACCAACTCTACTCAGGAGAAATTCATAAACTGGACTAAAAATGCTCATTCTCAAAAGTGAGTTTTCACTGTTGCAACACTTCCTATCAGACTCTTCCAAAGGAGAGCACAAAACTGGAATGAAAAATGGAGATTCTCAAGGCAAATAAAGAGAACTGAGAATAATTATGAGATTAAGTCACCAAGATAAAATGCAGGCGTAGAGGAGCTAAAACAGCCAAGAAAACATAGAGGAGGCAAATAGTTTCCATAGAGGCTCCCTTATCATGCCGGGCAGTTGCATTTCACTTTAATTGACAGCTCTGTTAAAGAAGGGGAAGGAGAGGAAGTCTTGGGGCAATAAACAAGAGCGTGGAAACCACACTTGAGCTCCTTGGGGATACACACCTTGAAAGCTAACTGTCTGTAAATGTCAAATTATGCTTCCTTTCACCAACAAAGCCACAGGAAGCCTTATGTGGTAAGCATGTTTGGTTTCACTGAATTGCCTCAGTAAACAAAGACAAAAGCTTGTTCTCTTGACTGGCTTTTGACATACATTGTGGAAGGGTTGAAACATGGCAGGGATATACATCTCCTCACAGTTTTCTTCCCTTCAGTTATCTGGATGCAACAGGACTGTTAGAATAGAACAAAGAAAGTGAAATAAGAATTCATTGGGAACCTGTAAAACACAGATACTATAAACTTATATCCTATAATCTGCCACTCTCGTTACCAGCGATAGAGTTTATTTGGATTTACTACCAGAATTAAACAGAATAAATATAAATTTGTTTGCAAAGGCCTGCCTTGAACCGATTGATGCACAAATTCATCCATGCATGTATCTAACTGTTTAGCAAACATATTTATTGCAAGTAGAATATGATATACATAAAATTAGTCTGGATATATTACTACATGAATAATAGTAATATACTACTTATAACTCTGCCCTGGGATACTACTGGAAGGCTTAGTGAAGTTGAGGCAGTTTCATGGAGGAGTCAATATGCATTTTTTAACATATCTTTGACAAGGATTTAGCACTTGCTTCTCAGTGATCAGCTCTTGTTCAGATATAGACATATTTCTAGGCTGTTCAGACCATCTTGCTGATCGAAAGCTGAAGTAGTTGACCATCACTGAAACTGTAACAGGAGAGAGCTGACTGCTGTGTACAAAAATGTCTGTATTTTTTGTATGTTTAACGAGATAACATACTGCCCACTAACCTTTTCCATATTAAAAAGGTCAGCTTCTAGTTGGAAATCTCGAGATAAGAGGTTTCATTCATGGGCCAAACACTGTGGGTTTTTATCCCTCTTATCCTAGTTTCAGTTCCTCCTGTCCTTGTGTAAGCTTTCCAAGTCCTGACCTTTGCCAATGGCTTGCGGTCCTGCAGGCTTTTCCCTAGCTGTGAGAACCTCTGAGACCTGGGCCTTTCTAGTTCTGTAGCACTGAACACTGCAAGCTGAGTGTCTATTGCCAAAGGCTGGTAGTGGATGGATGGATGGATGGATACGTTGCCTTTCCCTCAGGGTCTCTGTTGACTCTATAAAAATGGCACAAAGCCTTAGCAGAACTTGAACAAATTGTTTCAGAAAAACTTCTTGGTCTATTCAAATACCACCAGAACTCCTCCCAGCGCATGAATTACTTGGCGTTGAATGATATGTTCATCAAAGGGTGTAAGCTTTCTACATTTCTAGTGATCACAATGACTAATCCAGAGGTGAGCTCAAAGGCTTATGTCCTTTTTGCACATCTGTTGCCCCATAAGTTTCTTTCGAGTTCATGATTCAGCTGTGGATGTCCCACACCCATCCCATTCTTAAGAGAGCCAAGACCCCACCTTTTCTGTAGGTGGTGGCTTTTTGTACAGGATTATAGAAATGCAGAACAAAAAGGTGTTTCGAATGCATCAGTGTCAGTCACATCTGAATTGGACTGCAGAAAGAAACAACATCTAAAACACACCTTATTCAACAGCATTTCCTTCTATTTTAACCTTGCAAGTTGTTCCTTGAAAGGGAGACTCTTGAAAAAAAAAAACAGTTATTTTGCCCTGTTCATGTTCTGCTCATCTGTTTTAAAGAAATCTCTTACTTTTGCTGTACAAAAATAAACTGAGGAAGTACATTTTAATTAAGGTATTGACGCCTGGCAATTAATTCATTTAATACAAAATTTTACAGGACTTAATACAGAACTAATACAAACTGACATTCCGTCTGGGAGAAAACTTGTTTGTCTTAGATAAGAAGGACATCTGGAGCCTGAAAAACAGTCTCAAGCAGTAGGGAGGCATCCTAGGCTATGTCTGGTCCACACAGACCAAGGTCAACTTATTAATTAAAAAAAAAAAAAATAGTTAACAGCCAATTTTTTTAAATAATTCTTTTGACCAAGTAAGGGACCAAGCCTACTTAGCATATGACCTTTTGCCCAGTGGAACCCCACAAGCACCAAAGACTCCTTTGCAAGAACCCCATCACGGTACAAAGCATGAGTAATAGTGGATTTTAATATGTACAGCAATTCTTGGAAATAGGTGGGCACTTTGTGGACAATGTATGAATATTCAGGATTAAATGTATATAATGTGCATGATCTATCTCTGAGGGGTACGTACTAAGAGGAACTATCCCCCTCGTACCTGGTGCTGAATAAAGTAATGTCAGCATTCTAACCTGGCATTCAGGTTAGCAGTTGTATTCCCGGATTTCAGTGACAGTACAGTTATCCCAGACAAATTACAGAAAAATGAAGCAATGCTCCTTTGGAAGCTGTTTCACAATGGTATTTTTCAGGCAGTGTATCTAGGAGAAAAATGGCCTTTTAGTGACGCATGAATTATTTAAGCTAACATAGAAAAATCTCTCTCAGGGATAAGGACCATCCCCATACTGCTTCAGACCACTGTCCCTCCTGCAGTGTTCTGTCTCTGGTACAGCCTGCAAACAGACATCTGGAGGAATCAGAACAGATAAAGCATATATGATATTTCCCCAAATATTCTGCCACCCTCTAACCATTTTCACTTCAGAGGTTTTCCTAAACTGGTTACAGCGAGGTGAGGCCACTGAGATCTGCTAGTGCCTACAAGGAGGCATCCCTTGTACTCACATAACCATTTTCCTGAGTGGGGAAGTTGCACTATAAGTATTGTCAACGTTTCTCTTGGTTGTTCATCCATTTGTAAACTGAAATATTTTTTTCTGTTTCTATATTTGAAGCTACATTGTATGTTTCCCATAGTTTCCACTAGTTACAGAATATTAAACTCTTAACATGTAAAAAACTTTACTTTGGGAAGAACTGTCTAGTACAAGGTGCAGGAGCTTGCTGGTTATTGTCATACAAAATACAATAGATTGTACCCCACAATATATCTGCCTTGTTCTTTCCTATCACTTTTAAACTACCACAGAAGGACTCAATGGCTTTGAAATTCCATGCTTTCTGCTCCTCACCTGCTGAAATCCCGGCAATTTAAAGGTAAAGCTCAACATATTTTACTCAATTCTTCTACCTCTAATTTTTTACCAGTGTAGGAAAATTTAGTTCATGTTATTGAAAACCAACTTTTCCCATCTTTATAAAGCACAGGATTATTTTCCTTTTCTCATTGCTCACTATTATGACAATGTTCATCTGTTGCGCTCAGAAGCAGTGAGATGAATTAAGAATTATCTCATAAGTCAATGCTATCTAGTCCGCTATCTAGTCAGTAAAAGAATAGCACAGGCTCATACTATGGCATTAGCAATTCCTGGTAGCTCAGCTGACACCAGGAACTTTCAGAGGTTTTAATAACTCATCTGAAATTTCCATGTTCTTGCCATGTGACAGGTGGCAGCAGAGGAGCAGTCTGACACAACGGCGTCCAACGTGGAAGTGCAGATGGAGTAAAGGTGTGGCATTGAATTCCTCCATGCGGAAAAAATGGCACCCATTGACATTCATCAATGCTTGCTGAATGTTGACAGAGACCAAACAGTGGCTGTGAGCACAGTGGCGACAGTGACAGTGGTCACCTCCACTGGTGCAGACTGTTACGAGTGTGGCATGCAGGCTCTTGTTCATTGCTGGTGAAAATGCAGAGCTAATGGTGGTGACTGTGTTGAAAAATGGTGTTTTGTAGCTGTGAATTTGCTCTGTCAAATAGTGTTATTGTGCTCTTTAGGTCTGTTGTAGTTTCCAGGGAAATAAACAGGAGGCATTACTCTGAGAGCAACCCACATACATCTCAAGTAAATGCTGCTGCTTTGGCTTGGCAGCAGTTAGACTGCTCTAAACTATCACTTTGTAGATCTGCTGGAATTTTTACTGAAATTGTACTTCCCTTTCTTGTCACAATTACATTACTTCCAAAATTGTTGTGTTTGCTGTTCTCTTTTTAGCACTTCTACTTATCAGTTAGACTTTATGTGAATCAGTCAGATGCATTTTTTGAAAATATGTCAGTGGCTCACTTTGGGCAAATGTTGCGAAACAGCAACCTCATGATCTGCCATTATGTTCTACTTTTTTTCATGAAGATTTCAGGGGCTCTTGCACAGAACAGAGGTGTCCATTAGCTGTACCTCCATTCTCTGTAAGATGAAGGTTCTCACTGGTTTAAGAACCACGCCACCATGCCCCTAGCACCCCCCAGTTAAATCTCCAGGTGCACACACTTGAAAACTAATTGGGAATGTTTTGGACAATTAAGTTCTGAGGTAGTGATAAATGTTGCTCATCGGATATTACATTCTACTTTTGACTTGGAACCTCCTATGATTAGGATCAAATACATGAGCCCATTACAAATTATTGTTCTTTACAAGCAAATTTACTTATAATATTTAAATATTAAATTATTAAATATTTAAATAAATATTTAAATATTTATTCTTCTTCAAGCAAGTATAATGCAGAGAAACGTTCTGGCAAAATCTGAAGCCTACTGCAATGAACCTAGCATCTCTCTCCAAACCTTCAGCAATGTGGAACGGTTTAGATAACAGTGACTTAAAATCCCTCCAGCTATATCCAGCACTTCAGTAAACAATGTGAATGCAAACTCAGTCAAGAGAGCCGTGTTTGTTCCCTGAAGACTGCCTCCCCAGCAGCAGATAGTTAAATGCAGATATGCATGAGTTAATCCAGAGAGTAGTCTACAAATTACTCTCGGGGGGGGGGATTTAACTCCGTAACCAAACTATCAAACAGCCAGAACAGCTGTTTATATTGCAGTAATACCGGAAACCCAACCTAAAGCTGAGACTCCATTGCAACTAGTGCGATTCCTGCCCCAGGGAAAGTATAGACTATTTTCTAATCAAAGTACACAAAGGGCATCAGATTAACCATGGTGAGAATCAAAGCAAAACAAATACCTGGCTTTTAGGTACTGCTTTCAACCAGAAGGTCTTAAAATGGTCGATCCTATATTGTCATACAGTCTTCACTGTATTTCTCTTCCAGTCAATCTCTGTAGGGAGACACTGTTATCCCTCGTTTCTATATGGGGAACTATGACTCAAAGAGGCACCAATATTGCATGTGAAGTAGGGAATTGAACCAAAGTCTCCTTATCCTCTACATATTGCTCCCTGGAGAACTTTCTGCTAGTTGTTGCTCCCTAGAGAACTCTCCGCTAGTTGCTTAGCTAATGGAAAAGGTATCACACTCAAGTATCATGGGAGAAATAGGTCCTTGAAAGGGATTTGAAAGAGGATAAGGTAACAGTTTTAAGAATTTTCATGTGATTTTCTTTCATATACAGGACAGCACAAGCATAGGGGTGAATGAGGAAGGAATGAACAAATCAATAAACAATGACAGGCAAAATATCATTATGAAAGTATTAATAATCACATGGATACTAGCATTCCACTTCAAGATTTCCATAAAACTGACTGGTGCCATCAAACTGCAAAAGGTAATCATCAAAGTAGGTTCTGTGTGATAACAGCAGACTACAACCATGTGAGATATTTCACTTCACAGAGAAGTTGGAATTAATCAGAGTGTCATGTTGCCCACCATCTTGCCCTGAGCAGAGCTGGTGATACCGATAGATGGTCTGTTGTCTGTTCTTAAAGATACTAGAGGTGACTTCATTCTGTTCTTAGGCAGAGTACAACAGTTTTTCATTTTCACTGCTGTTGGAAAGTAGTCTAGTATAAATACTGAAGTTATATCTTGCAGCTTGAGCTCATTACTTCTCACTGACATAGCAGGGACATGAAGGGCAGATTGACTGCTCCCTTTCACTTCATAGCAGTCTTTTACATATTTCAAGACTGATAACATATCTTCCTTAGCATTCTTTAAGAAATTCAGTTTGTTTGGCCTTTTCTCTTTCTGTGATGAAACAACACAAACCACCTCTTGCCATTCTTTCTGTCCCTCTTTAAAATCATTCCATTCTCCACATCTTTTCCTGAGTGGAAATTCAAAGTTGAGCAAAGCACACCAGTGCATGGTGGTAAATTAGTTATAGCAGGCCTTATCTGGAACTGGTATCCCATCTCTATCTCCCCTTAAATCCCACTTCTCCCTCTTCATGGTCTAGGAATGTATCTAGGATGACCCTCCCCATAGCCTCATGGATGCTACAAACGATGACAGGATCTATCGCGTGGTGTTGGATTTCTTATTGTTAAGCTGATAGCAGATTTGGACAAGCTGAACAGATTGCCTGCTGGTCAGTACTCAGGAAAGGCAAGGCTCCGTGGGTTGTAAGGAACCAGCTGGGTACAGGGACAGGCCATTGTCTGTGAAGAGTGCCACCTCCTGATCGTGCTGACACTAGAGGATGCATCCCAGCTTTTCACATGGGCTCATGATCAGGACGGCCCAGCAGTTCTTTAAGTGGCTGTCTCAGCTACAGAAAGGGATATAATCCCCCTTCATTTCTCTCCCTTAAAGCTGCCTTCCGTATAGGAGAGGATTTGGCTAAGCAATGGCTATGGGTTAGACTGATGTCTGGAGGAAAAATAAACAACAGAAAACACAGACCTTTTCAGATGGGACAACACCGCTTGCCCTCCAAGCTGCTCCAGAACGAAGGAGTAGCGTGGGTCTCAAGTTCTCCTCCTGCCAGGGGGCACCGTGCCCTGTCCTACAGCCTGCAGGCAATTCTGAGCACATCTCAGAGGTGCGAGTCTTGTCAGAAAGGCTGCATCAGCTGCAAGAGTGTGAAGCAGAGCCTGATGAGCTGTGTCAGGCTAGGGCCTAACCAAAGCACATTGGCATGGTCACTGTTGTGTGAGGCCAGCGAGTTGGGGCTGGGGGTTTGATGGCAGGGTCTGTGTTGCTCAGCGCACCCAGCACATGTAAAACAGCCGTGCTGGATGGACATTTTCAACTACAGATCTACCATAGCACTGATAGCAGCAGGTTCACTGCTCTGCTGTTTTGTTCATTCATTGCTGATAAATGTTATCTACATTGAGGTATGGGTTATCTCTGTATTTCAACGACAGTGCGTGCAGTTCAATCAGTCTCTTTCACAGTCTTTCCTTCTCAGGTTTGTTTGGGTGCTCTTCAGCTGCCCCAAAGCAGCCTGTGGTTACCAGAGGTGCGAGAAGCCGTGTGCTGCTTCAGCCCAGCAGCGGTTCTGCCAGGGCTGCGGGCAGCCCCTCGCCGAGGGCAGGGCAGCGGGACAGGCTTTGGGGCGCGGTGCCGGCCCAGCAGCAGTAACGATACAATCTGTAACACCTGCAGGACACTTTTGTCACCTCCTTCTTAACCATCCCACCCACGCTAATGCCAGTAATGAGCATTTCATAATTAACTTAGGCAACTCTCAGCTTTAAAGAAGCATCTCTGCCTTCTCTCGGATCGGTTCATGACAATCGCGGCCGAGACAGGAGAAGTCTCCACTGAGGCCTGTGCTCTCCCGGCTCCCCGCGGCCGGCCCCGGGCAGTGGCAGGAGCCGCAGGGGCACGAGGGTGGCAGCACCCTTACCCGCAGGTCTGCTCCCCGCGGGCAGCGGGAACGGCGCCAGCCATCCGCAGGCGCCGGGCGCGGCGCAGCCCTGGGGCGTGCCGGGCCCCCGAGGGGGGCGCGGGGCCGCGCCTTCCGCCCGCCTGACCCCTCACCCGGCAGCGCTCCGCGGCACAACACGGAAGTGCCATGGCGGCGGCGGCGGAGGAGGCGGCGGGAAGCGGCGGCGGGTCCCCGGCCTCCGCCCGGCGGCGGCTGCGCATCATCTCCGGGCACCTGCGGGGCTCTCCGCGGGCCGCGGGGCAGGCGCCGCTCTCCCCGAGTCCCTGCAAGGCGCAGGACGGCTCCGCCGGGCCCGCCGCCAGCTCCATCCCCAAGAAGCGGTGGGTGCTGGGCGGGTCCCCGCGGGGGCTGAGGGGCCGGCGAGCGGGGGGCTGCGGAGCGCCGGGGAGCTGCGGGACCGGGGGAGCCCGGGACGGTGGTTCTCGGCTTCTGGGTTCTGGGGTGAGGGGGCGTTAGCGCGGGGAGCCGTTCGCTGTCGCCCTCGTGGCTGCAGAAGGGGCTCCGCGCCTGAGGGACGTGCAGCCGCTGTGATGGAGAGCGTGGTGTGAAAAGGGGTTGTGTGGGGCCTTCTGTGCGCCTCAGCTCTCAGGCACGTGAGACCTTTGTGTGAGTGCTGCCAGAAGGCACCCCAAGTTGGGCTCTGTCCTGAGTTTCCTGGAGATCAGTGGCTGTCAGTCTGTTACCCGCTCTTTCTGTTTCCTATAGCACACAGGAGCACATAGGCTCACCGGAGACCAAGAAAAGACAAATTGTAGAGTTACCTGGCTCTGAAGCGGTTCACTAGCTGCTGGATGTATTTTCCTGGTGAAAAAGTGCTGGAGTGTCAGTACCCAGGCACAGTTTCATGTAACTTGTCACTGTTACACCTGCCTTTCTGGTGGGACCGACTGCTGGGTAGGTTGCGGTTTCCCCATCTTCAGATGCAGATCTCCTATGTACACGATGGCTCACTGTCCTGTAAGAGCACCTCATGGGTTGGGTTATGGGCAGCCCGCTGCTCCCTGTCGAGCAGCATACAGGCACTGGTGTGGTGTGTGAGTGCACGGAGGCCGTCAGGAGGCAGACAGGGCAAGCAGCGGGTGAGAGTCATTGCTCCCCCGAGGAAAATCCATTCAGCTGGTGGTTTGCTCTGAACCTTTTCTCAAGCAAGCCTTCGGAGATCAGGAGAGTGGTCTAAATTGTTCTGAGAGACCATTTGTGGCCCAGGCTGTTTCCCTGCTTTGAGGGGATTGGGATGTCGTAGGCACAAAGTCAGGGTGCCGGTGGGGGACAGAAGACAACTCTGTTGCCAACAGTGATTTACAGGTGGCAAGTGATAAATGTGTGAGTTCTGCTCCAGTGATTTAAACCTAATTTGTAGCTGGTTGCTCTATTCATAAAATCTGGAATGTATTGGGCAGAAGGATTCATGTCACTCTAGGTGAGTCTGGGTGACTCCCTTGGTGGCTGAGATTACTTTGTGAAGGTGGAGAAGGTCAGCCCCAGGAATACCACAGACAGCTGTGAGGCATAATAAAGGAAAATTAGAGGGTAATAGGGGAGTGCAGAGAGAATTTGGGAGGGTTAGGGTAAGATATCAAGATGAAGAGAAAGTTTAACTGTATTGAAAAAATATCTTAAAGCGAGCGGCTTCAGAAATTAGATTTTAACGAAGGTGCTCTTGCTTGAATGAGAAGGTGAAGAGGTTTGTGGGATGAAATTGAAGAATGCTGCACAATGACAGTAAGCTTGCCAAAAGTAAGGAATTTTAGGAAATGGGCTTATTAACTTTGTTAAGCTGATAGGTGATAGGTTGAGTGCTGGGTGCTCAGCGTTTAGTTAAGCTCACTTTCACTGATCTGTTTGGTAGTTTTGCTTGAGTAGTGCAGAGACACCTGTGTAAGGCTAGGGGCTATAATGGCAGTGGAAGTTTTCCCAGATATTCTTGGTTTAGGCATGGCCAGAGTTCTTAGGCAGATGTGTAATTAATATTAATTGTTTAAATGTATGCTTTACTTCATTTGATAATCCCCTAAGCAAAACCAAATACCCTCCTCTGAGGTCATATATTGGGTGTAAGAGGCTGGCTCTACAACTCCTGCAGGGATTTTGAGGCAATAATCAGGTGCAAGGAAACTTCAGGCGGCTAAAACAGCTTATTTGAGTGTCTGGAGGCTATAGTAAATGTGTTAAACCTAGAAGGTAACAGGTGAGCATGCATTTCAGGCTGAGAGTACTGAGCAATGCAACATACAGGAGATGAGCTGCTTAAATACAATCCATCTGTATGTGTAAAAACAAGTCCAGTGATGTTTTGTTACTTAGTAACTCAGCTGGTTACATATGTTTCACTGAGAAAGGGCTATTCCATGTTCAGTACTTAACGGGCTCTGGCAATGCTTCTGAAAACCTGGTCTGCCTGGATATTCGTACTCGCCATTGCAACAAGTTACTTCTAAGCCTGACACAAATCAATCTGTACTAAATTTTATATTAATATAAAGTTAATTTTTTAATCTATTCGGTTTGATAGGGCTTTTGCGCATATCTTTGCAAAACTGAAAAATGAGAGAGATGCAATACTGAACTTGGCAGCCATTTCTTCTGCCTGTCAAGGGAAGAACAGTGAGGATTTCAGAAGCTAATGTGACATCCTGTGTTGGGAAGATCCTGAAGATGTCTTTATAAGTTACTGAACAGCTTGCTCAAAAATAATCTGCCAGGAATAACTGACTTTTAGGTGGTACAGTGATTGTGTGTCTTTTTTGAGCAATAGTATAGCCCAAGTGCTTTCTTCTTTCAGTTTCCTACTAAATCTGTCTATGATGATTCAGCTTTTCTGCCTCTTTTGAGCTATAAGTTTAATTTTTGCCGACAAAGCTGCAGCCTAGGTACCTTTATCCAAATGTTTCATGTTCATTAGGCCTGCTGCATCTTTCCTGTGGTGTTTGAAATAGTCAAAGCATTTGACAGGCACTTAGACCAGATCTAGATGCACTCACATTGTGCAGTATTTCTTCTGCAAAGTAGAAGACTTGCCATGACCAAAAAACTATCCTAATACTTATCCAGTAGTCACCAGACACTGACCTGCAGAAACATTGCTTTCTTGTTGATGATTTGAAAACCGTAATGGTAAGGGTCTTATCCAGCCATTTTTTTTTTTTAATCACCATTGACAAGAGGAAGGGGAATGTGAATAGAGTTTCTGCAAATGTTCATCTAACTGTCCCCGTTTCAAAATAAAATGCCTGTGAAGGCTAACCAATGTGTTTGCAAGTTGATGGATTTAAAGGTTGTTGTGTGCTTTTTTTCCGAAAATGGCTTATCAAGAGGAAATACTTATCAAAAAAGATCTTATGCTTAGGGGAGCATTTCCTCTGGGGAAGGATGCAGTGTAGGGGTGCACTGTATGAGTGCAGAAGTCCTGTGTACTGTAAGTGTAGAGAGAAGCTACTTCTTGGCACTATTCCTGGTTTGAATTTTGTATTTCAGTTCAGTGCTGAAGTGGAAGATGGGGATCATAGTTATGAAACAGCTGTGTGTTCAAGCCTTAAAAAAATGTCTGCTGAAAAACTTACTAAAAGCTTGAATTGGAAAATAATTCTTCCTTGCGAGTATTTTTTCAAAACTTAACGTTATCCTGTTGACTTTTGGTGACTGGGTTAGTAAACCCAGTTTTCTGATGAGGAGTTCTTAAGATAAACATTTATTTGCAGTCATTTTGAAGATTAACTGCACAAAGTGTTCAACTTCTACTGTACCACCATGGAAATAGTAAAGTACTGCAATTCGTTAGGGCACAGTTGTACCAGGACAACTGTTATGTACGCTGGACAGTAGGAGTGCCTCAGAGATGAACCACTGATATTAATCTAGGTGTGGTAGATTGTGTTTTAACAGACTTTAAAGAACTTTGGCCCTTGTTAAAAGAGAATATTGGTTGAGTGTAATAAAATGTTGATCCATTGTCTCATAATTTTAACATTTTTCTGTCCTGAAGTAAGAGAAAGCAGACTAGGATTTCCTCACTTTGCCATCTCTTTGTGGGGAGATTTTTTCCTGTGGGATGAAGAGAGGTTTGTGGCTCTCCTCTAGTCATTATGGGCACACTGTTCTCCAGGGCAGGCCAAGGGAGGAGTGCATAGTCAATCCTCTGCCCTTTAGCAAGTTGAAACCCAGGTTGCTCAAGGTAGCTTGTTAACATCACCACGCCTTTATCTAGACTCTCACTGTTAACAATGATGATGAGGTCAAGCAGGACAGGAGCTGGTGCCTGAAGATGCTACTTGAATGTAACAAGCAGGGTCCAAGTAGCGCCATGTCTTACTGCAGTGTCTCAGTATTAGTAGTAAGTTTTTGTATCATATAAACTTAAAGGATGGCTATGCCTTTGTACTTGTATGACTACAGCCATTAAAGACTTCTTAAATAACTGTTTTTGTTCTCAACTAAATTCAGAATTTGTTTAGGTTGGAGACTGGTGCCTGATAACACTAAAGTGTAAGGTGAGCACCAGAGGATGAAGGAGGTCTAGTGAGTGGAGGGAATGTTTCTCAGACTTAGCTTTTCTTCTGTAAATATCTTGGTGTTTCTTCCTAAACTTATACTTTTTTTTTTTTCAAAAGGCTGGATTACATGTGTGACTTAAGTGACTTGTTAAGGCACTAACTCTCAGGCAGTGGTGTTTTTTAAGCAAAACTTGACCCTGAACTAAATCCTGGCATAGCTGACTTTGGAGCTTGAGGTAGGGGGAACTTAAGGCAAAAAAGAAAAAAGTCTTAAGTCAGAAGAGCAAGAGCCTGCTGCCTTGAGGAAGGTGTGGCAGTTCATAGGAGGCTTCTGTGATTGCATTGAAACAGTAATTGTTTGTCAAGGTTCTTGCTTGAAGTATATGAGCAGATAAGGTAATAATATTTTCCTATAGAACCAGTCGCCTGATAAAAGAGAATGTCAGAATGTGGATGTCAATGTGACTTAATGTGCAACAGCAATTCATATCTAATATCTAACTAGAAGTGGTTAACTCTTCAGAGGGATGGCATGTAAGAAATGTCAGAATTGAATTAGTTTCAATAAACATAATGAGTATCCTGTTAGGTCTTTTCAGATCAAGTAAACTACGGTGGATATATCTGTTGGTTAAATTTTACTTGACAAAAATCTAACCTAGATACAAATAAGTGTAAAGTATGCTTAACGTGTGAATTACAATTTGGATTATTACATGAAAAACAGAATTCTGTAGATCAATTTTTTGATATCTGAGGTCTGAATTCTTATGCACAACATGTTGAATGGATAAATAACTATTTATTTAAACTTACAATTTACTTGAATTGAGTAGAACAGTCTTTCCTAATGCAAAATACTACAATAATTGCTTTTATTCCAGGCCACAGTGGCTTCTAGGAAGTCAACTAAAGACATCTATAGTGTGTGTAACATCCAAAAGTAGCCGTTGTATACAAGTCCTCTGGGTTGATACTCTAAGCCAAAAAGTATTATTCAGTAGATATCTGATGTATTTGCCTCAGAGCATGCTAAAAATCCTCAACACAACAGTTAAAACAGTCTTGTCCAGGAGCTGAGCTTATTTTGCTTGAGAAACTAAACTGCAGATTGTTGATTCATCTGTTATAAGGGATTTTGGAAGATAGCAAAGCAGCCTTCCTGGCTTTGCAAGCTTTCAAGAAATACTTCCTACATGACTGATCTCAAGTGTTTAAGTGTTTGTCTATTCCCTTACTGCCTGAAAGTAGCGATGTAGCAGCTTTTGCATTAGAGCAAAAATCTATCTTCAAAGATAGAAACTGATATCAACGGAAGTTGTAGATGGAATAGGAATAGCTTCTTGTAAAGCACTCCTTTGTGTAAGAATCATCATTTGGCTAGGTGTGTCTGAGAAGCATAGATACAAAATCTTGGCTTTTCTTCCAGCATCTCATCTTCAGTTCACCTAATTCACTAAATGACTTCAGCTTTCCACAAGAGAACACTGGAGAAACACCAATTTCCTTTTTCCTTGGGGCTTTGTTTATTAAAATGTAGTGAAATGTCAAGTAATGAAGTAGTCAAGGCTAGTGTTATGTAAGGAGTTAACTGTGTTTTTATCATGTTTAAAAAATAAACAAAAGCAAACTGAACAGAAAGGAGCCACACCACACTGCACACTGCTCTGGAGTAACCTGGTCCCTTCAAGTCTTTTCTGCCTTCAGTTTTGTCTGCATTTGCAGCTTGCTGGGGATTTGAACTGTAAGTTTGAACCCAGGTTCATGTTGCTGTACCAGATATTTGGCAAACAAAACAGCAACTGTGGTAGAGGTATGTGCGACTGCAGGGGTTTATCTGAATGTGCAGACTTCAGAACCTGAATGTATTTTAAGTTTAAAAAACAGGTGTCTTACTGGCCTTCAGAAGTAATTGCTCTCCAGACTGGTTTGCTGCAGGGAAGACTCCCCATGGCAGAAGACATATAAGAGTGATGGACACAGCAGATATTCCCTGCCTGCAGCATGTCATTCTCTGGATAAATGATGCTTCCACAAAGCAGTTCTTGAAGGGATTCCTTGGGCTGCATTTGCTTTCCTAATTTCCAGAGACCTAATTCTAATTTACTGCTGGCTGCAGAAGCTCTCTGGAGTGACTTGCTTACCTGGAGCTGGAGTGGTGTGACTGTGTGACCACGCAGGGACTCAGCTCCAGCACAGAGGGTGGGGACCTTCTGGTGTCACCTAAGGGAAGAGTTCTGAGTTTGCTGTTCTGAGTTGGTAGCCAGAAGTCCAGCTAAGGTGTGCTTTGAAGAGTTACTGTTTAAATGTCCTGATGCAAGTCCTTAGCACCGTAACACTACCTGAATCTTACTGCATGCCTGCTCCAAGTCTTGCAAGAACTCCACAACCTGTAAGACGTGTTTGCATTGCTGCATTAGGCAAGTGGTGGTGGTTCAGCCAATGTGCTAGCTATTCAAACTGCCGCCTACATCTCATTTCCAGGAACGTGCTGGTTCTTGGGTGGTGGAACGGGAGTGTCTGTTTATTTTGTGTGTGTTACTTACAGGCTAAGCATCAGCTGATGATTGAATTGAAAACACTGGTTATTGTGAGGACATGCTCTTAGCATTTTGGCTCTGATCGACCTGGGTCCCATTGATTCAGCTCTGTTGAATGGCAACCTGCCATTAGTCCCTGCCGTGGGATGGTTCTTTGAAGAAAATACGGGAAGTGATGAGTGACTGTTTAGCAAAGTTGCTTTGTTGCTTCGGTTTGTATCATGTACTAGATCTTCAAAGGATTTTTTTTTTTCTTTTTTAGAAGCGAGAAGGGAGTTTTAATATCTTTGTGTTTGCATGGTATATTCCTGTAACGGTGCAAGTAGATGGCATTCGTGTTCTTTAAGTCATGTGATGCTACTGAATTAAAGTTGGTTCATTAACTTGCTTTTGGTATTTCTCTCAACATAACCTTGCAACTTCATTGTAAGTGAAAAAACTTTGTCTGCTTCTGATGTTATAATATCAATGTGGGTTAGACACAGAAAGATAAAAAGGCTATAACTGTTGAAGGTTTTTTCTTTTAATATAAAACCTCTTTTCAACTGACAGTTCTATGTATTGTGTGTGGTTATTTGGTATGTAACGGTGCCATTAACTTCACTGAAAAATAGCATATGTGATGTGGTTTCTGCAGGGGTTGAACTTCTGGATGCTCAGCTCCAATACCTGTTGGATGCCCTGTGCTGCTGCTTCACTTTTCTAGGGAGAAGAAATCATTTTCTGGCAGTGGTAGCAGCTGTCATCCTGTCACTGAAGGATGAGATGCGGAGTGCTGGCAGGTGGTGGCCTGGGTGCCAGGGTGGGTTCTGGGCCTGCCCCGCCTGGGGGAAGGCTGCCACCTCGTGGGCTGCCCTGCCATTTTACATACCCTCAGCAAGGCTTAAATGTATTTATTTTAGATATATTTTATTTGTGTGCTGATCAGCACAGCTTTCTGCCTCGTGTCTCTTTGATTATTCAGTAGCCATCTCTTCAGAAAAGTGAAGAGTGTTTCATTTGTTGAATCATTTTTGCTGTAAAAAATAAAATAAAAACTAATTCTTATTGCATCAAGTTGAACTAAGCATTTCACTGCTGAGCATCGTAATGGAAAGGAAATATTTGAATTCACTTAACCTTAGCACACTGTTTTCACAGCACTTGCTCCTATTGTCAGTGTTTCCATGGTAACTTTTCTTTCAGATTTTTCCCTTCAAGCAATATCATTACTTATTTTACGTATATATTGTGTGTGCGTGTATATATGTAATATCAAAAAAATGTAAATCAAAGCTTGCTTTTAACATTTTTACATTCATCATTTCAGTAAGGAATTTCTGGCTTTAAAGTTAGAAGGCAAGGAAGAGCTATTGACTTGCTAATATTTAAGATGAAAGTAGAGCTAATGAGCTTGGCATTTTGTTGAAGACCATGTACCTGAATAGGAAAGCTGCCGTCATGAAATGAGGTGGTTCAGGTACAATGCACAGCTTAGCAGCTTTGAGTTCTAAACAAGAATAACGGCACATGTTGGTGGCCTTGTCATTTATGAATCAGAACTGAACAATCGGGACTTTTTTAGGCTTCTTTAGGAAGCCACGTGCAGTATTTCCTCTACCTTGGTCAGATGTGGGTGGAAAGTGCTAGGAGCCCTATAGGTAAATCAGATAGCAGTCCTCAAGTTGGCAGTGCTCCCTGGTGTGGTGGAACAAAGGAAGGAATAAATGTCGGTGGCTCATTACAAAACAGCCCTTCCTGTCTCCAAACAGAAACCTCAGAATTGCTTGAGGTGGCTTTGAATATAAAAGTTAAATATTCATAATTAACTTCCTGTTCTGTCTACCTGTCACAAGCCACAAAACCATCCATTATGCAAGGAGGGGAATTGCCTGACTTTGTGTTATGTGTAGTTGAGATGTTTCAGAGCCAGCTGTTCTTCTGCAAACATGTAAACTGTTGTATTACAGTTTAATTACTCTCACTGCACCAATAACTATGCTGTCTTTCAGAGCAGACCGTAACCACTGTGTACTTATTTCATTCAGGAATAGTTCATCCTGAAAACTCTTAGGAAACTTGACTTCTTACCCTCGCTTTGATGTTTTAAACCCTGATGAAAGCACCAGGTACTTGAACAGCAGCCTAGGGAAGCAGGCCTTCAGGAAAGGCTGGCAGCTGGGCAGGAAGAGCTCCTGGCTGGGTCTCTGCTCAGTGCCTCAGCTGTGCCTCCCCTGAGCTCCCTGGGGAGATGTCTGTCAGCGCAGACATCGGGGTTCCAGAGCAGCCCTCGCTTGGTTACCCCCAGTCAGCGGCTCCTTTGAGCCTGCCCCTTGGCCTTGGTGTCCCCTTCTGTCTGATCAGCTCCTGTCTCACTGCTGCTCTCTCTGCCCTGTTCCATACGTCACACTTAGCAACATGATTTGGCATTGCCTTGAAAGAGGGCATGACTCTCCAAATTAGGAGGGACCTGCTTAAGCCTTCCTAATGTTTGGTTTATTAATATCAAGTCTGTTCTTACTTTACATGATTGAACAAAGGAGAGATCAGCTGTACAGAAGTACTCCATGTAGTCAGCAGAGGGAGAAGTGCTGCTTTGAGGCCTGCAGTCCTGGACAGCTGTTTTGTCAGACAGCTTAATTCGGATGCAGTTTTAGAGTTAATCCCTCACTGTGTGGGAGCAACACATGCTGGTTGATTCACAAAAATGCATCAGTTACTAAGTACTTCAATTTCCCTATAAAGCTTGCCTAAGAAGTGCTGAGCTTGTCAAAGGCTTATTGAAATGTCTGTTTCAAACTTCTGTAATAGAAGTCTGTATTTTTTCTATTTGATTACTTGAAGCCTCATAGACAGATGGTTTGAAGAAAATGAACTTTGACTAAGGATGGCACTGACGGTACGTCAGGAGCCTGCTGTAGTGTTTTCTCTGTCATGAAGGCCTTTGGTAGCTGATCAGCACCCAGTTACTTTGAATATAAAGCTGGAGTTACAGCTGCTTTCAGGCAGTGGTTTTTTTGAGGTGTGAAGTCTTGGAATGGTCACCAATCATTGCTTTGCTCTTTCAAGGTACAGTCAAAGAGTAAGATCTATGTTTACTGTGTGTAGTGGAGTGAGATCTTCTTTAAGATGCCTTAAGATCTGTTCTTTAAGATGCCTTTTTATGAACCATAATTCAATTTTTACATTAGCACTTAATTTCTAATTTAAATTAATTGAGATTTTTTTTAAAGCAAAATTAGATTGATGTGTAATTACTTCTTGTGTTTCTCTTCATCTTAAATGTGTTTACATTGATATACTCTTGATGTCTTCATGATCAAGAGATCCTCTGATCTGGGATTGTCATGTTTAGACATTTCAACTTTGTGATTGTATCTTGGCAATTGCTTTTTTTTTTTTTTCATATTTCCTTTTTTTTTTTTTTGGTGTCATTACATTGAGATTACATTCAGATTGTATTTGGTGTGTTATTCCTGCTGCTCTTTTTTCAGCTTTCCAAAATATATTTTTGATGCAAATGTCTCTGAGTGCTTCATCAAGTGAGTGTTAGAAATGTAACAGGGTTACAGTAGTGATGTCAAGCTTAACTGAAATTTAGTGTGCTTCCTGACATCTAGCATTACTGTTACATCTGGCATTACTGATTTTTTCATTCTTCAGGTACTACCAGTTTCTGTTTTAATATGGGTGTAGAGATTTAAAGATGAACAACTTTCAAACATGATTTTTACTGATTTGAAAATACGCACCAGGCAGCGTGCATTACCTTCGTCTGGCTGCTTATAAAGCATTTTGTCTTTCAGCTCTTAGGATGCAATCTGAAGAAATAATGGTTGTGGCTGCAGAGTGATTTTTGGCTGTATTAGGCTCTGTACTTTTGATATGTACTTAACTTCTTGAATTGCTATGTAATAAGACTGTTTCCAAAACCATAAAACTGTAAATCATACTAACATTTTAGTCTTACAGTATGCTAATATTTCCACTTTTCCTCCCCCCCTTTAAGGCAAGAACTTCTGAAGTGGAATGGATGGGGATATAATGACTCCAAATTCATATTCAATAAGAAGGGTCAAGCAGAATTCACAGGAAAGAGGTAAGCTGGAGACTTATATCACGGGAGTAAAGTATTTCATTCGTAATTTTTTTGAAAAGAGTTTAAAAACGGCGCTGATCAGTTAAAGTGAAAGCAGCAGGAAGGTTCTTGTATCTCACAGAACAGGTCATTAGTTCTGCACAGGTTTACTGAATTCTATATGCAGTAGTGAAACTTCCCTTGGAGAATAGAATCAGACCAAGAATCTGCACCACCTTCTAAAGCTTCAGGAAATATAGAGCAGCTCTGTGGAGTTCTGCCAGTTTTGTGAATCCTGTGCGCATCAGCAAGTTGCTTTATTCAACTTTCAATTTGTTTTAGGTTTCATAACCTTTGTGCTTGGAGCTACTTTATCCTCTGAGATTAAAAATAAAAATTGATCTACAGTTGCATGTTTTGTGGTGGCAACATACGTTTTTGATGTTTTGTCAACTAGCCCTTTATACAGCAAACTTGTTTTTCTGGAAAAAAAAATATTTTTTTAGTGAAGATGAGATCAATTCTATTTCAGGATCTCTTTCTTTCAGTCACTTGATATCTCTGCTGTTCCATTCTTCCTGAAAGGAAAGGAGTGTTACTGTCTTTTTAGTTTTAAAAAATAAAATACTTTCATTAAGGGTGAAAATGATGATAGTAATAGGGAAGAGAACTGAGTTTGCTAGGGTACTGTACTAGAGAAAAGCTCCTTCCTGTTCTTTGAGTTTCTGTGTAAACTAGCATGAGCTAGTTTGAGTCAAACCTGCAAAAAAACTGTGTTGAACGGTAATCCTTAATCTTTTAATTTTCAGGCCCAGGTTGAAACGCAAAGCTTTATCTTAGGCATGAGATCACCCTTACTATTTAGGGAGATCTTGGGGATGTTTCATTTTGCAAGGATTCTGACCCTTGTTACTTTGACCTTGTTACTTTGTTTACACATGCTTTCATCTGATGCCTTTAGTTTATCTGGGGTAGGTTATGCTGCACACAATATATGCAGGATGCTTTGAAAGAGGCAGAAGTATAGGACTTCAATTTTCTGTTTTTCAGGAGGAAGCACTGAGGCTGCTGTTTAACTGATAAGTACCAGTCCCTGTTCTAGAACGGGGGGGGGGGGGTGCTTTCCCCCCAGTCTGCATTGCCTCTAACTGATAGATTGTATTAGAAAGGCCCAGTTGGCCCACAGCAGTGTAATTTCTATGGAGTAGTTCCTCTTGATGGCAAAAGTTGAGGCTGTTTGAAGAGATAATGGGAGCCTGGCTTCTTGTGCTCAATTACCCTTATAATCCCGTAGCATCTGCAAAGATTGTATTGGAGATGCCTAGTCCTTTCAGTATCTGCTTACAGATCCATTGTCCATAAATTTTTATCTTGGACCCTTCAAGTTTGCTGCTACTGTCTGCCTCCAAAGCATCTGCTGGCAGCAAGTTCCAGAATGTTGCTGCTGTGTAAAGTAATAGAGTTTTTAGATGGATATCCCTTTTTGTGTAGCAGGATTAGGCGAACAAGAGTTCTTCAGCGTATCGACTACTTTATGGATTACACGAGACTCAGTCATATCTTCTCCTCTATGTTCTTTCCACGCTGAGGAGTTCTGGGCCCCTACAAGTCTGTGCTTGTAAGGCCCCTTAGTCTTTACAGTGACTGTTTTCTGAGCTCTCTCTCTCTTTTTGGAGATGCAGTGGCAAAAAGTGCACAGCATTCAAGATGGTGATGCACCAGGGCTCTGCAGAGCAGCTTAGAAATCAGCTGTCTTGTTTGTCATACCTGCGTTGATGTGTAACACCGCTGTTGTATATTGTCATTGAAAATGCTATGATTTTTCCTATACTGACTACCAGCCTGGTTCAGCAAAAAACGCATGTAACACCTGAATATTTTACTTTATTCCTTTTTGCTCTTGCAGTTGCATCAAAGCTCATTTTGATTCATTTCTCTGCTCAGTTAGGAAGGAACTCAGGACCTTAAAAAATACTATCAGTGTAATACATCTATCTGAAAGACCTTAATATCGTTCACCTGGTTGGAGAATGCACTGTTCAGTCCAGATCACTGATGAAAACATTACGTAAAACTGGGCCCAGCAGCAGCGTGTGGCCAGTTGCACTCCTGAGTCTGTTTTGAACAGACTTATCTTACCTATCTTACAGCCTGAAGAGGAGCCTTTCCTTCAGTACTGTAGCAGTGTGTTTTCTTTACCAGCTGTTGAGAGAACTTGACGGTAGTTGAGATGAGGAAACAAAAAGAAATGTTCTTTTTGCACAATAGGTGACTTAATTGTAACTGTGAAGTACAGGGTCACAACCAAATAGTTATAGTAATTAAGTGATATTGGAAGAAAGATCTGTGGGGCCTAATGCAGTGACCCATGTGCAACCTATGGGATTTTTGACTGCAGAAAGCTCTTTATACCAAAGAAGGGTAATTTTCTTCTCAGAGAATGCTTGTGTGTATATCATAAATACACAAAGTGTGCAAATGTACACAATTAACAAGTTTCTACCTCATTAATGTTCAAGTGTGTGCCTGGCTTCACTTGTTCCCACATGTGGTATGCACAACCATAACCAGCTCCTCTGTCCCTTGTCTTGTAACTCTCCATCCGTCACACAGCTCTTGCCAAAGGGTTTGTGATAGACGCGTTCACATTACTTGATGGGTTCTAATGCATCCTGAGGATGAAAGAGGAACCTTTAGCTCTGTTTTTCTTGAAACCATGATAAGCATATTGATAGGCATATTGAGCTGGGTTTGTGTTTGAGTTGCTTTGGTTTGCAGCGCAATGTGTCCGTACGTATGTAGTCTCTTTCTGTAACTGGCATGTAAACTATGACACTGCTTTCTGCGTTACTGAAGGGAGAGACCTTTCTTAAAAATGAAGCTAGGGGGGTGGGATGTCTGAAAAGCCTTATGCCTCAATTCTCAAGGATCATAAAGGAAAATAATGTCTAAGGTGCTGACATATGATTTGATTTTGTGTTAACTATAGAATATTTAAATATAATGAAATTGTGCAGTTGTGCGAAAACTGAATGTGCAGAAGCTTTGCAGACTTTTAAGTGAATAACTCAATTTAAAACTTACTATTTGTGCTTACGCAGAATCAAAAGTGTATCTGACATACATTCTTTAAATTTAAAATGACGCTATGTAATATTGACTTTTCAGGTACAGATTAGGTGGTATGGTATTACCAACTTTTAAGGAATGGATAGAAAAAACCTTTGGAGCAAGTCTGGAGCACAAAACTACCTCTAGAGTAAGTAAATAGCCAAACAAGTTCTTTTGAATGTCAGTCTTGGTGATGATCAAGACTAGTTTGTTAAAGGTGATTCAGCTGTTGTCCTGAAGGTCACCTTGCATATAATTGATTTAAATATAGTGCATTAACACCTAAGAGTTGATATTTGGTGTAGATATTTGGTGTAAAACCTTCAATGACTTAGCAAAACTTGTAGGTCTAGGTCGACTGGTAGTACTTTAATTGGATTAAGCATCTCCGACACAGTGAAATTTTAGTCCTTGTTTGTAGGCTGTTTTTCAAGATTGTGGAAACTGTTAGCCTACAGGGAATTATTGTTTATGCAACTGCAATGATTGTTTGTGGTAGTAAAGGTGAAAGATACAATGACATTAAATTTTGCTGTGTTTTCAGTGTATGTAGTGTTATCTAAGTTCTTATTTGACGGCAATATTTTTCACATCTGGGTGATGAAAACTGGCTTGCAGAATACTCAAGATTGAACCAAATGTTTTCAGAGAGGGAAAAAAACACATTCAGAATACTTTGGGTTTCGTAAAGCATACGTATTTTGCTTTTCCAAAAGAATAACTTGAGTTGAAGAGAGGTCATTTAAGAAGAATCATTTGAGGCTACATGTTCCTGACCAGATAGCTGCCTAAGCAGCACTGGACAGAGGCTGTTCTTGTATCGTGGCTGTAGTGACAGTGCTTTGGATAACAGTTTTTTAACCATTTCTTAAGTGAGTTCAACATTGTGTTTTCTCTGAAGCAGATAATCTCATTGGGCTTAAAAACTTGAGCACCACAGTCTTCTGCTAGTCAAGCCGTTCTTTCATCTGCTGACTTGGTTTTTCCATTTCAAAAGTTTATCTTGATAGGAGTGTTTTCCTTGGTCTTAACTGGCAGCTGTTTACAGCAAAATTGCTTTAGTTCACTGTGACCAGGAGTCCTGTGGGCAGCTTTTCCCTTTCTATGTGTATTGAAAATACAGAATAAAGCAGAATTGGAGGACAAGGGCAGATTCTTGAATAGGATCTTGATTCCACAGCATGCCCTGAAGAGCTAGTGTGCTAGATATCTGCCAGCAGTGTTGCTTGCTGTACTGTTATGTCATGTCCCTCTAATTCTGATGCTGTTGCTGTGATCTGAAAGAGGCTGGTTACGTTGCCACAGAATAGGGCTCTTTGGAGTCTCCATTGTGTATCTGGGCTTTTCATAGCTGTTCTCAACTCCTGCCAACACTTCCGTCATTCTCATGTCTTTTGTATAGTTCCTGGTTTATTTTTCAGGTTGTCATACAGTATTGGTTTTCCTCATCTGCTGTCATCAGATTCTAAAGGAACTCAGGTGTAGGAACAACAGGAGGAAAGGGACCTCTTGGTCCATTTGTCTTTCTGTCTTATCTCTTCCTGCCTCTCTTCTATAGGAGTGGGTTACCTGTCACATGCAGCCTTTCTGTTGTACGTTCCTGCTTTTCTGCTCCTCAAGGGCTGATGGCTTTTTTTCCTTTTCAGTTTAGACTTACCAGAGACAGCAGTTTAAACCTAGTTCATGTAGGCTTCCTGTCTAGCCTTTCAGTGTACAGATTTTAAAATATCTGTTCCATAAGAAAAAGCTATTTTTATCCGGCATTCTGCATAAGATTTACATAGATGAATATTAACTTTTCAGTCTTGAAGATGAAAAATGAAAGAGTAAAATGCTTGCAGAAGAGAAAAAATTAAGAGCTGTTACGGGGGGGAAAAAATCAAGGAATTGTTACAGTTCTAGGTTGTTATCTTCCTCCTGTGGAGAACCCAGATCATCATGCACTTGGTGTTCAACTTGAAATGAAACAAAATGGTTCTATCTACAAAATTCCATGAAGAAACAAGTTTAAAATAAGAAAAAAAAAAATGTAAGCAGAGCTAGCAGGAGTTTTCTTTAACAAAGTGGTTAAAGATCTTTGTTCACTTAATATATTTGCTTTTCTTCATGTTTTCTGGGTTTGCTTGAGTTCTGCTCCTGGGATTAGCAAACAGTACTGAGTGAATGTGCATTAATAGCAGACTCACAAGAGCTAAGAGCAGCAGCCCTCAGTTTATTCTGACTGGCCCCTAAAATCATGATCTCTTAGTAGTGGTGTGCCTCTGACTGGGATTCACCTTAATCTCTGTTTTGTATGTTTGTGAATATGTTGGAGGAAAAAGCCTTTTTCTCAGATGTGATACCTTATTTCAAATATAACATCATCCTTAAAAAGCAAATGAAAACAACACATCTTTTTCCAGAATTAAATCATAATTGACAATTGAAAAATATCAAACAAATGCATAGGTATCCTGAGCCTCTGAGTTTTTGTGAGCGAAGTTATGAACCTATCTAATACAAATATTCCTTACTAGATTATCACTGTAAGTACTCTTAATTTCTATGTTACCTTTTGTAGTTTTTCTAAAAGTATGCCATGGATGTTGTAATCACCCAAATACTTTCTTGTTGAACATTAAATCTTCCCTTCTTCAGATCTCACTATTGAACATTCACAGCAGTTAGAAGCATTACACTGATATTCACTTTGTGAACTAACTGGCCTTAGTACATGTTTCTTGTATGAGGAATTTGTTCAAAAAGATTTTTTTTTTTTTTGTTTTGTTTTGAAAAAATTTTGACCTTGATCTTTATCAACAGGAAAGTCTCTAGTGCTGTTCAGGCAGTCATTTCTCTTGAATCTTGAATTCCTTAAGACAAGTATTTTGCCCTGAATGCACGCATGACCTAGTTCATTTCTCCAAATTTGTCAGGGAAAAAAGGGGCAAGAATTTGCTACTGGAATAAAACTGTGTGCATCTAGTCAGCTGAGTACCAGGCAAGACAAGTGGATCAATGACTGAAGATGAGGAAAAGAACTTCTGTATTTCTTATATTAAATAGCTATGTTTTGGTATTGATTAGTGGTAAACTGTTTTTATATATATTTTTTTTTTATTGTAAAGAAATGGTTTAAGAGGAAGCTTATATTTAATGAAAATATTTTCTTGTATTGTAGGCATCTTTAAATGTTAATGATGTACCTCCATCCATTGCAAATGAAGAATTTCTTCAGGATCTTAGAGCCACTGAAATCTCATATTCACAGGATGCAGAAGATAGGGTATTCAGAGCTCATGGTAAGAGAAGTTCATTTATGTAACTGTACTTCAGATGCTTTCTGTTTGAACTTGTTAACTTATTGTTTGTGTTTCAGGTCACTGCCTACATGAGATATTTGTACTCAGGGAAGGAATGTTTAAGAGAATTCCTGATATAGTTGTATGGCCTGGTAAGCTGAACTTTTTCTTCTTCTTTGGGTTTTTCTTTTTCTTCTTCTCAGAGTTTACTAAATTCCTGTGCTTCCTTATCATCGAGAAGCTGTATGGCTGACCTCACTCATCTTTAGAGAACCTAAAGGGATTTTTTTTTTTGTATATGGTAATCATGATTGTTTAATGTCTGGATTGCAGTCTATGTCTATGAAATCCCATCACTTAATGGGCAAGTCAAATTTATTATTAAATATAATTAAGTTTCAGCTGACAGCTGAATCAGTGACTTAAGTAACCACAATATAATGTGAACTTGAATATGCACCAAGAATAATAGTCTAAATGGCAGTCTAAATTTTGTTTTTTAAGAAGTACGTGATGGTGGAAGGGTGGTTAAATGTTTGCATTAAAGAATTAGGTCTTCTGACATGCTGTACTAAAACAATATTTTAAAAGTGTAACACTTGTTAACTGCTATCAAAGCACTTTACAAAGGGTCATTGACTTGAAGAAATGGCAGTACAGGTTAGGCCCATTTCTAAGTAGAATAAACACTAATGCTGTTGTAGTTAAGAACAAGGGGCAATGGCCTTAAACTGGAGCACAGAAAGTTCCGCACCAACATGCGGAAGAACTTCTTCACGTTGCAGGTGACGGAGCTGGAACAGGCTGCCAGGGAGGTTGTGGAGTCTCCTTCCCTGGAGATATTCAAGACCCAGCTGGATGCCTACCTGTGCAACCTGCTGTAGGGAACCTGCTCTGGCAGGGGGTTTGGACTCAATGATCTCTTGAGGTCCCTTCCAACCCCTACGATTCTGTGATTCTGTGATATAGCAGAAAATAATGTTTGATTTTATCTAGTAGAAGAATACGGATACTTAAACTGATAATACTTGATTTCCTCACTTGTGTGAATTTTCTGCTTGAGTCATATTTCTCAGGTCACTGAGAGCTACTCTTCATGTGTTGTTCTTCAGTAGCTAGCAAAAAAGTCATCTGGTCTAAGTGCCTAAGCTGTATGAATCCATTTCTTATTCCTTTCTTTTTATAACTTTCTGATGCTTTGATAGCTGCACTGTACTGTAAACCCCAAGATTACTCTTAGCTCAGTTTTCTTACTTTATTTGAAAAAAGAGTCCCCTGGGAAGCATAAAAAAGAGACACCATAAGATGCATCTGAATATTTGAGGGCAATTACTGATGTGACAGCTCTGGTGACTGTGAACAGGTCTTACTACCAATTCTTGTGCAGTTCCAAAAGCAACTGAAATAAAATGATTGACTGTATTGATTTAAAGCTGCTCTGTATTGCAAGAGCAAAGTAGCCTGAGTTTGTAAGCCCATTTTTTTTCATTCCTGCTCATTCTGTTTGCAGAAACTCAGGTACCTGCTATACGTGATCTTTATTTGATGGTCCTTTTTCTTGCCTGTGCACAAGCATTTCTGCTTTGTCTTTGACCAGATACAGAATGCGTTCTGAAAAAGTAAATTTTGAAACTTCATGTCAGCCAGGAAGGCAAAAAATTTTTTTTAGCTCTCAGAAAAGATTTATTTCACTTCAAATAGACTTGAAAACCTGTTTTCAATAAAGGTTTGAACTTAATTTGTTCTCCAGGATACCTAGGTCAGTTGTAAACTATTTTTTAGCCCATCTTACCCTGAGAATTCACAGAAAGTCTCAATCTGTGAACAGGAAGCCAAGGCTATATAGTTATTTCTTTAAAAAATAGAATTGTTTCACATCTGAACTGTACTCTGGAGCTTTGTTAACTTTGAGTCTAGCTCTTTAGTGCCTAACTCTTTGAAATGCCTTCCTTGCTGCTGTCAGAAAAGGAGCTGCTGAGTATTCAGACTGAAATTTAAACAACAGTAATGAGCACAAATCCTGTTAAACGTTTTTTTTCCAGTTTGCCATGAAGATGTAGTTAAAATTGTGGAGTTAGCCTGCAAACATAATCTCTGCATAATACCATTCGGGGGTAAGTAGTATTAATATCAAATCTGTTTAACATCTCTAGTGTAAAATTATTCTACTTGAATTCAGTTTAAATCAGTGGTATTAGTGATATATTGCATCTATATTTCAAAAGGTAGATCTATTACTAGTATGGAGGTTGCTCCGAAATGAATGCTTCCTATTTATATCCAAGGAAATGACAACAGATACAAAGAGCACAATAACATTATTTGATAGAGCAAATTCTCAGCTACAAAACACTATTTTTCGATGTAGCCACCACCATTAGGTCTGCATTTTTGCCAGCGATGAACAAGAGTTTGTGTGCTGTGCTCGTTTAAAAAAAAAAAAAGTCTGCACCAGTGGAGCTGACCCACTGTTTCACAGCTGCTATGATGACATTGTTGCTGAAACGTACCACTTGTTGCCACTGTGCCCACTGTTTGGTCTCCATAAATGTTCAGCAAGTGTCGATGAATGACAGTGGGTGCCATTTTTTCTGCATGGACGAATTGAATTCCACACCTTTGCTATATCTGCACTTCCATGTCAGATGCTATTTGGTCAGACTGCACTCAAAAAAGAATGTATAGGAACCACAGCTGTCTTTGTTTCTTGAATGACTTTATTGCTTATCCTTCCCTGTTTTAAAAATACATTCCAGACTTTACAGCAGCAGATGAGATGGTCAGCATTTCATGATTTGTTATCAAGTGCTGTTAAAGCTTTCTGTCTGCTCCATTGTTGCCCCGAATTTATGAAACTCACTCTGGGAGAAGAGACAGCCTTAGACTACTAATCATTAGCTTCAAACAGCTAATTTCAGTGTTCTTTAATAAGCTCAATACTAGAAAGGAGGGAGAGAAGGATGAGCATGTAGGGAGCGGGCAAATTACCTGATAATTTTACAGTCACAATATCCCTCCCATATTTTCAGGAGGAACAAGTGTCTCTAGTGCCCTTGAATGCCCTGAAGAAGAAAAAAGAACAATTGTCTCTCTGGATACATCACAAATGGTATGTGTCTCTCCTGGGAAAAGAGTATGTTGGAATTTAAATCATCATACAGTGACTTTTGAAAGGTAGTCACTAAAGAATGATATTTCTTTCTTTGTTGCAAGAATAAAGGAGAGATGGAAGTATTAAATTGTATTATCTATGATTAAATTAGTACTCCTTCAAGTGATGTTTTTGTAAGTTAGCCCTGTACTTCATATGTAATATGTACTTGGGAAAAAAAATGCTACTGTTGAGCCTTTGTATAGTAGTTTTACTTAAGAGAAAATTAGAGGAAGGTACTATTCTTCTATACAGGAATTGATTAAGTGAAAGGCTAGTAGGAAGTTTTATTCTTGTTTTTCTGCAGTTTAAAAGAAAAACAACTTTCACTGAAGAAGTGTGTGTGTATAAAGATGACTATATATCTAAAACTATACAACTATAACTCCTTCAGATAGTAATTCTTGTTGAAAATGAGGGATACTAGCTTTATTCAGGGAGACAGGCACTTGGTACACATACTATTTATTTTCATTTCTATGTCATGTTAAGCAATATAGCCTTACACTGTAGTCTTTGTTCCAGAATTCGCAGCATAAAGGGTTGTTGCATGTTGCCTTTTTCTACTGATGACTTTAAAATTATCTTCATAATGCTGTTTTTTTCTGAACTATCAATCCTGGTTAATAACTTTATAATCACTTACCAGAGAAGAATTGAAGCTGAAGCTTCTGTGGCATTTTTACTATAAACAGAACAAAAACCAGATCTGTTGGTTTCTTCTTCATGTGAATTGTCCTCATTGATAATTATGCTTAGTGCATCATGTATTGTTTGTTTCTTTTACTATTCAGTAGAATATACTGATGGGACAGTGAGTGTCCCAGCAAGTAAAATGGTATAATCCTTCCCGATACTTCAACATCTTATACTATATCTTCTAATTTAGTGTGTCAAAATCCAAGAGCTGGGCTGGGATACGTGAATGCAGTCTGTTTCTCTTAGGGAGTTTATTCAAGAATACCTTCCTTGGTGTATGCCTAATGTCCAGATATTTAGATCCAGGCACCTTAAGTTGTGTTCATTGTGAAAAATGCTGTATTGCTTAATTTCTGTAGGAGTTTTGGGTAATTCTTTCTGTCCTTTCTGCATTGTTTCTGTAAGTGTTCCCATTATGAACTGACTGATAATTATAATGTTACTTTCTTGCAATAGTGGCTGTACAAATTATAACCTGTTGTATAACTGCTAGAAGAAGTGAGGAGGCTCAGCTTTCATTGCTGTAATAACTAGAATTGTATTAATAACAACTTGTATGACCAGGTATTGTTGATAATATAGCATTAGAGAGGAAATAAACACTGACTATTAGTTTTGACTGACTTTTTAACAGAATCGGATTCTCTGGATAGATGAGAAGAACTTGACGGCATGTGTGGAAGCCGGCATTGTTGGACAAGATTTGGAAAAACAGGTATTTTTATCTTCTCAAACATCCATATTCTTCGTTGTTCCTCATATCTTGTCTAAATCACTGAATTTTGGCTTAAATGTTGTGTTTTCTTGCAGACTGTGGTCTGCATTATGTACATGGTAATGAACCACATCACATTGGATGCTGAATTTAATGCACATTTTTAAATGGCAGTTTTTTTTAGCTGAAGACACGAAATGCTTATACACTAATATGTTGACAATTTGTAGGATATAATACTATGCCTTCTATTCTCAGATTCCCTACTTCTATTTCAGTGTTATGTTTGCAAGACATGGCACTTGGTGCCAAATACCAGGGAAAGTTTAGATTCATTTTGTACTGCGTGATTTAGTTATTTGGGCCAGAAGTAGCTTCAGAAGGATTAGAGCACATAACAAACTTGCTGCTGTTGCTCCTGCTGAAGACCAGCTACAGAAAAGTAGCAGAGAATGGAGTGTAGCCCAGAACAAGGGTCCAGTGGAAAATTAGTTCACCTTTGCTTTTAAGTGATCTCTAGTCACTTTTAGCTGAGTGCATTCTTAGAGTACGTTCTCTGTTTAAAAGACCTTTTATTTTTCTAGGGTGGTAGTTTTTGATATTTCACTACTGTTCTATCCTTTAAATACCACTACTTTTCCCTTCACTTGCAGTAAGGGGTAATGTTTCCTTTCTGTTTATAACTCTTTTGAGTTGTTATACTGATATTGCAGTCCTATTTGAATCTTCTTTTTGATCAGAAAGCTTAGTGTTTTTCAGTTGGGTTCTGGACTATGAAAAGAGTACTGGCTGTCAATTTGTTCAATATTGAAAAATAAGCTATGTGTGAACACTGGTTTAAATATATGGAGCGACTCTTAATACGTAGCTTACTCTAAAAGTAATATTTATTTCCATGGAAATGACAACAGCTACGAAGAGCACAGTAACATTATTTGATGGAGCAAATTCTCAGCTACAAAACAGTATTTTTCAGTGTAGTCACCACCATTAGCTATGCATTTTTGCCAGCAAGAAACAAGAGCATCCATGCTGCACTCGTAACAATCTGCACCAGTGGAGGTGATCCACTCTTTCACAGCTGCTATGATGGTGTCATTGCTAGGAAAATGTTGCTCACTCTCTTCATTTTGTGGTGTGACAGCTGTGCATGGCCGTCCTGAACACGGCTTGTCTTTCACATAGCAGTTGCCCCTGCTGAAACACACCACCCACTGCCTCACTGTGCTCACATCCACTGTTTTGTCTCCATCAACGTTCAGCAAGTGTCGACGAATGTCAGTGTGTACAATTCTTCCCTCATGGAGGAATTCAATGCCACACCTTTGCTTCATCCGCACTTCCATGTCAGATGCCATTTGGTCAGACTGCCTCTCTGCTGCCTTCTGTCACACAACAACAATATGTAACAGAATATTGGTGAGAAGGTTCAGCCTCTACTGCTGTACACCCAACATCCACCTCTGATGTCATGGGCTGACATAACAACATAGGAGGCCTTACTTTTGGAGCAGCTCTTGTGTGTTATGGATGTCTGTGCTGCTTTGAAAAGCTATTTGGTTTACAGCTTGCTAGTATTAGGTAAGCTTTGCATTGGAGGCTCTCAACAGCATGAGGAGATTTTCATGTTATGGCAGCATAAGCAAGGCAGAGATAAGCAGATTTTAAAAAAAAAAAAAAGCTCAAAATCTGGAGTAAAGGTGAATTCTATGCACATATGGCAAGTACAGCTATATGAAATGGGCAAGGTGTGGAGGGAGGAAATTGAGTTCTGGTGGTAGGGGAGTGGAATGTGTAATTGGCCTGAGCCCCTGCTGCAGTGGCAGTAAAAGCTAGAGGGGAAAAGGGTTTTTTTTTTCCCTCAGAAAAACTGTGTTGCAGCAGTAATCAAAAAGTACATGGAAGAGTGAAATGAATCTTCCTTTATGGTTGGACTATATTAGCAACAGAAGTGAAGGATCTTAGTTCCATTCCTGCTGGCCTGCTAGGAGATAGTGCTAACAAAATTCTTGTGAATATCCAAGGAAAAAGAAAATGCAACTTCTGCTGCCATAACCAACTTTACCAGAGTTATCTAGAAACTGTTGCAGTGGAAAGATGTGACGCCTATTACCCTGGAGGGTCTTTTGAGTGCTGACCTTACTTAGTAGGCTAGCTCACTTCTGTTTGTTACTGCTGTAAGGTTCACAATAACCATGAAGAGCTGAATTCTAAACAAATAACAGATTCAGAAAACCAAATATCGGACAAAAATTAGGCTGTGTTTCTGAATGGGACATTCAAAATTAATGTACATTTCACTACCTATGTGAGATTGTAGTGTAATTAAGGCACCAGTTTCTGTAAGATAAGTTATATTCTTAATTCCGTATATTACAGTGGGCTCTACAGAGGAGCCTCAAGTTGCTTGCTTTTGTCAGAACAGAAACAGAATGTGGATTACTAGCCGGTAGAAGAGAACCAGAGATGACAAAGGGTAATGAAGATAGAACAGATTTTTTTAATTATTATTTTGATAATGAGTAGTATCAAACATATTGTGATTGTATAGAAAAGCTAGTACATACTCATATATTCTGGATGAGCAGGCCATGCTGGCCATCTCTTCCACCTGGAAGGTACATAGAATAACCTCTCCCATATTTTGTAAGTGTTCTTAGCACATCCTATTCATACAACAGCGTTCAAGGGGTTGGTAACTACTTCCTTGTGCGTGCCCAATCAGTTACATGTATTCAGAAGTCGTCTTCTGTGCTCGTGTTTATACGCCCTGTAGAAATGGGTAAACTGTGACTCGAGCAAACTTCTTGTTCCCTTGGGGAATGAGGAGTGCAGGTTACAACACTTCCCTAACATGATCAGTAAGGATCTAAAGTCACAAGCTCCTCCAGTGAGAGAGAGGACCGTGAGCTAGATAAATCACTAAGCTCTACGTACAAGTAACTTTCAATCACTGAAGTTAGAATCATTTTGTGCTACAGAACATAGTTAATGACCCACATTATGTGGTGTACTTACAACAATCTAGTTGGACATAAGTATTTCAGTTGTCCAGTGCAAATTGATTGTCTCAAACACTAACACAGTTATCACTTAATGTGAGAGTGCTGGGTCTTTAATTTTTTCTGCCTGACAGCTTTGGTGTTGCAATTCTAAGGGCATCCAATCAACCTCAGGTGCTGTGCAGATGGCAAAGCGAAGCTAATACAGAAAAATGAGAAACAAGTGACTACTTAATGTACAGGAATGCATGATCTGCATTACAAGTAGTTGACAACATTGCATACAGGAAGCCCAACCAGATGGCTGTATATTAAAACACATCACTCCTTGAGAGAATTAAGTACAGGCAATTTGCTCACATTTTCTGCAGACCTGCTGCATATCACATTAGAATGGAAAGAACAAGAGATTAAGTGCCTTATTTATTGGCAGCATTTGTGCAAAGTTGGCAGTTACTTAGTTATAATTTTTTTCCATATGTATCTGAATTCTCACCTTCTTACAAACAATAGAGGTCTTAGTTTTAAAGTATAGGGGAGGACTCCAGGTTGATATATAGCACATGGTATGCACAGTAGGAGCAGAATCAATTTGTGTTTCATTTTTGTATCAAAAATAAAACTGTGCCTGAATAATTGAGTGTGTCGTGAGGATATTTACTTCTTTTTAAAACAAACAAACCTAAAACATTGAGATTTTGGAGTACTGTGCAAATTCAGACTGTAGAATTTATTTTTCCTTTCTTTAGCTTGGTGAAAGTGGCTTCTGTACAGGCCATGAACCAGACTCCATGGAGTTCAGCTCATTAGGAGGATGGGTAGCAACACGAGCATCAGGCATGAAAAAAAACATCTATGGAAACATTGAAGATCTGGTAAATATTTCTAGTACTTGTTCTAATTAATTATTCTTCTGGTTGGAGGTTTAACTTTTGTAATGACTCATGAGAGGGAGAAGGGAGAGTAAACTGCATTTCTATTAATCAGTGATACAGTTTTGGCATCAAATCTGAGATGTTTGCTTCCTTTTGGTGTTAATATAGTTCTAATAAACATTGTTGCTGATCTAAAAGTTTCGTTTCAGTACTCACTGACTAGCCTAGGGAGCTGTTGCCTTATCCTTACCCTGTTGCTTTCTTCCACTGTTCTGCTCTCTAATAACCCAGTGTAATAATCCTGTTAAATTTGTAAGGTTGTTCCAAAAGGTGCTTGCTCTCTCCTACCTTTCTCAAAGATGTCTAGTGGAATCAGTTCACACTGACAGCAAGCTAGTTTTTTCTACCATCCCACTTCCCTAGTCTAGAAGGTTTTTTTCAAATCATCAGGCTGGTCTAATTGACCCTGTATGCACAGAAGGGTGAAATGGAGTTTAATCCCAGTATGTGGGTGCAGTGAGGAGGGAAGCAAAGGACTGGGAAGGACAGTATTATACTCTTAAATCTGAAGCATCAAAATGGTTCCTCTTTGTATTCACAATGGTAAATTAATTTCTAAACATTTTTTAAGTAAAGTCTGCTTTTTCTGTTATAGTGAATATATTGTAGTCAAATAATCACTGTTCAGCCTCTTTGCTTTGAACTTCATCTTTTTCTGATAAGTTCTTTCTTACTTGTTTTTTCCTTTCATTTTTTTCCAACACACAATTTGTAGTGTATCCCCCATCTCCTCAGGCTTTTTCATCCTGTTATAGCTCACAAACACGTTTGTTCTGTGCACAGACGTGACGCTTTACTATCAGTGAATGAGCTTGGCAGCAAATATAGTTTTTATTCAGTGTGCCTTGTTGAAACTACTAGCACTTAAAGTATCATCTGTACCCAACTGCCTGAAGCATTACAGTGTGGTGTAGTTTTGCTTGTACTGAGAGATGTGAAGTAGACTTTTCTATCGTGGGAGCATAACTTCAGGCTAAAACGCAGCTTCTGAAATTTTCATTAGGAGAAAATAGGTTTCAAAGTTGATTCAGAAGAATTCGTGAGCTTCCCAATGTCACAGTGAGAAAGTTCTGGGGAAGTGTTTACCTTCTGAGAAAATTCTATATCTAGAAATAGTGTGTTATGTAAGCTGCCTAAAATCCACTTGTTGCAGAATCATCAGTTCATAAAATGCATATAATGAAGTTCTTGAACAACTCAGAGCAGAATGAAGATTATTTAGCTTGAAAGTTTTAAAGTCACTAGTTGAAGTTCCGGTAATATCACTATTTGAAAGCTTCACTTACACCAATGAGGCTTTTTTTTTTTTNAATATTTAAAAATTTCCCTTAACCCAAAGGGTTTTTTTTTTTTTTTTTTTTTTTTTTTGAAAAAATTGAATAGTATAAAAAACAAACCCAAACCGTCTTACGTACAAACCGTCTTACGTATTTATCTTTCTTATGGAAGATCTAATATTGACAGTGTATTTTTCTTTACTCCTAGTAGAAGTATTTCTGTAGCAACTGATTTCTGAATTAGATTAGCCTTATCAAGTGGCAGTTCTAAAGGAAAACTTAAGCAAGAAGGAACATTCCTTCTGCTACAAACCCTCTTTTTTCTTTTTTTTCTTCCCATTCTGAATTTAAATGTGAATATTCATGGAGAGCACTGTCTACATTGGGAAACAAAACTTTATTGACTGGTTCTGCCTGAGTGCAGCCAACAATTGATTTCATTTTGCATAGAACTTGAAGCAATCTGTTGTGTGGGCAAACCATGCTGCGTTAGAAATAATTGTTGGTAACAGTCCTCAGGTTATCCCAAAGGTTCTTGACGCTGCCTACAGAATGCATGAAGTCTGCAGAGCTGTATCAAGCATAACGTGCATTTTGGAGAAAATAAATATCATATGAAAAAAGAAATCTATACTTAATGCTAATATGTATAGTCATTGTATACTGTTTAAACAGGTGATTCATATAAAAATGGTAACTCCCAGAGGAATAGTTGAAAAAAACTGTCAAGTACCTCGCATGTCAACGGGACCTGACATCCATCACTTCATTATGGGATCTGAAGGTAATTTCATGTAACTGCATTTAATTCAGCTTCTGTAATGGCTTGCTGGTTTGAGTCTATCTTTAATGCTGTGGCTTCCGGTGTGGATGGCATTCTGCAGGCATAATTTTTTGTGTGTGTGTGTGTGTGTTAGGATATTACATTTGAGACTTTTTTTAGGACTGAAGTTATGCAACTGAACAGTGGTTAAAACAGATCTGTGGAGTTACCATATGCATCTAGTAACAAACATCATAATTTACAGGCTTGTAAGAATTCACTGTGTAAATTGTTAGGAGTAAATCACCTACTACTTCTGTACTCCATTTTTGGGACTTCTGACTTAGTTAACTTACAACACCCTGCTAAACAGTTGTAGGGTGATTTGCAAGAATTGCATCTTGCAGCACTTTACAGCTGAGCTTTTCTTTTTTTCCTGAAGGAACTCTGGGAGTGGTCACTGAAGTTACGATAAAGATTCGCCCACTTCCTGAATACCAGAAATACGGCTCTGTGGTCTTCCCCAACTTTGAACGAGGGGTGGCCTGCCTAAGGGAAGTGGCAAAGCAGGTAAGGAAAAGCCTTATGTTGAATTCATGCAAGAACACAAGTAAAGAACTGTTGGATTATGGTTCCAAAGTGATAAAGAAAACAAAGTCATGCAGCAGAAAAGATGTGGCATGTGTTTACAGGGTGCAGAGAACGCTTCTTGAAGCACAGCAGTGTGTGCAGATGAGATGAATGTTTTGAGGCAGAATTGTGCTTACACTTCAGTATTTAAGCAGAGCCTTCTGAATAGCATGATCAGACAACAGGGAAGTGGGTTTCAGGTAGCAAAACTTGGACATGTGTATCCAAATTGTGTAACATTTTTCTGATGGCTCTGCTTCCAGACAAGTCTTACACTGGCTAGCTTCTTTCTTTACGATTCCAGACGCTTTTGGCACTGCACAAAATGTACCAAATCACTTCAGTGAATGGAGGAATATATATCCTAAACTGGGGAAGTAATTTCAGAAGTGTTTTAATCAATGCCAAACTAAATACAGCTTTACATATTTCCAGTGATGGGTCTAAATTAATGACTTAATGTTCCAAGCCAGATGTTCAAACTGGTATGTGAGTGACATGTATATGCTAGTCAGCAGCACTTGCCAGTTCTTCTGTCACATGCTTCTACTGATAGCGATTGTTCTTCCTATTAAAAGTATCTAAGCAAACTGTTTAAGAATGCTTAATTGTACAACTCATCAACATTTTAAGTCAATTAAGGAACTAGTTTTTTTCCCTAGCTAAGGGATTAGAAGAAGAAAAAAATACAGTATTAGCCGCTTATGTTGCTCAGTTACTAAGCTTCTGTTGCTACTGCTGTTTCACTGCTTATTTAAGCCTGAACTACTTACTCTTTTCTTCTGGTGTCTTCTTGTAGCAATTACAATGATCTCCAACTGAAAAGCTGTTTTTTATCTTTATTAGTCTGCATTTAATGTAAGAATAACCAACCTGCAGGTTGTAGGCTGGGTTGGTGTCAGTAAAACAGTAAAACCACTCATCCAGCCTTTTTTTTTTTATATCAACCTGCCTGGTAAGATGTTTTATTTCTTCCTTGTGTCTCTTTTCTGTTTTGTGACAAAATATGCATTAACAGTATGATTAAGTGTGAATTAAGTAATAGGGGAGTACTTCTGTATCTGTGTGTTTAGATGAAAACTGGTCTAGAGTACAGGCTTCGTTGTATTCCTCTGGCTGCACATTAACTGCCTGACTGTCCACAGCCATCACAGAATTACCTGCTGTGAGCATATATGCATGACCCGGAAGGCTGTCTAACTGAAGGCAACTATTACTGGTTTCCAGATTTTTGTGCAGTACAGAGTCTAGATTGGACCCTGGCACAGATTTTAATTGTGATCTGATGACAGGATATTATTATACTGAATCTGGATAGAGTTGTTTTCCTCATAGCAGCCCATATGGTGCTATGTTTGTTTGTGACCAGAACGGTGTTGATGACATGCTGATGTTTTAGCTTTTGCTGAACAGTGCTTACAGTGATGAGGTCCGTTTCTCACTCTACTCCCCCAGTAGTTTGTGGGTGGGCAAAAAGTTTGGAGGGAGCACAACTGGAACAGTTGACCCAAATCAACCAAACTGATATTCCATACCACATAATGTCAAGTTCTGCAATAACAATGGGTGGAAGTTTTCCAGGGGTTACTGTTGCTTGAGGAATGTCTGGGCATCAATTGACTGGTGGTGAGCAAGTACATTTGCATCACTTGTTTTCCTTTCTTGTGTGAGATGATTTGTTTGTTTATTTTCCCTCTTTTACTTTCCCTCAACCCATGAATTTTCTCACTTTTGCCCTTCTGGTTCTCTTTTTTCCATCCTGCTGGAGGAAAGTGAGTAAGCAGCTGTGTGGTACCTAGCTGCCTACAGGAGTTAACCTGCAGCAGTTAGTCACTTTTCAGTGGATTTGTAATGTATATGTATTTGTGCTTCCATAGCACCATAAGCTTGATAGTCTAATCAAATAGGATGTCTTTAGTGCATTACGACGACTTAGAAAAACAGTGCATTAAAGCCAAAGATCTTGGGACTATGCCTGTCTTTGCTTCATGTTAAACAGAAAACTCTCAATGCATTATATGTGAACACACCAAATAGATGTTGCTTCTCAAATGAAAACAAGTTTATCGTCACCACTTCTCAATGATGATAATGGCCCTAGGTCTCTGATACCAAGTTTGCTTCTTTTATGCTGTTTTTAAATGAAAATGTCACTGTCATGAGTTCTGGCATGTTTGTTTATAGACTTCTTTTTATTCTTAACTTCTATTATTCCCCTAACTGTCCCCAAGAGATGTGCTCCTGCATCAATTCGCCTTGTTGACAATGCACAGTTTCAGTTCGGTAAGTAGATTTTCTCAGATGAATATCTGTTTCCAAGTGCTTTGATTTTCCTCTTTTCTTTTTGGTAGCTGAAGTCTGTCTTATTTGAGAATTATTTTGCTCAAAACCAGCCAAAGGAGGTGATGATCTCTACATCCTAATTCCAAGTAGTGCTATAATATGTACTTTCAGAAATTGAAGTCTATCTTTGCCTTTGAAAAAACACTGTCAACTACAACAGTCAATAAAAATCCGTGCTGTGTGTATAGATGTATAAGATTTTTTGCAGCCTTTCCCTGCAAACAGGATTAAGTTGTAGGCTTTTTTCTTTTTTTAAGTACAGAAAGTTGGCGAAGCTACTAGAATATTAATAAATCCAGAGATTATGTCAATAGGACAATGTCAGACATGCAAAGCAATCATTTTTGAGCCTTTCTTAAGGAAAGCTGACACTTCTAACAGCAGAAACTTTGGCAAAGGATGTTCTGGCTCAGAACACTGTTGAAGAGAACCTAAAGTTCCATTATCCAAAAACCTAGTAGTTCATAGAACTTCAAGCACTTGTTGAGGCCACGCAGTTTTGATTTTGCACAGAAGATAAAAGTGTGAAGTGTGATTGACTTTGAAAACCTTTGGTAATACTACTAGAACAAGACAATTTCTGAAATCTGCTTTGGACAGAAGCCTCTATAATGAATATTGACTTTAAATGGCGTTACTCCGATGATGAGAAAGTTGAACTTTGTTTCAAACTGAGGTAGTCAGAATTTGTAAACCTGAGAGCCTAGCAGGCATCGCTGCTTGCTTTGCTCAAGTTTTTGTTTGTACTCATTCTCACGAACATGTACAATGGAAGACAGATGCCTTATTTTCTTTTTAATTGGGGAAAAAAGTTGGACCAATTATAAGCTTTAATTCCAACACTGAATGAATAGGAAATGAGTCTTTTTTGGCTTTGATCTGAGGTTGCAGTTTATACAGTCATCCGTAAAATATGCCCAAGGTGCCTCTGAATTTTTCTTGTGATTTTATGAAGTAGACTTATATCCACTGTTTTTTACGGATTGTGGTTTAATAAATTAATGTCTTTTTGTCATCTGCTTTTTTGTGTCCTCACTTAAGTGAACTTGGAAACGTGTTCTCTGAGGTTTGCTCTTATCTGTAGGAAGAGTCCCTTTTCACTAAAGAGGGAAGGAGACTAATGAATTGCTGAAGCTCATGCTTTATTCAGAAGAAAATACTTCGTGAAGTATTTTAGAAGGAAGCATCATGTAAATGGTGCATAACTTTTTTTATGAATTGGGCTCACAGCATGTAGGCCAGATGCAAGACTGTTAAGATGAAGCAGTAATGGGAGTTCAGAAGTTGCTCGTGACTGAAAACAATGGAACAAACAGTAAAAGGCTTTCATCTCAATTAAACTCAGTCCTGAGGCAGAGATGTTAATTTAACAGACTCCAAGACACCATTTATGTATCCTGGTAATTTTAGTTCTCCGTATGTGATTAAGGAAGCAATTACAACCTTTATGTAGAAAAATTTGCACAAGTGACATAACCATTAAGGAAGAATTGCTTAACTTCTAACTTGCACCATTTTTGGCTATTGGTTTCAATGGTTTTGGCATAACTTTTAAAAAACGGTCAGTGGTTTTACTTAGTTTTACAGCATAAAACTAATGAAGTGCTCTTCTGAAATTTTCCATGTGCAGTGTAGTTGTGAAGATCTAAACTAGGACAGCTTTAATTAAAGTGTCAAATGGAATATTTCTGCGGAGTTGTATGTATGCCTGTTAAAAATTAATAAAAACCTTTTCCTAAAGTTTCTTCAAAATTAGTTGAGAAAGGTCCCTTTGATAATGACAATCAAAGCGCTTCAAATGATTCTTGCAACTGTATATACCAAGCTATTTTTCTGCCCTTTGAAGTAAGATTTTTAAAGAACACTGAGTACCTTAACACACTTTTTTCCTGCTTTTTTCAAAGGTCATGCTCTTAAACCACAAGTTGCTTCCATTTTTACATCATTTTTGGATGGACTGAAAAAATTCTACATCACAAAGGTAACTGTTTTAGCGGTTTAATACTGCTTGGAACTTTGTGTGTTATCCATAGAATTAAAGATTGTTGTATATTGTCTCTAATGCGGCTCTGAATTTCTGTGTAACAGCATGTAGAATCAGTTAGACAATCTCAAGTTGGTTTAATCGAAAACATCACCTGTTTGAGGAGTTCCTGCATAAGGGATGTTCTCACATGTTTTCACCAATCATATCTGTAGATGAGATTAATGTGTCTTGTCTAACAGTGAGTCAGTGACAGAGCAAGACTGGAACCAACCTACCTGGCTTGCAGTGCACTGATCATCAGTTAATGTTGATGGACTGAGGCTAGCATTGTAATATCTTTTTTCTTCCCAGATTTTGCCGAGGTGTAATCTACCTTGTTGTTACACTGAAGCAGAATTTTGGAGGAACGCCAAGATAGTCATCTTGAACTGCCCATGTAAATAAGGGTTCTTGTCTTTCTGAAATTCATCCCAATGAATACCACTTTTTAGTCCAGAATAATTTCACCTTAACTTTATAATAAACTATTTTTTTTTCAAAATTAACTAGAGATTTCCTGCAAATGAGTATTAAAACTGCATCTTCTTGGATTTAAATGATGGTTAGGTAGGAAGAGGAGGTGAACATTAAATTTTGATCTGATAGTATTGCATATTTTCAAGGAGTGGCCTTTCTTGAAAGCCAGTGGCTAGTACTGATAATCTTGATCAGATTCTACTTTTTCTTGTACTTTTGAAGTAGAGAATGCCATGGGTCTTTTGAAGACTTTTTTTTGCTAAGGACAACCTGTTATATGTAGAGACAGCCTTAAAATTATTTTGCCTCCCTTCCCTGAGCTTCTGTAGTGCAGGAGTGTACAAAGTAACAAAGGTTTTGGCAGTGGAATTGCTGTCGGTTTGGAGCAATCATAGTCAGCAATACCTCCTGCTTCTGTGGTGGGCAGCAAGCACCACTACTTACCAAGGGATTTGTACATCAGTTCCAATCCTTCCAGCTCTGCAAGGGCGAAGGAACATTTTGAGAAATGAAACAAACCCTGTGTAATACTGACACAAACTCCATGCTGGTGGCACATCTGGAACTCTTATACTCAGTCCTCTGTTATATGTAAGCAACTCCCACTTCAGTGATGCTCCCAGCTGGATACAGTATTATACAGGACTATACAGTGCAGTGATACTCCCAACTGGGAGTAGAGAAAGCAGTTTTAATGACCACCACTAGACTGATCTCATTTGCTTTATCTACAAATTGGTCCCTATAATTCATGTTGTGACTCCTTATGGCTAATGATGAGCTTTGTAATCACTTGCTATATGAATACTTCCATCACGTGTCTTAGTTTCTTACTTGAATATATCACTGATTACGTTAGCTAATTTAGCATTTTAACTTAAAAAAAACAAACAAACATCAGAATACAGAACACATCCAACTGATACTTTTATTCTTTTTATTGAATGGAATAGTTGTTTAACTGATACCGCTTGCAAAAACAGGGACAAAGTTCTTCTGTTTATTCCTTCATATAGTTTGGATCTGTTCACTGATACACAAATGCACTAGGTAGTGTTTGTGTCTACCAGGTCACACTGTATCTAGTTCCTCCAGTGCCTCTTCAAGAGTAAGGTGCTTCCTGAGCAGGCTAGTCAAGACAGCAGAACAAAAGAAATCAATATACATACTAAGAATACTTTTCTCTTGACTTTTTTAACCCTTTGAAGTGTGAAAAGGTCATTAAATTTTATTGCAGCTTTATATTCATTTCCATTCCTTCTGAAACCTGCTCAGTAGTGGTAGTTTAATGGAGCTAATTAAAAACCAAAAAGTATATAGAAAATAAGTAATGATATTACTTCTTGAACTGGTTGTGAAGATCTGAATCTTGCCTCTTCATCTCTTGGTACTGAAACAAAGCCATACAAGCATCCTAACTGCATTACACTTGTAATATTTACGCCTGTAATAGTGTTCTTTTCATTTCCCCTGTGCTATGCTCCTTGCCTCAAGTTTAAAAGTTATTTTCCTTCCATAGTGCTTTTCCAAGCATAGAGGCTTTTCTGTAGCACACTTCCAGCACAGCTGTTTTGAGAGCAATGACATTTATGGTCATTATAGTCATCTTCATGCTTTATTAAAGGAATAGTTGTTAAAATATAAATGTTTCCATATTGATCGAAGCATTTAAGGAACTGTTCTTTCCTCAGGAGTAGGCAGAGGGCTGTTGACTATCCTGCTATTGTTTTGGACAGGAGTAAAAAAGGTGACACATTATCACTTCAGTGGGGCTTTTAAATGTTTGCTCTGCCAAGAAAAAACTTGCTTTTGGGGTAAATTTTTGAAAAGTGTTTTTTCCTAATATTTCCTCTTATTTGCAGCAACAGCAACAACACTTACTGACCAGAGGGAATGTTGCGTATTTGAAAAGTAAAAACTTTTTGCTTGCATTCTACCCCATAGGCGATGACATAATGCAAGGATTTTCTCTCTGCAGTTCAAAGGATTTGATCCCAACGTACTATGTGTAGCTACCTTGCTCTTTGAGGGTGACAGAGAGAAGGTTCTTCAGCATGAAAAGCAAGTCTATGATATTGCCACCAAGTTTGGGTATGTGATTTCAAAAGATTTTTTCATATGAAACCGTGAGATAATTGTCCAGAAAACAACAAGATTACCATATTTCTATTGTAATTTTTGTGTAGATCTTTTCTCAGAGTTCTAGTTTGAAGTGGGAATAATCAGTCAGCTACCGAATGTTTCCTTTGATAAATATGGCTTGTGCTAACTCTTAATAGGTAGATTTATGGAAAAACTTCAACTGTCTATATACTACCTTGAGATGATAATTTGACTAAATATAGAACTGATGTTATTAGAATGGAAATTAGTGCTGGTAATTACTTACAGGCCTGGAAGCTGTTTTCTTTGCCATACTAGATTATAGGTTTTAAGTAGAGAAGAGAGACAAAATAGTGAAGTCTTTTCTGAATTGATGTGAGCAAATGAATGTGGAAAGTTTCTTTAAAAGAGGAGTTTATGTAGTTAAAGAATGTGCTGAATTTCTGTCCTTGAGGCTTTTTTTTATCCTTACAAAGGAACAGATGATGTTTCACTGTAGTGGCAGACTGAGTAATGATCAGATAGTTTTATTTTGATTACAAGTGATGAAAACTAGAAGTCTGATTTGTAAGAATCTACTTTTTTAAGAAAGTTATTGCTAATGTTAGTCTCAACTGTTGAAATATACATAATGTCTTATGTATTTCAAGGTTGTCATTTTGGAAATTTTTGCTTTCATTCTGCCACTTTAAACAGCTCACAAAACCAGGTTTTCATACAAGCAGCTTGCTACCTTTCAGGAGTAACGTTGTTCTTCATCTTAAAGAAAACATTTTAGTTTTGCTTTAATGTTGTATGCAAGAAAAGGCTTCATCTACAGATCCTCTTCTGTTTTGGTATTTCAAGATGTATAAGTATTGGTGAGATCTGTGTTAAGGGCCTGTTAGAGGTTATTCTCTGCTGCTCAGTTCAGGTTATTAGTTAGCTGTTTAATGTTTTAACCTTCTAGCTTCATGCCTAAGAGGTATTCATATATACATTTATCCCCCCTGCAAGCACTCAGATTTATAGGAGTATCCAGGAGGAGGGACTGCATATATGCGGCCTTTATTCTCAAAAGCCAGTACTTAAACAAAAAAGACTTTCATAGTTCTCTTAATTTGATATGTTAGTGAAAACAGGGCTTTCTTTTTATGGCTCAGTCTTTTTCATCCATCCATCACTTGAACTTTTGGGATCTTAAGTCAATAGTCTTGCCATTATGACTGTGAGAATACAAGTGCATGAATTCACCGTATGCTTAGAAACATAGTTACAAATGTTCCTATAAATGTACATTATGGATGTACTATGTCTAGTTCTGTTTCCTTTGCTCTTTTGGGATATTTGAAGACCACAAAAGATAAGATGCAAAACATAATGTCTGTAATGTGAAAAACTGGTGATTCTAAAACTGATCTGGAAAAACTTCATTCCCAAATCAGGAATCATATGCTTTCATTTTCAGCTGAAGTTTGACTTAATTCCTTTGGACACTTCTAATATAACAGATTTGCATGAAAAAAGCCAACGTGTTTGAGCGGCAGTCTTTAACACTGACAGGTTGGGACTACTCTGTAATTGCATATTGGTGAAGTGTAGCACCTCTCCAGCAGATCAGAAGAGCTACAATAAAATAGATGGGGCTGAAATGCAGATTGGAAGCAAATTTGATTGGCTTCTGTTCCTAAGCTGTTTTGAAAGTTCTGAAAACCTTTTGTCCTTATTATTGCTAAGCTGTGCAATGCACTTTTGAAATAAGACTCTAAGGATAGTTACTTCCATTGAAATGTTTATTTTTTTTGACCTAAGTGATCGAGCTAATGTTACTGTATTAACATTTGATTCTTTAAAGAGCTTCCGTGGGAATTGGTTTTGCTGATACAAGCCAAAGACTTGTCTAGGTAAATAGTGTTTGAGTGGTAGATGTTTAACTGCAGAATGACAGATAGCTAATATAGTTTTCATCAGCCTGGAGTTTAATACTTCCTGAGAAGGTTTCATTCTTGTATATGTATGTGATTTTACTATGTCTGCAGTAAGTGTGCTGAAATGTGAGCTGCTAATTTTCCTTTAGGTCATAAAATTAGCAAAAGCAAAGGTTGCACAACAACCCAAATATTATTCCATTTGTTCAGATACAATGCCCTTTTCTTGACCATTAGAGTAGCGTTGGTGCAGTTAGAAATAAAACAGAAACAGTCTTGCTTTCAGGCATCTTAGCTGAGCTGATAGCAAGGAATAGCGTGAAGGGTGTTGACTTATGAGTGACTACACTACAAAGTTAGCCCTACGAAAATTGACTGCTTTCCCAACGTTTTTCTCATCCTGCTCATCTTTCTTCACTCTGAGCAAAGGGGAGCAAATGTGGCTTCATTTACAGAGACTCTGCTATTTGCAGCTATTGTAACACAGCTTAGAGATGGATAAACTTGGACATATCTTTAATAATCAAAGGGATTTTTTGTAATTATTTTGTGAAACCTATGAATACTCTGCTGGAAAGTTAATTAAACTCTTTAATTGCAGTGGCTTGGCAGCTGGAGAAGATAACGGACAGAGAGGATATATGCTGACATTTGTCATTGCTTACCTTCGGGTAGGTTACCTCTTGTCTGCCTACTGAAACTTCTGTTAATTAATAAACAAAACCTATACATGTCTTTAAAAATGTTTTCTGAATTCTAAATGCAGATTGCCTTGGATATTCTCTTAAACTTGTCCATAGAAGGTTGTATCTCTTCCATCTCTAAGTCAGTAGTGTTTATTTATGGAACTTCATCTGCAAAATACCTTAAGAATATGAATTTGCACGCTTTAAAAAAAAAAAAAACAACAAAACAAGTTATCAATAAGGAGTAGTAAAAAATGGGTTTGAAAGAGGATCTACTGGCAGTTGCTAAAGAAACCAGATCAGGCTTATAAATCTACAGGTTGAAAGTAATCTGAGCCTGGGAGAGTAGTCAAAATATGTGATCACTCATCTCTTATTCTTTGGACATCCACTTATGGCTACAGTTTGAATCAGAATTCCAAGATGAAGAAACTTTAGTCTAAAATGGTGCAGCTATTTTTATGGACTTTTTTCAGAATATTACACACATCCTTAGTGCTGCATTTTATTTGGCTTTTATAGTTTGGAACAAATCACTTAAATTTCATTTTATTTCAGCAGGTTATAGGTAAAATAGGCAGAATGTTTCTTGTCCTTATGCTTCCTAGGTAGAACTTAAATCCTAGGTAGAATTTAAATTTCAAATAATTAGTTCTATTAAATATTTTGCTGATTAGAACAGTGGTGCTCTTGGATTGGTGCTAGTGGTACAAATACCTGATAGTAGAAGTATACTGACACTGGCAAGCTGTCTTATAGCCGTAGCATCCAAATGTTTGCCGTCCATGTCTTGGAAGAGCTATACTACTTCCATAACTATAAACTAACGTCACTGGGAGAGATGGCTGTTTTTGTTAGACTTTGTTTCTTTTTCATAAGAAGTGTATCCTGCACTGGAATCCCAGATGTTGGTGCTGAATGTTACTGATAATTTCCTTTCCCTATTTATTAGGACCTGGGCCTGGATTACTATGTAATAGGAGAATCATTTGAGACATCTGTTCCTTGGGATAGGTAAACCAATTATTCTTCAGTATTGCTTAAAACCTTGTACCTGATTTCATTGAAATTATTCCTGACTTATGCTTGCTCACAAGGAAACTTAATTTAATTTAAGCCTTATGTGTATTGAAGGCTCCCTGATGTGCCTCAAATCTTGCAGCTGTGTTCTTGCAGAAGTTGCTGGTAAACCATTTTTCAGGGTTTTCTAGATGCAATGTAGGCAAGCATTCAGTAATATTTCTGTTTAGGTTAACTTACTGTAACAGATCCAAGACTTGAAATTGTCCAGCTTCTTAAGCTGGGTAATGGCTGCAATAACAGTATTGTGTGATAAGCAGCCACGTGTATGGGATCAGTGGTGTATTTCAAGCAGAAAGGATTATAGTCAAGCTCATGAAAAATATTTAAGTGTGTTTAACAATTGTTTTTTTTTAATGTAGTAATGCAAGGAAATGAAAGAACCGAAAAGTAATTTTTGCTCAAGATTAAGATCTTTTGTGCCGATCTTACTTTAGCTGTTGCTGAGAAACACTTGACCATAGCACAGTTTTACATATGAAATTGTTTTGAATGCTTTTGTCCATTTGCTAAGCCAGATACCTCTTACAGCAGGATCTAAACTGATTTTAATTTAAACTTGTCATTATTTAATGCAAAGTGGAAACTCTGGAAAGTGTGATGTGAGCTGGTCAGCTTGTATCCTTGCTACTGAATTCAATGATAGTGGTAAATTCTGGCCTCTGCTTTGAAGATTGGGAGAGTCTGTCTGAGTGGGAGAAATGTGAAGAGGGTGATTTTAAAGCAAAATTGCTGTTTATTTTACTTTAGCTTTATAGATCTTGGAAGTACATTAACTTGTCAGTTGTCTGTTTTCATTCTACCTGAGAGAGTGAGTTGTGTAAGAATTTCAAATATTTTTCTTAAATTGTACTTATCAAAGCAAATTGTTTCGAGACGTTTTTCTACTTTGACTCATGAGAGGTATGCAGTTTTCTACAAATCAGTCAGTTACCCTGTACCTGACTGAAGATATTTGAAAAAAATACTTGCTAATCCACTAAGTGGATAATTTCTTCTCATATATCACTTCTGTCCGCGTATGAAGTAGCTTTAAATCTGCATAAAATGTATTAAAATCTGAGTTAACAGTATGGATGATGCTGCACACCTTAGTGGGAGAATATATAACTGAAAAATGGTAATTTAAAAGATATTTTCTTTAAATTGTTCTAGTGCTTTGAATGCACCTGCCTCTGCTAAGATAGGGGTAAGTGGGGAAGGCAAATTACTAAAAGCAAAATAAATATGGCTTATGACAAGCTTTAGCAACTCATTGCCATATTAGAATGGTAACATTTCAAGCTGGCAGAGTAGTGCACAGCTAGAGTCTCCAGTTCTTGCCTTGCAACATGCCAAAGGTGTGGCAGAGTACAAGGCCTTAGACTTGTCAAGGTTTCTGCTCTGATTTGCATTTGTGAACTGCATTTGAGGCTATTTTTCTGAGGAAAATAAGTTTTAGACATAGAGAAGTGGCTAACCTCTATTTCATGCTGAATGCTTTTGACTTCTATTCCTCATGGAAAAGAGCTTTCATTCTGTGCTCTACTTCAGAGTAAATTTGTTATTCAGGAGAGGTATGACATATGATTATATCCTCAGAATAATCTAAAGTGATTAGTTTTAAAAAGTGGTCTTCTTTTCATTAGATTATATGTATTAAAAATTGCTGAAGATGAAGTTGTGTTGTTTTTTTTTCTTTTTTTCTTTCTAGAAAGTGGTATAAAATCATATATTAAGGCTTTATATTTTAATGCGTTTTCTATTGCAGGGTTTTAGACCTCTGTAGAAATGTGAAAGAAAGGATAGTAAGAGAATGCAAAGAAAAGGGTGTTCAGTTTGCTCCCTTTTCCACCTGCAGGTAAGCCAGCAACATAAATACTCATATTTCTGGAATATTTCATTAGTAACAGAACTAAATAAGAGGTCATTAAACTTGCTGCATAGCAGACAGTCATCTATTAGAGATAGAACAAACACTAGTGATCGAGACTTTTCTCTTTAACCTGCGAGTAGGTTACCTGTAAGAGTAATTGTTTCAAGGGATTAGTGTGTAAGAGTTCATTAGTCTTGGTGCTTGTGCTTGACTCTCTGGTGCATACAAGCAAAACAAGGCTAATTTAAGAACTTCAGCTCTCTGAATGTCGTAGCATTGATTCACTCTTACAAAGTAGGAACAAAGCCAAAACTGTTCTTAAAAAATAAGAAGTGTTACCTTTTAACGTCAGATTAGTGGCTTTGAGTTGTGTACTGTGACCTAGCGGCTGGCATAATACCATAAAGCTGTATTTGTAATGCAGTTGTTTTCAACAGGGTGACGCAGACTTATGATGCAGGTGCATGTGTCTACTTCTACTTTGCCTTTAACTACAGAGGGATTAGTGATCCTATTCATGTCTATGAAGAAATTGAGGTAAAGTATATAACTGAGTGTCCATTAAGGGAGAGGAGAGAATGTATGCCAAACTCATTGGCCAAGCTAAGTGAATTTTGCGGGAAAGATCTTTAAAGTCTGTTCATAGAACTTTGATCATTAGCACCTAGAAGTACTCCCTAAACTGTGCACCAAGTAGTGCAAAATGATTATTTCAGCTTGAAAGTGTTAAAATATTTCTTTGTCAACATAGAGAACAAAAATGGGGGTCTTTTTGTCACAAACTTCACACACACAAGATTAGTCATTTGTGAAGTACCTTACTTCATCAACCAGAATCTTGAAAAACGTGAATCTAAACTCCTTTCTGAATAAGAAACTTCAGTCGCTCTGGGGAGTCTGAAAATGAACTTCTCCCTTATAGATTTCTTTTAAGTAGGCACATATCTATCTTCTGGATGAGCTCCCCAGCCCGATAGACTGTTTTAGCTTTGGCAAGGGGAAAATGATACAGAATATCACATTCTGAAACAATAATTTTGTTGCAACAGATGTGCTTTGAAATGTCTTGGCTTTTATAATGTTTGTTTGGAAAATTCCTGCTTAAATTAATCTGCAGACTTGAGATGAAATGTTCACTTTTATTGTGAACCATACTTGTTTCTGAATTTTTTTTATACACGTGTTCAAGTGCTTACTATAGCAAGCATTTCACTAAAACCAAACATCTTATGCATTTCATGCTGAATATCTTATCTTTCCCATCTAGAGGGCTGCTAGAGAAGAAATACTTGCCAATGGAGGAAGTCTGTCACATCACCATGGAGGTATTGTTCTCAGTCTCATGTTCATCTGTTTTAAACTGCTAAATATTCATGAGTACCTCACACAGTTTTCAACAGAACTTCGAAAAATATTTTGAAGACATTAACTGAAGTTACTTGAAATATATTTTGTCAGTCTTTCAAGGAACTTCACACCCCTTTACTAAACTTTCAGGGAAAGTGTCACTAGTGCTGGTTTGCTTGATGTCCAGTTGTACAATGTGGCATATATTTATGAATGCCAGCCTCAAACCTTTGATAGGAAATCTACAGGCTGTCTGAAAACCTGAAAAGGTAGTTTATCAGTTTGTCATAAGCAGCTTCTACTGAACCTTGTGCAGAGGCATATTCATTTATGTAGACAAGTTTCACAGTTGTAAGAGAAGCAATTTAATGCCCCTTGCAGCTAGGTGAATGCTGTTTAGCTCTAATTCCAGAGCACTTAGTGAAAGTATCTGCATAAAATTGCTGAAGACTTTAACTGGACTACATGTGCCTTGCTGTCTGCTGACTTCTCATTATTCAGTTTCCTCTCTTGTGGTTTGGAAATAATTTTTTACAAGTTACTAGTTTCTTTGCAAGCTATTTCTGCTCTTTCATGGTAAGGTTTAGAACCCATGTCATGTATAAGTGTTACCCTGATAATTTACATATGGTTTTCCCGCATATTCAGGTAGCCCATTTAATTTGGTCGCATGTGTCCTATATACTGCTGTACACTCAAATGTCAGGAATATTTGTTCTGAATTCAGTTTGATTTGTGTAGCTAACTTCTTTAAACTGCTTGACTTCAAATACGTTTCTTCTCTACTTTCTTCGGGTGTTGCCCAGCTACAGAAATAAGAGGAAGAAATCTAATGGTTTAAAATTAAATCACAATTTTGGAACTCTAAGAAAGCTCTGTGTTGGGGGGAAAGCTGAGGATTAGAAGCAATGTTTTAAAACATATTGGTGAATTTCTGGGCTTGAAACTTACATCTAAGGCTGTTTTCAGGCATACATCTTTGTAATAGAAATTGCAATATCAGAATATTGGGAGGTGTTTAAGTAGTGATAACATGAGTGAAAACAGTTTCAGTATTTTTTTTAATGTTTTTATTGTCCTCTGATTAATTTTTTCTGTAGCATTATAGCGGACTGGTCAGTTCTCAAACATGGATGTGACATTAACCATTTTGATCTACTATTATGCTCTCTTCTGCTCTGGCTGCTGTATTTCACTGTGACTAGCATTTCATCCATTAACTCGGATGCAGCTGTAGCTTGTCACAATTGGATAAATTTGCCCTCACCGTATGAAATTTTGCTTACAGCGTGATAGGCAAGGAAAAATTACTTGGGTAGCATTTTCATACCCTTGCATACTTGAACTTTCTGACTCTGTGGATTCAGAAAGCTTGGTTTCTGTTAGTTTTCTCTTGTTTCTGTTAGATGCATAACTGCCTTATAGCCTGACAAATATTTTCTGCTTTAAGTCTTCTTTGTCTGGTAGTGCATTGTGTGTGATATGCAAAATTCATTTTTTCCCTGTTTGTAGTAGATGCACATGCCTGATAATTCCAATTTTATTTAGTGACCTTCAGGCCTTGTCATTCCTAGCACTGCTAAAACCAGTCTACTGGAGGGGTGGGTTTAAAAGAAAATACTGGTGCAATTTTAGTATTTGTCTTGTAATTGTGATTAATAACAGTTGTTTTCACTATCTGGAAACAGACAGGCTGGTTTGTCTGCCTACAATCATGCTATGATAAATTGAGCTATTTTAACTCTGGTTTTGTGTATCAAAGAAAACAGATGTAGTCTGGGACTTGAGGCTATAGGAAATACAAAGCTTGCTTAAGTCAATCTTCATCCACTGTGAGTGAAGGAGTGGTCATATATGACAGCTTGAGATTTGTAAAGCTCTAAATTACTTTACATCTGGAAAAGTACTAACTGCAGGTCTGCCCATGGCTATCATGTGCAAGGAGAACTAAAATCATTATACTCCCTACAGAATAAAGAGTAACTTCAGAAAGACTTAAATTCACATTATTTTTAATCCCAGTATCTATTCTCTTTTCTCCTCAAGCAGATGAAAATATTTTAACTTCTCAGCAGGACTCAGCTAGCAATGCTGTGAGAATATTTCCTGACCCCATGACAATTTTTGAGATTTAAACCTTAAAAGAAGCATAGCTCTTTTTTGTTAATGGATTACAGCTCACACCTTGCAATAAGTAAGTAGAAGAACATTCCAGTACAGAAATTGCAGAAGTGTATCAATAGCAGCCTCTTGCAGCAAGCATTTCATAGATACAAGAAGCTGTAGGAAAGCCAGACATATACATCAGTGTAATGAGCTTGTCCTTTCAATATAGCAATGACTTGTATTTTGAGGTGGACCATCCAGGCTTTTTTTTTACATATCTGGATATTATTTTTATGATGCTGAAATTTAAAAATTATTTATTTCACCTAATCAAACTGTCTTTTTCTTTTTGAACTTTCTTACTCTTCACTTTCAAATATTTGAATCTGATTGGTAAATGTCAGAATTAGTTTTCCTACTTCATGTTTCTGGATTCCATAATGAACACAATTTGTATTTAGGAAGAATCTAAGGTATGTGTGTTGCTATAAAAATACACCCCAAATGCTTAGCTGACCCGGTAGCATTTCTTATGCAGAGGGAATTCAGCTGCATTCCTGTGTATCAGGAATCAATCCCATGTAGAACGGGTTATCAGATTTTTTATAGCAGTCTTGCCTAAATGTAATAGGTCTGTTTCTTACTAAATTTCTTGGGACCAAACTGCTGAAAAGTTTTGGTGGCTTTATTTATTTATTTATTTATTTGTATTTTAAAGGAGTTTTTAATCTCTAACTTTGAAGTGGATTGTTATGCTCTTTGTCTCTCTTAATCAATGTTATGGCATAATTTGTGACTTACTAACAGTTTTTTGAAAGATATTCAGGAATTAGATATCCTAGCTGTACCTTTCTTTATGCTCTTTTCCTACATGAGTTTCTACAGTCTTGACCATGGTTTTCACCTTGCCTTTACTATGCCCTCCCTTTAAAAAGGGGTAGTGCACATCCTTGAACGCAGCTTTAATCCTTCTGCTTTTCTGGCCAGTGAGTGTTCTTAGAGTTTGAGGCCCTGTAGGTAGGGGTTGCTAGAGGCAGTTAACTTCTGGAAACCCAGCATTTACAACACCTCATTAGAAATGACAAGTTTAAGTTTAGATGAACAATTTTTCTAATGGCAAGCCCTTAAAACCGCCCATACCATGTTGCTTCTAGCATTATTGAATTCCTGTTTGATAAAATGTGTACTTTTTTGTGTACATAAAATAACATTTGCTGAGGAAATATCACTAGGTAAGACTGATTTATAAATATTATTTTTGCTTTAGAGTGCAGCACTAGGAGGGAGTGCATTTGACCTTGATCCTTTTTGTATTACCAAGCTAAGCACCCTTGTAAACTAAAAATAGATTATTTCCATTGCAGACAATGTTCTAACCCACAACTGGTTACTTGAGGAAACAATTTTCAGCTTATGGGTTTGGGCAAAATATGTCCATTTAGACACTTAACACCATAGAACTAATTTTCTTCCACTTCCTAGACAAATTGACTAGAACAGAGGTTAATGAGACCCAGGCTCTACAAACATAGGTTATAGTATTAATTTCTTGGTGATTTATGTAGAAAAACTAGTGCATTTATTTAGGTAATTTATGTAGAAAAAGGGGTGTGCAAAACTGATGTGCATTCAGTTGCATGTTTGATACGGCAATTCATTGGTTTCATTCGGAGGCCATGGTTTAAGATATAAGTCACAGTAATCCACACAAAATCTGGAATTAGAATGTTACCTTTGGGGAGCGGTAGAGGTGAAATTGGACATGGATTTTTCTTCTTTGTACAGGAAAAGTATCCTCTTATCTTTAGGGGCTGGAGACTGACCATACTTTCATTTTATAAGTTAAGAACTTGTAATTAGAACGTGAAGTTTAAACTCTGATAGTTGTTAGACATGAAGTAACCCTATTATGTGGAATAATTGCTTAGTCATATTTTCTTTCTTAGTCTTTTGCCAGTTTAAATATAATTGTCATCCTCTGTGTCTTTTTTCACCAAATAAATGCATAAGACTTTGAGTCTGCAGCACAGAACTTGAACTTGTTCAGGCATCAAGTAAAAATGCGCTGGATGTTCGACAGGTATGGGAAGTGTTAATTACATAGTAGACTCCATGTACACTGGTCAAGTGTACTCCAGTTCTACTGAAGGATTAGATTAGTGCACTGACCTTTCTCAGCGCATTTCAGAGCACTCTCTGGAAGAGTAATAACCTGTTAAGCAATTTCTAGGAGAGGAAAGTTGCTTCCCATAGAGACAACCAGCTACAAGAAGAACATTCAACAGCAGGAAGAGTCCTGTGCTTATGACCTGTGTTACTGTTTCTCCTCTGCAGACCTATTGTTCTCCTCTTTAAGTTGAAATGACTGAAGGAAGTCTAGGGCCATGTGCAGTGCCACTGGAGCCTATTTCCCCTGGGACGATGCACTGCTATAAATCTGTTCTGCTCTGGGGGAAGTTATTCCTGGGATCCTTCAGCTGCACTAACTTTCCTTACAATATGTGCTCAAGTACTTGATTTCCTAAGTGAGAAAACCAATTTCTGCCTGCTGTTTGCTAGCTACATTCATAGCTAGATTTTTTGCAGCCATCCATCTGCATCCTTAAAGATGAGCAAGTGTAGTCTTCATGAGCCCGGAGAGCTCTGCTCCCATTTTAGCTTCCTTTGCGGCCAGCAGGTACGTGCTGTCCATCTAATGCACTTCTCCTTGAAAAGTCATGCACATTAGGAACTGTATAAAAGTGAATTTTATTCCCTGATGGAGCTAAAACCATGTACAACTTCTCTAATAAAACCTGCAATGGGTTGGACCAGCATGCATCAGAACTGGAAAAAAGTTACTTTTCCAGCTTACATATTTCCTTCATACATGGACTAAAATGGTGATAAAATCTAAAAATAACTAAAATTAGGATTTGAACTGTCTTTTCTGAGTTGCTACTGTACAACCTTGTTAGATTTCTGGTCTCGTGCTTGATTTGATTGAAGCAGGCTCTTTGCCATGCTGGGATGTGTGTACTCTGTGTGGTAAGCTGGACTGCACATTGGAGTTGGCTAGTCCTGCTTGACAACCTTTCTAGCTTTGTAGCAGTGAGCGGTTCATGGCCCTAGCACATCTCAGAAATAGAGCACTTGCCACTTGAAAATTAACTTGAAAATTAACTCTGTCATCATTCATTTTGGGTAATTAAGATGCAAGTTCAGGTTTAGTCAGAAGAAAAAGATAACAAACATATCCTTTCATTCTTACCAGTTGATTCCACAAAGACTGAGTGAATAATGGTGTGTGTAGGACTTGTATGATCAATTTGCAGTGGCTGGCAATGTTGTGCTGATCTGATAATCTTTGTTAATACTGTTGTGATGTAGCATATAAAATCAGGTGAATTAGATTTCCTGTCAGTTCTAGATAAATGGCATCCTCCTGGCTTTAAAGTGAGTGGCCTACTTTCTGTAGGCGAGAAACTGAAAGGTTATTTTCACTGGTCCATGGTAAGGTCATACTCAACTGAGACCTTTTATTGCTGGGGAAGTTGGGGCTTCCTTGAGCCTGAACTTTTTCTCTGGCTAGATTTGGCTGGAGTTAAGTAACTTTGTTGCATGTAATTATTTTACATTCATGGTAACATCTGTTAATGTTACTGTATTTTCTTCTTCCTTTTCCCTTCTCATCCTTGAAGTTGGTTGGGTTGCCCTATGAAGGCAGAAGGGAATACTCAGAGGGCAGAACTAACTTGAAGTGAAACAAGCTATCTATATTGCTTTTCTGTGTAGTGCTCTCACCCGCACAAAGTATTAGTCTGCTTGCTATACAATCGAATGGACCTGCTTAGAGTTTGAAGAACAACGGTGCTTCAACTTAATTTAACTCTGAAGAACTGAAAAATCCGTGTATATCTTATTGACATGAACACTAGGAGCAGGGGCTCAATGTACTGTTATCAAGGGGTTAAAATCTTTTCACTGAACATGTTTGTGAAGGGCCACTGGTAACTGTAGTACAGCTTTTTTTCTTTCCAGTTCACTAATCAAATGTATGTTAGATTTATTATTGCAAAAGTATAAACCATAGAAAATTTGACAAGATAGATGTGTAAATTATCACTTTGACAGAACTAATGATGCACTCCAAGCACCTTCTGTTTTCCAGCACTTGGTGAGCGACTTCATTAAATATGCAATGACTGTTTGGTGCTGTTCAGACAGTAGTTCAGTTCCTTGTGGAATTGCATTATTACTGGAGGTGTAAAAGAGGCAGGCATGCTAGCTGTTGGGCATCCTGCTGTGATTCTAATGTGCTCCATCTTGTTGGAGCAGTTGTTTGCAGTCTTTTCAGGACAATTACATCCATAACCACAGGACACATTCAGTGAAACTATATTACAGATAACAGTTGAGAATGGTAATGACTGTTCTTCAGCTGCTTGTGTATGAGCCAGTGAGAGTGACTTGAGGTGATGGACAAACCACATCCATGTGGCTTTTGTGTGCGTGTGTGTGTCAGCTTGCTCAGCCAAACTGTAGCAGTTGTACGTTTACAGATGGATTTTTGTTTTTGAGCTGGGCTGCAAAGTACAAGCACAGTTCCCATTGCATGAAAAATGCTTTTGTCCTTCAATTATGATCGTTGCTCTCGACATAGTGTACTGGTAATAGTTCCTTCCTATTTCTGCAGAATTCATTCTTTCTCACATTATTTGCTTTTTCAGTTGGCATTGTAACTAGCTCATTCCTTAAGGTATAAACAAATATACTCTGTTCTCCAGAGGTGTCTCTGTAATTTATTATTCTGATGACAGTTTGATGGTTACCCTGAGAACAGGGCACAAAAGATGGCTTGAATTTAGGTTCAGATACTCTAAAGCATCTGCCTCTCGAACCTTTACTATATCACATCATACTGACAAATGGGTTGTGGTTTAGGCTGACAAGGTAAATGTTATGCTGTGTTTAATGAAAGAATGGCTTTTATTTTGCATGATCTGTTAAATCAGAGTTGGTGACTTGGTTAATTAGTATATGAACACTTGACCATTTAACAGGACTATTGTGAGAATTTAGTGAAATGAGTTCTTGAATGGCTAGTGTTTCAGCTTTGCTTTGTATTTGGTAAATATTGTGAATATCCATTTCAACTTGGAAAGTAAGCTTTTGTGCAATTGCCTCTGCAAGTGCCAGCCTGTGCAGAAGTTTTTGAACAAAATAAGATATTCTGATGACTGAAAGTTAGTCTTTAAGCATTCTTTTCAGAAAATTTTTGGTTATTTAAACCAACACTGTTTTAAACTTGTTTCTGATTCTTGAGCACATTCTTGCCTTGAAGCAGTCAAGAGGTGTGGAGGTTCTGCTTTTTAGTCATTTCTTTTGTTTCCTACTTAAAAAGCTACCAAATCCATCTTTTGAAAGCTTACTACCAAATAGCTATTTTAATAGAAAATGTGATTTCAGCCTAAGCTGTGTCTAAATTTCATAGTTTCTAAAGAAAGTAGACAGTGTGGAACACAGTCTTCCTCTGGGAGTATGCCGAGCTTAATGAGCTTGATAGTCTGGTGGGCTCAATAAATCAAATAAAGCAAAACACTTCTCATTTTTGAATAAAAGCATTTATCACACAGTGTTTATTCATTCATGGTCACAAGATTGATTGGCTCCTAGAATCCTGCCATGTATTGAAACTTTGTTTTTGTTTTTCCAGTAGGCAAATTGCGGAAGCGCTGGATGAAGGAGAGTATCTCTGATGTTGGCCTGGGAATGCTGAGATCTGTTAAAGAATATGTGGACCCCAATAACATCTTTGGAAACAAAAATCTTTTATAAAGCCCTGTGCAACATGATGTACTAAAACTTCTTCAAAATTACTGTTGAAATTCCTCCACTTTCATTGTACTGATATCCCAGTAATCAAATATAACATAGCCTAAACTTTAAAACTACTATCTTACANAAACATTGCTGTTCACGTTTATGGATTTTTACTTATAATACTCTTAAACGACCCACTGGGCACAAAGTACATTACCAACCAGGAAATGCTAATTTGATTTTCCAAGTTCAGCTAGGCAACACAGCTGACAATATTTTCAATGCTGGATACAGCCAGCTGTTTCTTACTAAAGCATCCCCTGCAAGGAGAACAAAGACTGACAACAGTGTTTTCTACAGAAGCAGCTGCTCAACCCAGCCTCTTGCTAAAGGAAGGCAGCTAGGAGACAGATGAGATTACACCAAGGAGTACTTCTCTGTGCTGAAGGATTAGGTATGTAACAGACTTGTAACCAGCGAATACTTAAAGCACAAATGTAGGGTTTGATCAAAAAAGACAATGCAAGTCAAACTACTTCTAAAAACTCAGTAGTCTACCACCTTAATGCTATTGGAAAATTGTAAACAATTGAGCTGTTCTGAGTTGTATTTGTATTGCTGGGATTATCTTAATCGTCACTGTAAGTTTTGTACAATGGACATTTCTCACTGTATGTTAAAAACAGGTTTGTAACAAACTTTGCCTTCATCTGTACTGCAGTCCTAGTGTGTATGGTTTTGCTCCTGTTTTTGTTTGTTTTGCAGAAATGCAAAATATCTTTTTCAGTAAAAAAAAAAAAAAAAAAAATTTTGGCTATTCAAGTGAAACTGCCCAGCACTGTCTTTTGAAACAGTCTCAATGGTTTAATAAAACTGAAGTGGACAACATACTATCATTCTAAAAGTGAGGTTTCCCTTTTTAGTTTTGTACAGTTTCCTATGGCCTTTATGAATCATTTATCTACTTCACTAGTAGCCACAATTTTAATTGTCCATTTAACTTTAAGAAAATGAAATATTTTCTTGATCAGTACAGTATGCGAGTAAGCATTTTTATGTTGAAATCAGTAAAACAAAGTATTTGTCAATACTCATGATCCATTTTTAAGGTGGGTTCTTTTCTTAAAGCAAATTATCAACCTTTTTGATAATTAATGTGTATGATTGCATAGGATTAAAAAAAATAGTATTCTTTGAGAACACATTGTTTCTCTAGCCAACTGCTTCACAGCTCTGTAGTGTCAGTTTGGACACCTTTTGTGTTAGTACTGCCCTTAATGAGGAGAAAAAGGTAAAATTGCATTTTTTTTGTTTGTAAACTGTTTTAGAATACTGTCTAATTAGCTCTCAATTTTGGTAATACACCAAAAAGAGTATAACAACCTCAAAATACTGCATATCAGAGAAAACTTTGAACTTGTTTGAAGATAAATTTCAATTCTGTAGTTAAAATAATCAAAGCTCCTTGAATATTCAGAACATCACTTTAAAATGCATGCTCTCAAGGTTCTAAAGGAAAACGTTTTATGATCTGCAGGTCATAAAATATGTGGTTAATGTGATATCTGTAATGCAGCTAGATTGATTTCTAATGGTCTGTGTTTCACAACATTTCAGCACAATCTAGTCTCTTGTATTTTTGTTCTTGGCTCACAGAGTTCATATTTCAGCAGCAACCAAAATAGGTAGAGTCTGTTTTAGGAAACTGAATTTTCACACTGTGGTTAAGTGTTCCTTACCTGATATGTACTCAACAGTGTCTCAGCAAAGTGAATCTGTACGTGTTTATGCAGGGGGAATTCCTCATCTCGCATGCTGCACAATGGTGGTTACTTGGCCACAGCTGGAATCTTGCCAATGACTAGCATCACTCAGATAGAAACCTTTCTAGGAGCTGGTAAATATGAAGGGTGTTTTCTTATGTGCCTCAATTAAATTATTTGTCTAATTATGAATAATCAATTTTGAAGGAAAGTATGTGAAGTGTTTTTGCAGAATGACAGTACAAATGTAACTAGAACAAGTTGTCATTGTTCAATACTCCCTGTCTTTAAGATTTTGACTTGACTTTTACACAGCCCTAACTCTTAACTTTCTGACTATGGCTTTCCCATCCCTTGTTTTGTTGAAGTTACATGAGCAAAAGCTCTTTATGCTTTCTGTTTCTAACCTTTAAATAGCCACTGGCTGCTGAAGTGATTTAAAATGCAGTAAAGATTTTTACTGCACATCAGTTGTCCTATGGGAAGGTGAAATAACAGGTTATAAGGGTCCCAAAGTTATGTCACTGCATAGCTCTGAGGAGAAGATTAACTACAACTGTAACGGATGTTTTTTAATGGCCACCTTATAGCTGTCTTCCTAAATATTTTTTCTATCTTAGAAACTGACCTGATCTCAGTGAAATCACAGTTGAAATGCACGTATTACTGATGGTCTTTAATTCTTTCACATTTAAATCCCTAATTAAAGCGGGGAAGTGTAATGCAAGTTCAAGAGCCCATTTAAAATAAATCTTCCCTCTTCCAGTACTAAGTCTTCCACCATTCCTTTCCTTCTGTATTCTCTACTTTATAAAGAGTTTCCCATAGCTGCAGCCTGTTCAGAGATGAAGCTTGATCCATGCAGATCAGAAGTGTATCTTGACATACCACATTACTTTTTCATTTGGTTGACTATTTTGGCTATGTGTAAGTTACAAGCAGTTTTAATTAAGGTTGTCGTGACTTTCTATCACACAGCTTCTGTTCTCCTGGAAAGAAAAATAGTGTAGAGTGAGTATGGCTTGACTACTAAATGTATTTACATTGGAGAGAGCTTTCTAAAAGTTTTGAGGGGAATGTCATAAAAGAAAATCTGTTAGAAATTGCCAGAGGGTTTACATCTTAGTCAAAGAAGAAATGCGTCTCTTCTTGACTTTACTTACAGTATAGTGGTTGCATTGGAGATGTCATCTTTGCCTTACAGCTGTGAAAAGAAGTCTGGCCAAGTAGTTCTTCCGTAGCAACATTAATTAACTGAAACCAACTTCAGAGGGATACATTAGTACTGACATCCAGAAAGTGCAAGTTGTTTCTGAAATCTTGGAGATGTATGTTTATCAAAGTTGAATTACAACTATCTGCAAATAAAGCCAAACAGTGTTTGTCATTTTAGTGCGAGATTAACTGTAAAACTTTCAGTTGTAATGTTAAGAGATGATAGAACCTTATATTATTAATAAAAGGAAAATGGGCCTAAACCAAAAATGTGTTCTTGTGCTGAAGCTAAGCAAATATATTCCCCTAATTTGTCATACTTGGTTCATTTTAATTTGGTGGTAAACTTACCTGAGGAATACTCACGGGAAGGTTTGGGCACTTGTAAAGAGAAATGAGGTTGAATTTGTAAATGTGTGCTAATAGAAACTATGTTGTTGTGTCTCATGTAATGCAAAATAGGCATGTGAGTGGATTTTGGTGAAGAAGGGTAAAATAACACTTGAACACCTTAGCCTACTTGGTTCAGAAATTTCTCTACCTGTTTTTTTTTTTTTTTTAACTGTTTC
>WBMW01001305.1:1865164-1999937 GCA_013396635.1 Penelope pileata | reverse complement strand
TTCCACTGCTCTGACAACATAATGCAGGAGCAGACCTTGTATTATGTTACCTTTTGTGTTTAAGCTGTTGCAATACATACTTAGTTTCCTACTATTGTGTGAAAATCTGATTTAAAAACTACTTGGTAAGATGGAAAGAGCTGTGTTCACAAATGCACACGTGAGCAGACAATATGTTTCTCAGCTATCTGTATCATTGCTCTAAAGCTTTTACGCCCTTTAAGCTAGAATGGCTGGAATTACATCTTGCTTGAAAGATCTATTGAGTAGTCTTGTATTAATGTCATTTCTTCAATGCATATCATTAAAAACCTGCAAGAGTCATTGTATGCAGGGGACAGGAGTTTTAATAACATAGTTCATTTGTAGAACTATACATTTTCTCAGTATTATCCAGAATTTCCTGTGTCCTTCCTCATAGGAAGGAAAAAACCTACCTGTTATGCAAGCGTTTTCTTTGCATGTTTCCCTACTTTAGGATAAAAATGCAGTAATTCTTATTTAGATCTAGATAGACTTAATATGAAGGAGATCTTACACAATAATATACTTGTCTCAGAATGACAGTCGGATCCCATCAGTGTTCTTTTTTTTTTTAATGTTTTATCATTATTTTAAATTGCTGGACCTGTATTGCTAGCTGTGTAGATATTAAAGGCTTGCTGTTCATGGTTTCATAGTCCCACTGCTAATTCTCAGTTCCATGTTACCTTTAGAGAAAGGCATCAGTTTCTGTTAGGTGTTTCATGAAGAGCAGAATTGGCAGATGATTGCTCTATTTGTGTTCAGCTTTAAGGTCTGACATGGTGCTTAAGTGTAGAGGGAGTTGAAGATAACTGTCAAAGATGTTTGTTATACTGTTTCTGAAAATTACCAGTGCTGTCAGTTTGAAATTAGAAACTTGGTTTCAAAAATATTTGGGGTACAATATTTTAAATCCTGCAGTATTCACCAGTGTAAGTTGCAATAATACATACATCTACTTAAATGCTGTGAAATGTTTCGTTTAGGAATTTGGGGTTTGGGGGCTTTGGGAAAACAAATCATGGAACTTTTTTATGGGAAACTTTATGTATGTTTCATTTTGATTCAGAATAAAGCTAAATTTGTTTCAATTGACAGTTCAGAAACTCCAATATGATATTCCTGTTTGGAGAACATTCAGTTTATTTCTACTTTTCATGGTGAAAGTATGTGGGCAAAACAGCTTTTAAATGAATGTATTTATTGCAGTGCTGTAAAATATGTCATAGTAGCCTTCTAAAGGATAAAATGGAAGAGGAGATGGTCAAGCAATGACATTGTATGTATGCAAAAAGATGGACAAAACACTGTGTTTTACCTTGTTATGTGAGGTAAAAGATGCTGCTGCTTCTAGAGCTTCAAGTCAAATTATGAAATGTTTTTAAAATTAAACTTATTTTTCTAATGATGAAGAACATCAAATGACTTTCAGAACTTCACAGTTTGGTTCAATATCACATGGCTTTCTAGTAGAAAGTAAAATATAAAATGGGCAGTCTCATAACAGAGCCTTGATAAAAAGTATTCCTATTTCGGGCTACTGGAAGGGCTTGGCTCTGTTCCCATGGATAACATGAGCACTGAGCATATGGACATCTGGCACTCACACCAATCAGTGCTAGTTCAGCAAAGTAAATGTTCAAAGCAGTTTAAAGACAATGAATGGCATTGATGTTATGTGCTCAAGTGAAGTTCAGCAAATACTGAAAGCATAAAGTGTTGGTTTGGATAGATCTATGCACAGGGAGGACAATTTGACTAATTTAATTACTCATAGATTAATTATTGATTGTGGCACTGATAAATGGTTGAACAGCAATCCTGAATAGCCACAAGTCTGAGGATATGGGAGTAATGAGAAGGTACAAATACAGCAGTTGACCTTTTTTCCTTCTACCCAGTGGTAGCAGCCATCAGTATTTCCTGTTTCACTCTGTTACTGCTGCTGAACAGGAAATCCTGACTGCCCAGAGGCAAGGGTTAAAAGCCCTTCTGAAACATAAGTGATACACATGCTCACCTAGCAAATACATAGCAGCTGGGTAAATACATGTGGAGATGAGGCAATAAAAGCCAGGCATTAAGGGAAGTAAATCTGGCTAATGTTAGAAAGCAAATGTAAGGAAGATGTGGGTGAGCTGAACACTACATGAAAATCTCAGGTTTAGAATGACGCTTGTTGACTAGACTTGGGTATGATACTGACTGTGTTACAGACTTAGCGCATAGTCCTAGATATATGCAAAAGTTCTTTTTTCCTTGTCTTTCTTATGACAGAAGTTTTTACTTAGCCAAGTTTCCTAAGAAAACAAAGCAAATATGATCTCTGCTTAGTTTGCTCCTCATTTGTCTTCCTTTATTCCCACCAAAGCTTCTGAGCTTCATGAATGGCGTCAGCCAAGCTTGAATAGAGTAGAAGTCTTAATGTATGAAGTTTTTACAGGTTTTTTTTTTTTTGTGTGTGTGTGTATGGAAAACAGCAACCCTCATTTTGTGCTGGCAAGAAAGATGAAAGCTGAAGTGTCAGATGGTCAGCGTGCTCTGCCTTGTAGTTCTTCAGGGATTCTTAAAATATTTTATCAAGTCACAAAGCAAGCCGGTCTCTTGAGTACTGCTGCTTCTGGAAGTACAGGACAGCACTTGTTACAGTTAGCTTTTTCTTGTATCAATGTATTCTTAATAAATAGTGTTTTTGCTGTTCTTTGTCAATGCTTGTAGCTATGCTATGACTAAGGCCTCAATTTTAGTTTGTTTCTGTGCTAAAATATGCTAATGTACAGAAGCTGCTGGCTTCCTTGAGCCTGTTTTGGGGATTGGTTTATATGTGCAGAAGTGCCTTGGAAGGATCGTAGCTGGTAGCCTTTTCCTTCTAAAGCACAGCATTAAAGCAGACTGTAGGTGACAAGAACAAGCTGTGAAAAAGGGTTAATGGAGAGAGAAAAGTCAGTGGAAGAAACCAGCAATGAGCTGCATCTGTATGTACGTTAATGGAGTCCTGACTGTTCTCCTGATGAAGAATAAATTCTGGCTTTACAAGTGTGGAGTCCTTCCATGTTGTTACCCAGCATGTAGTTGAGGAAGCAGGATTTATGGTTTTAGATGGAGGAGATGAGTGACTGCTGCACCAGAGGAGGCAGAGAAAGGCTTTTGAGAAGAGCCTGTGTGGTATGAGGATTAGCATTGCAACCTGGAGCATGGAGGCTTTCAGTCTGCGAAATTTCAGCAGACAGCACAGTCCATCAGCATGCTTAATAAAAATTTCTTTGTATAGGTTTGCCTGTCTGGTGCTTGACTCGTTGCTAATGAAATAGTGACTAGGAAGCAAAGAGAACTACTAATGGGGAAAACAGAGCAAGGGCAGTGCAAGCCAGTGTCTGTGGCTGAATTGCCCTGAAATGAACATCTGGCAGCTACAGCCAAGGAGAAGGAGCTTTTGTTGCTATAGAGAAACAATAAATTTAGGATGGTAACAAATCTGCTGATGTAGTTACAACATAGTACTTTTTTGAGGCTGATGAGAGGAAATCACTATCTCTTCATTTGTAGAGCTGTGTGCTGCCCTGTGGACTTGCATAAAACATGACATTATTTCCTGTTCTTTCTGGTAGCTCTTGTAAGTCTCCCCTATGCCTAGGCTGGAGCAGTCAGCACTCAGGTGTTCACAGCTGAGCATTTGTAGGCCTCCCTGCTCAGCCACACTACAGTGCTTTGGGCCCTTCCACCCCACCTAAGCATGATTTTCCTTTGCTATGGCCAAAACTATCCCTGTAGTTTTTGCAGAAATAGTAAGCTGATTTTTATCCATTCCTCCAAAAAATAGTAGAAGAGCAAAAGCTTTATTTTTTTTTGTTCTGTTTCTTTTAACAATGCATGCTGATAAGCTACAGCTGCAGGCCAGGCAGTACACAGCAAAGTTGAAACAGCTGTGAGTGGTGGGATAGCAAACCTTGTGATCAATAATGCATTGGTCGTGAGTAGCACAGTTGTAGAGACACTTGCAATCTACAACATCCTTGACAGCCAAAGCACAAGTTCTCACCACTGAAGCTAAATACAGATTTACAGAGCAAGTTGTACAAGCACTGGAAGCGGTGTCCAAGAACAAACGTGCCTGCACCCAGCAGCCCCTGTGTGCAGAGCCACACGTGTGGTGCGGGTACTTGGCCTTGCGAGCCAGGCCTCTGGGTTGCGCTTCTGCCCAGCAGGATCTGAGGGACAAGCTTTGTTCATGGCACGCAAACCAACTCCTCAGAAGCAAAATGACCCTGTGTGGCCCTATGAGGCTGGCTGGGCCATTGTGTGCAGAGACAGAGCTGGGCTTGTGAACTCAGTGCAACCATGGGCCACAGCCTGGACTTCATGGACATCTAGCATATGGAGAGCTTTGTGAGACATCTCATGGCTATTTTTGTCCTATGGTTGCAAATGCCTGTCACTTCATTCCTGGTGGACTCTGCTTAGAATGGGTGTTTTAGTTCTTCGCCCCTCAGGAGGTTTCCAGCCCTGCCCAAGCGAAGCTCGGCTGCCCTCTCCACAGGAGAGGCCCTGCACACCTGTGTGGTGGGGCCCTCATCAGCCCCAGGTGTGAGGGCTGTATGAGGGCTGTGTGGGGCGGGCCCTGAGCAGGTGCTCTCCAGAGCAGCCGGGGCAGTGGAGCAGGCAGGGGCCGGTGGGATGCTCTCCTCAAGGTAAGGGGATACAAGTTATTTTAATATCTTTCTGAAACTTTGCTGTTATTAAGCTGAAGGCTTGGAGTGGGCACCCTGTGGAGAGGAGGATGCATGAAGGGAGGTGTCCGTAACGGCTGCTGTGGCTGAACATGGCGTCCTGAGGGGAACCTCGGTACAAGGGGGCTAGGAGGGGACAGTAGGGCCACTGGGGCTCCTCACATGAGCTGTGCTCCCTGGAGATGGGCCTCTGGGGACCGAGGAGCCCCTGTTCCAGTGGATAGAGGCAGGTTTCCCCTCAGGGCAGTGGAAATATGTGTGAGAAAAAAACATGAATTTAGGTACATGGGGTTCACTAGTGCTCGCCCAGCAGAAATTGTTGTTTGTGGTCTGAAATTGTTTTTGGAAGTAGGATCCAAATGCTGAGACCTCTGAGAGCAGGAGGCTCCTGCTCTGCCATGCTGTTGTTTGTGTATGATATACTTCTGGTTTGGTTTTCAATACCTCCCTCTTCTGTATCTCATTTCTCTTGGCTTTGAAAGGTGTGGTGGTGAAATGTTGGTGCATGTGCTCACATTTCGAATCTGAAGATCGGCTCTGTTTCAGTCTTTGCTGCTTTTTGAAAACAATATGTATGAAGAAAAAAACCCCACAAACCAAAAATCCTACATAGTGAAAGATACAATTGAATTTTCTCTTAACCACTGTGTTACTGTGACTTGGGTATAACATGCCTGTAAAACTTCCCAGCTGCAGGAGCTCCTTTCCTGTCAGAAGGCTGGTTGTAGAATAAATTAAGAGTACAGAACTGAAACCAAGATGCAAAATTAAACTTTTATTAAAGTAAATCAAGTCCTGGATTTATTTTAAAGAGTGAGGCAATAAAAGTGAACTTATAAAAAATTGTAATTTAAAATTATGTACATTCTTTTAAGTCATTTCTCTGTTTTCAATTTTATTGGTACAACTGAGTTATATTTACTTAAGTTGTATACCTGCGCTTTTCCTAGTGCAGCAGTGACTTGTGTGCTTGATGCTTTTAGCTTTTGGGATGCTGTGAGAAATTAAGAGGAACAGAGTGACAAAAGGAAACTGCAGAGTTTGTTACAGCTCCCTGGTTCACCATCTGGCACCAGCACCGTGCAGGGCTGCCCAGAGGTCTCCTTGTCCCACCACAGGAGAGGAAGCCTCGGGCACATGCCCTGATGCCAGGGCTCCCCAGCCCTCACAAGCTGAGGAGCCTGGGGCATTGAAGCTGCCAGACAACCAGTTCCTCAGGGTGAGGGCTGCAGGGTGCGATGCATCAAAATGGACGCTGCCCACATAGCAAACCCTCTGGGTCCCACTCTGCGGCCATATGAGTGCTCACACCTGTGGTGTGTTGTAATCAGCACCAGGCAGCTGGGGAACGGCAAGAAGGGAGGAATGTGGGTGAGGTTGCTGGCTGCAGGTGCTGGGGGAACAGGCTCGGTGGAGTGTTGGACTTGGGGCATTGGCAGGCCACTCTTGTGGACAGGGAAGGTGAAAAAGGGGGAAATTTTGATTGGAAAGGAAAAATTATTTTATTCCCTAAGGAATCTCGCTTCTCAGGAGAGGTGGAGAACTAACTAGGCAGGCTCAATGCTCAGAGCTTCATTTATCTGTACTTCAATAACAATGGTGGCAGGATTGAAACTTTTGGATTATACTGAATTGCAATATGCTGTTGATATCACTGATGTGTATTGCTTGACTTCATTAAAGGCAGAATAAAGGGTCTTCCATCGCGCTTCAGGACCTGCTGGGGGGAGGAGGGAGAACCCTTTTTTTCTTTCTGAATTCTTAGGAATGATTTTTCTTTGCATTGAAGAAGCAGAAAGAGCATGCTGGAATGGTGGAAGAGCATTTTCCAGTGTGCTGGCTGAGGAAGGAGAGGGAAGGCTGTGGGAGGTGTTTAAGTAGGTGAGGTGCATCTTGTATCCGGAAGGGATGATGCATTTGCCATGGATGCAAAAGGAAGAATCACGTGGGTGGAAGAGAAACCTGACTTTAGAAAATGTATTTTGCTCTTCTCACATTGTCTTTCTCATTCTTTCCATCCCATTTGATTGCAAAGCTGTGGTCTCAGTCCTGTGGATCCCAACTTCAGTCTTTAAAGACACAAACTGTAATAAATCAAGCTTGTGTCTCAGCATCAGTACAAAATGCTGCTCTGCCTCCATAGTAGTGCCATCTACAGGTGGCTGGGAAGTTAGTCGCTTCTTTCATTGATACTGCAGTTATTTTAAGCACAAAAATCAAATTTTCGTTTGTTTGTGTTGGCCCTGGACTGCAGATGCGGTACACTAGAAGGCATCAGGATAGGCTTGCACAATGTGGATATAATAGTGCAGTCTTCTGAGTTTCTTGTGCAGGTTCCACCAGGAAAAAAAAAAAACAAAACAACATTGTGCTTCTGTTGGCAGTTTTATTTTTGCATGATGGGGACTTTAATTGGTCTCCACTGGCAAAGGTGTGCAGACTTTCTCATGCAGGATGTTTTCCTCTGTCAGTGGTCCTTTTGGCATTTGTTTAATTCAAAGAAAATAATTCATCCATTTAACCTAGTTTACAAAGCTGTATGGAAATGGTTTAGGATGTTTCAGCTGGATGGAAGGTGAGATTTGTAATCAAATATACTGAGTCAGGACTGTCCACTGTGGAGCACTTGCGATTCATCAGCCAGAGGACAAACCTATGGCAGATCTGTGCTCATGTTTCCTGATACTCCTAGCGTAGACTCTTCTCTCCTCAAATTCCTGGTAAAGTGCATACGCTTGGGGGTTTTAATTCACATCAGCATAGTCCAAATGGAGAATTAATGTAGTTTAGCTAGAGTAACACAGCCATTGTGTTGCTAAGTCATTTTCCAGTTTACTGTGCTAATGCTTGTTTGTGGTTAAAATGCTAAGTTAACTGTCCTGCAGTTCTTGTTTCCTAGAAACTGCACAGTTGAGCAGTAGTCTGCAAAGGCAATGTTCTCTTCTGGCATTTGGGCATGGGCAGGGTTGCTGTTCTGATGAGAGGGTGCCATGCCCTTCGGCTTTGGGCCGGGAGAGATGTATAAGACATACCTGCTGCAGCACTGGGGCAGAATGGAGGGAGCAAAGCTCTGATGGTGCTTCTTTGCTGTTACCAGTGTACTGCCATATGGAAGTCACTGAGAGCCTGTTAATTCACTTTTATTACTCTATATTTTAAAGACTGTCAGAGAAGCCCAGGGCTTTGGGACAAGTCTTAGTTTTAATTTAGGCTAAATCAAAATAAATAATAAAATCCTCATGAAGATGTACAGGCACCGTGAGATACTTATCCAAGCTGACAGGATGAAAAAATAAACTAATGATGTTTTATAGGCTCGTGAAAAAATTATTTACTTACCTCATATGAACGTGCCAATAAAGTTTTAAACAGATTAAAAGTGAAGACAGATGCCAACATCCATGCTGATTGCTTTGCATATGAAAAAAGGAGGGAAACACAATTATCCCAAATTTAAACTTGCCAAATCCAATTTAAGCTCATCAATGTCTGTTGCAATATGTGCTTGTTTCTCTTCGAAGACCAACCAGGCTCTGCTACACACTTGGCAAGCCCCTGGCAATAGTTGAAGAAAAATGGTACAAATGTATATATATTGGATAAGAATTTGGATCAGAATACGCAGTTTAGGAATGCAACTAAGCTTGAAATTAGGCTATTTCAGTCTGTGCCGTTATATTTCTAAAGATTTGTCTGATGTACCCGACACACCAGCAGCTGTCAGAAGGTTTTGTTCACCAAAACAACAGGGGCATTTGCAAGTCAAGAATGTGAACTCAGCTGAATGCTACAATGAGTGAAGGTATGTTTAGGTGTTCAAGTGTTTTAAGTGCTACGTCCAGGATGTATAAATGCCTAGAAACTTGCCTAAGGCGAATTCTCTGCCTACTACAGTATTTGTGAAGTCCATGCTGTTTACCAGAAATAACTAGTTTTGGTTGTATATATATTTCTTAGATGGGAATTACTTTTGGCTCAGAGCTCTGTCGTGATTTCCATTGTCTGCTAACACAATCCTGACTGGTAGCTCTAATACTGGAAGATTCTGGAATTGAGATGTGCCACACTCCACAATGCAAGCAACTGAGCTCCATCCCTCCAGCACCTGCTGACCCCGCAGCACCTCTGTGGCCGCCTGGTGCTGAGCCCCAGCCCCAGCAAAAGCAGTGACAGTGCTGGTGAGGGCTCGAGGGGGCAAAGCAGGGCAGGATTCAGGCATATGTGAGTGTGCTCACACACAAATGTAAGTTTAAAATGGAGAATTTGGTGAGTGCTACAAAGGAAGGGAAGTTTTGTTTCAAGGATGGAGTCATCCACAAGAAAGACGAAGATGTGTAGAACTGGCAAATTCTACACAAGGGTACATTTGTGGTACTGACTACCATACAAGCATGTATCTTGCCTTGCAGTGCAGAAGTGCCTTTCTCTACACTACACTAAATAGCCAATGAATTTCCATATGGCAACAGACCTCAATGGCTCTGAGAAAATACCCCTGGCACTCTGCCCCATCCCGTAAATGGCTTGTGAAGTCCTGCAGTTGTGCAGCCCTGGCTTTCCTGTTTTTATCTCTAGAAGACAAATTGATGGTACTATAATACACAGTTTAAAGATGCTTTTTTTTCCCTTGAATTTGGTCTGCTGCCAAAGCAAATAAGCGATGTGCAAAAATAAAAAATGAGAGAGAATGTGATATCCTAAATGAGCCTGGAAAACTGCAGCAGGTGGGGGGCTGGGATTCATGGTAAGAAAGCTGTGATCTTAACCCTGGGAAACATATGACATGCTGATCTGGAGCTGAACTTGTACTTGGAATGAGCTTGGCTCCTCTTAGCAGTGTACTTGTGAGGAAGTATATCTCAGCTTCTCAGATCTTGTCTGCATCTTAGTTGAGGGTTGGAAAGACCCCCGTATCTGACTTATAGCTGGGATGACTTTTCATAAATCAATACAATTCTAAGAGTAATAACCTTCCCTCCCCCTCCTGCTTGTTTATTTTAATTTAGACCTGCAAATTAGCTTGTAAAATAATATACACAAATTGCCTAACATATTCCTACCCATGGGATATCTGTAATTGACTTTTTTTAATCAGATTTTAAAATGTATGAGCAGCAACGAGTGTGATAAAGATTAACTGCTACGCAAAATGACTGCTTTCAGAGAGGAGTGCAGACCGGAGCTCAGCAAGAAAAAAGATGTGAGCTCTGTTAGGTGATACAAATCTATTGTGAAATGACTAGCCGAGCTTATGGTCTTGTCTCTATTTTTTACCTCTTTCCTTCCCTTGAAAGAAAGTAAGGGGGGGAGGAGGGGGGGGGAGAAAGGAGATGCAACAAGACACATAGGCCCACACTGAGTGAACGCAGCAAGCAGTGACCGCGCCAGAGGTCAGCTTATAAATCAATACAATTGGCGTTCCGAGTAGCACATGAACCTCTCGGTCCCCTCTGCTTTGTGTGCATGTATCATTATTTTCTAATTGGCCACAGTGGACTAAATTGGATGTTTCTGGCCCCTTTTCCAGGCATGCCCATTACTCGAAGTGCTACATGAGCCTGCAGGTTGGCCTGCATCCATCCTGAGCCCCTTTCAGAAATACCTTTATGTATTTTGGAGCTACAGTAAAAGCTGCCTATTGTGCTCAATGGCAGAGCAACCCCATTTCCAAGCAGTTGAGCTGAGCCCTCACTGACCAGTGCAGCTGCCCCACCAGCTGTGCTGGAACGACATACCAGCTAAGGAGGTCTCTGTCTCCTGTGCTCTGCAGCACTGGCCAAAAGGGGTCTGAGAAGTCTTCACTTAACTCTAGATGGAAGACCTTGAAAGTTAACTCCCACTTTATACCCAGACAATGAAGGTTTGAATACTAAGGTGATGTTGGGGGAAAAAAAAAAAAATAAAAAAGTAAGCAGAATGATAGAGTACTTGGAGCTGCTGGACTCCTCTGTTCTTTTTAAAATGTTTGCTGTTGCCTCGGCGCAGCCAGGAATCAGTCTGATGGTATTACCTCATTTTTCTGAATGAGTTTAGATGTTGTGATTAAAAGCTTTGTTTTCCAGACTTGACACGATTTTTACATTTCTTTTTGAAGTAAACACCTTTCAAAATCATTGCCTTCGTCTTTCCTTTGCTTGCATACTCTGCAACAATTCTAATGCTTCACAGGAAAAGCTGAGCAAACTGCTCCCTGCTTTTGTCAGCGTACCCTAGAAAGGTACCAGCCGGGTTGGCAGGCTTCTTCCATCAGTTCTTTTACATTGTCCGTTGTGATCTGGAGGAACCTTGGTCAGAGAAGGAAGATTCCCAGTTCATTTAACCCGTGGGCTCTCTGGAAGCACAACAACAAGAATATTTATTGATCCTGTTCATTTTTAATGGCCTTACTAAAGGCCAGCAACTCCTCAAATGTTTTGTGGGCCCCTAGCCCAGCCATGAGTAATGAACTGTCTGTGACAAACTAATGTGAATTCAGCCTGCACAGGGCAATTCGCTATAAACATGAATTCACTGGCTTCCCTTTTGACAGTTATCTTTCTCTCTTGTGGATTGAGCCAGAGTATCTGCTCCAAGGATCCCAGACTCTGAGACATTCAAATCTCTGTACAAATATTGCAGTTCACGACCTGCTTTGGTCTGGGCAAGAGTTAGAGATGCAACAATGAGATGCAAAACTGCAATATCAGAAAAGATCATTCTCATAGAAAACATCCAGGAGAAAGCTTCAGTTCAGAAGAATCAGCATGTGGTGCTGTTTCTCTGTCTCAGGTGGTGGAGGATGTGAGCTCTTTGAGCCCTTGAGCTTCACTGTAGTTGCTTCTAGGCCTGCTCCCCTAGTCCTTGGTGCAGTCCCACGGTCAGCAAGACACACAAGCCCACAGAGATTTCCTCTTACGGGAAGTTGCCCTTCCCATTCCACAGCGCAGGTCCAAGCTGAGTAACCAGGCTAATATTTGGCTGTGAAACAAAGACTGCCAAGCACCTTTTTCAGACTGACATCCTTTCGTTTTTCTACCTTTTTATTTTTTTTTTAATTGAGTTTGATTCTGCTAGCTACTCTGATTTAGCTTCTAGTGGTTTGTTAAGCTTATCTTGGTTTTTGTGTTTCTATATGAAAATATAATTCTTTCTGTGGGTGCTGGGTTACAGTTATGAGGTGTTAATGGGCCCTGGCAGAGCAATCATGTGTACTGGAACACCTTAGGGGTTGGTATAGGCCTTTATTTCATTCTCTCTGGACTACAGCTTGAATACGTGTTTGTTTGCTATTTGACTTCTGTCCTATTATTTTCACTGGGTTTTGTTTCTATTCTGCTAGGCTGAGAAATCTAACAGGATTTCTGCCTTGCAGAAACACGGCCGTGTGGGTCCCTGAAGCAGTGTTTCTGGTAGTTTGCTGATAAATGTTGTGTTTCCCCAGGGAACGGGCAGGATCATTCTGGTCCTAACTTCATTTTATATTTGAATTTTTTTGATGCTAATGGATTTCAGTGTTTCGTTGTTCCTTCTCAGGCTGCTTCTGTTTCTGTTCATTATCACAAAGATTTGCTCAAAAATTAAAATGCTTGGGCTGTCCATAGATTCACACTCTGATCTGTAGTGTGACTTTCTGTGATCTATGGCCCCAGGCGCAAGGAGCTGGCAAGGAGGTGCCTGAAACTGTGGTTTGGCTACAGATAGGTGGTGCAGAGTCCCGTTCCTCTATTAATCTGCATCACAGACAATAGGCCAGATTGGTGCAACTCCACTGGGCTTTGGTTCAGCCCAGAATTTATATCAGCTGAGAATCCAGCCCAGTGTCTTATTTATAACTGAGATAAAGTTTCCAGAGAGGGGTAATATCTTATTAGACCCCTTGATTTATTTGAGGGTTAAAAAACAAACAAAAAAACAGACAAGCTTTTGAATGCGCAAGTCCTTTTACAGAGAGAAGCACCTTTGTGAGAATGCCACAGGAGCTGGTATCACAGTTAAAAGACTTCTGGAAAGGATGTGCATGAAAACAGTATGAACATCGAGGTGCTGAGCTTTCTTTTCTGGGTCCCACGCTCTTTCCTGCGCTGAGCCCTCCCATTTTGTTTCAGCTGCCTTAACTGGGAAAAAGCTCTCTCTGGTTATCTCCTTCTGGACATGACATCCTCTTGAGAGCTGATCTGCTCATGTGGGTCAGTGTGGGACCTGCCTGTGCCTCCCTGGGCTCCCTCTGGTCCCTTGGCTGCAGGGGGGCTCGTGCTGCTGGCAGGCACACGTCCTGCCTCTGTCCCAGTGCTCCCCAATGTCCTGGCAGGGTCAGAAGTGGTAACTGCACTTTGGTGTCTTCCCTGAGTTGGCTGAGAGTGTTATAGGTGAAAAGAGAGATGGCTCAGACTTAAATGTGGAGAGGATGGAGTATAGCAGGAGGAATAAATCTTAGTCCCCCCTTCTCGGCCAGATGCACTGTAGGCCTGACAGACTTATGATTTTATATGGAGAACGATGTGTTACGGTTTCCCTTTCTCTAACCATTAATCTAAAGGTATTTTGTATAAACAGCAGAGTTGCTAGCTCTGGCCAGCATGGGTGGGCTGACAAGCAGGCCCTGCAGCTCCCTGCAGAATGGTAAGCCCTGCCGTGCCCCACCTCCGGAGCTGGGAGCCCCGAGCACTGCCTAGCACAGGGTTGGCAGCAGCTGTGCCCATGAAGCAGGGCTGCGGCCTGGCATTCACAACACAGCCGTGGAGGTACCTGAGGGGCTGCGTGTGCAGAAACCCGGAGTGCTCACAGCTCCGAGGAGCAGTCACTGATCTATCACCTGCACCTGCGCTTAGGAGTTAAATGTGGAAGCTCTGGCTTTTGCTGTCTGTTTCCGCTGAAAGAGTATGTTATTCATTGTCTCCTGTTGTAAAAGATTTCTTTGAGAGCCATGTGTAAAATGTGCTGGCTGCTCTGCAGTCCCTGCAGAGCCTGCAAGTGCCCACAGCCAGTTAATGCAGCAGCAGCCAGAAGGGAGGGTCCTGGTGCTTCGCAACAGACAAGCCTTCTTGCACCTGTCTCTGTTGTTCGATTCCTGGCAGGCTTTCATGGATTTCCAATGAGCTGCTGAGAACAAGTTCAGTCTTTTTGCAATCTTAAAAAGAGTGAAAATGAGCCAATGCAACAGGCCCCTGCATAACAGCTTCTTTATGCGTTATAATCTTTGTGGCATCTGCTCATTTTGTTGGGATACAAACCCTGTGATTTTTCTTTTCTTTCTGCAGCCAAAGAATTTAAAACTGCAGGCAAGACAGCTTAGGGCACATTAGCAGATGACTTTTTGTCCACAATCCAACATATAGCTCAAAACTAGAAATGAGAAGAGGATTGTCCCTTGCTGCGGGGGCTGGAGGGGAGGTGGAAGCTAAGTGCTGGGTGCGGCTCTTGGCTGGCAGGGTGCCTGGTGGCTGGGACATTGGTGCTGGGCTGGAAGCCCTTCTGGAAGCCAAGCAGACCTCTCCATCCAGCAGGAACCTGCTGGAGAGGAACAGCAACACAAGCACTTGAGCTCCTCTGCCCTCAGGGCATCGAGACATTGGGCTCTGCAAGGGGTCTCTCCCACCAAGAAAGGGGGCTCGGACGGGTTGTGGGGAGCCTGCAGGAGGGGACAGGGAGAAACTGCGATACCTCACAGTATCAGAGTTATTTCTCAAAAGGAAAACATTTTATTGTCCAGTTTTATGCTGCTGTTTTGCACAGTGGTCATTTATCTCAAAGGATTCTTTCCAGGCTGCTGGTGCCAGGTGATTTGAGACTGCAGCATGGCCAGGACTCTGGTGCCAGGGTGGTTCTGAATAGCAGCCAACATGAGCAAGAAGTGCCAGGATAATAATAAAACGCTGCTTCTGAAGACACTTCCAGGAATTAGCAATTTATTTAAATTTTAAGAAATCTGACAGTTTTGTGAGGGTAATTTCTAAACCTTTGGGATGGTCTACCAAAGAACAAATGCTCTGACTCTCTTCTCCCAGAAGTATTCTTTGAGCAACTTAAAGTACCAGAATTACAGTAGGATTAATGCACAGATGGTGCCAGGAATGAACATCCGTATTACAGTGACAAAAATCATACATCTTTGTTATTGCTGTCTTCATCTATTGGGAAGGTTCCCATCAACTACAGATTACCTCTGTACTCTTGTAGTTACCAAAAGCCCATCAGTGGCAAACAAGGCCAATGTGGGGTGTGAAATACGCCGCTGGACCAGCAGTCCTCCCCCTTGACAATTCCAACTGTTGTACAGGGTTAGTCTGGTTTGCGAGCAGCAGTTCTGCTATATTAATTTCCCTAGATACCATCATAAAAGCAGTGGATGGGGAGATGTATTCGTCCATACAGGTTCAAATACAGACTCCAAAATAGTTGCCCTTGAGGGTTTTCTTCTCATCTTGGATGGCTTAAAAGGATTACAGAAAACTTAAACCACACTGAAAGAGATCATCCCCAAGTAGCAAATTTCAGAGCCAAATCTTGACACCCACAAACTTGTGGAGATTCTAGATTTGGAGTTTTTGACTTAGCCATTTCTGTAAGCACATCCTTCAAATCTTGCTCTGGAGCCAGACATGCTTTCCTCACTATTTCAGAATTTAGGGCTGGTTAGTTTGTGGGGAAAGCAGGTTTATGTTTTGGTTGTCTTGAACTGATTGATTTGCAGAACATCAGATTATAGAATTTGCCTTAACAAACTGCTGGATCGATGATCTAACACAAGCATGCTGCTACTGACAACAGGAGATGCTTCAAAAGCAACAAACATATTTTGCTGTGCCATCTCTTAGGGGAATAATTTCTTTCTGACACTTCTAGTGATCATCTTACACCATGAGGCATGAGATTTTATTACTGATACCTTAGCATGCGTAACTACAAAGGTTGTTATTTTTCATGGAGTGGACAGCATGTCTCATGAGAGTTGTAAACACATCGTGCACATTTGAAATGCGATTGGTGTGATTTGGCTGATTCTAATACCGAAGGCTTTGCATAATTAGATTAGCTGATGGAAGCACAGCGTCACTCAACAAATCAGCAGGACTCATAGTTAATGTTATTCATGAAGTCTCTACATAAGGCATTATTTTCCCATCAGTAATATGTCTATCTAGAGTAGAAAGAATTTCTGTGGAGAAAGCCAGGCTCAGGAACAGTGGCGTGGATTTGGATGTACTGGAAATGTCAGCTATCAAAGAATCAGAATCATGGGGATTGGAAGGAACCTCTGATGAACATCCAGTCCAACTCCCCTGCTAAGGCAGGTTCCCTACAGCAGGTTGCACAGGAAAGCATCCAGGTGGGCGTTTGAATATCTCCAGAAAAGGCGACTCCACAGCCTCTCTGGCAGCCTGTTCCAGTGCTCTGTTGCCCTTGCAGTAAAAAAATGTTTCCTCATGTTCATGTGGAAGTTCCTGTGTTTCAGTTTTTGCCTGTTGCCCCTTATCCTGTTGCTGGGCCCCATCCGCTTGACTCCACTCCTTAGATATTTATAAGCATTGATAAGATCCCCCATCGTTCTTCTCCAGGCTGAAAAGCTCCAGGTCTCTCAGCTTTTCCTCATAAGGGAGATGCTCCAGGCACCTCATCATCTTTGTGCCCTCCACTGGACTCTCTCCAGTAGTTCCCTGTCTTATACTGAGGAGCCCAGAACTGGACACAGTACTCCAGATGCCTCACCAGAGCAGAGTAGAGAGGTAAGATAACGCCCCTCAGCCTGCTGGCTGTGCTCTTTTTAATGCACCCCAGGATTATGTGTCTTGAAGCAAGAGCAGCAATATCAGTGCACTGTGATTTGGGGTGACCCATCAATTAAGTATGACTTTTCCATCTCCCTTTTGGCCCTCTCTTCCATGGTGGTAGTTCTGACCAACCACCTTTCAAATCTGAGGGACTGTCCCTCCACGAGCATCTCCTGCTATTTGCACCATTCTCCAGCAGTCTACAAGAGCTGTCTTCAACCTTTGGTGCACAGATGTTTCAGAAATCTGAAAGCAGAAGCAGAACTGACCGTGCTCTCTACCAACACTGATTTTGGACCTTCCTATTCTGTGTAACTAAATAGAAGTTACAAGCTGCCTACTCTTAAATATTTATGTTACCTGAAAGAGCAATCTTCTCCCCCCTTTCTTTTTTGATGGCTTTCTCGTTTAGTGCTTTTGGATCCAGTCCCTGCATTTACAGATCCCAAGGGAGTATCTTGCCCACGTGCCTCCCTACCCACTGCACCTTTTGATTTTTACGGTGATCTGTAGCAGAGATTGCATTTACAGTGTGGCAAAGCGGAATTTAAAAACAAATTGAATCGCACCTTGTGGCCACCACAACTCAGTCCAAATGCTGCAAGTACGAGGACCTTAAGTTATTACGCAGAAACCCTTATTTTCCTCAAATATGCAGACCAAATGTTTTGCATCTATTTCACCTTTTTTTTCATTTCACCTTATTTGAAATTAAAGTAATAATGGATATACAGCATGCCTACCTGCATGTGTCTGGCAGGATTTAGTTCATCTGTGAACTTACATTGCTTTTTTAATAATGTTGATAAGTGATAGCTTTATTTCTAAACTATGTAGGGGATATAGAAGATGTGTTAGGCTTTATATGTTGGAGTCAGTGCAGTGGCTGAGCTCGCTGTGATGTGAATTCACCGATAAACTAATGTTGCCAGATATATGCAAACAGTCAAGGAAAAAAAAAAGGATGTAACCAGGTTTCTTCTCTGGACTGGATACTGAGAACAGGTATTTATTTGTTAAAGTAGGAGAGAAGCAAGGTAAGTATCGTTAAGACACAACTTGCAATGCTATACTGGACTTGTTTTAGTGGGCGCAGTGGGTGGCTCATTGAAGGATCCTGTGCTTCATTCTTGAAAGGAGACTTGTGCCTTCTGGACCACCAAAGCAATATTGGATGGCAATTGTTCTCTCTTGGTGGTGAGAAGTGCTTTTGAGAGAGTGCTAATATGAATCATCTCCCCACTGTGTTATCACTCAGACCTCTCCAGTTCACACCAATAAACGCGCTCTTACTTACAATGGCAGCGTTAGTGACCGCAGGGGAAAACAGAGCCGTGTGTGTCTGAGCTCAGCTTTGCAAACAGCGTGCTTCTGCCTGCGCCCGCCTGGGTTAGCATTTTGGGCTGTTTCATTAACCACTCCTTTGACAGCTCCTCAGCTTTAATAAAGGAAAGGATGCAGCTGCCGAGGGTGTCTCTGAAATTCTGCCTGATGCTGAGGGACCACACAGCACCTCTGCTGTGTCCCTGCTATGAAATCCTTCTAGTCCCTGGTACACCAGCTGATTTGCTTCAAGAATTTCTAGTTACTTGTTTTTATGTCTTTCATTATTGGCTGTTCATAATAACTCTCAGCCTTCCTAACTTTCATGCTCTGACATTTTATTTGTCCTAGTTCATATTTCCTTTCAGTTTGGCTTTGGTTGAGTCGGGTTTTCTGTTTCTTTTTCTTTTTTTTTTTTTAATTTTTATTTGGAAGGCACCTGTTTGGCTTGAACAATATCTTGCCATTTAACCATTTTATTGGCTTCCCCCAATACTTTCCTGCCTCCCGCTGCCCCCTCCTCTGCACGTCTATTTTTTGTACTTCCATGTTTGCATTTAAGTTTCTTAAATAGCTTCCCTGCTGAGCCTAAAGATTTTAATTTCCTTACTTCTGAATTTAAAGTCTTTTTAATAGCTAGGAAGCTTAACCACGAAGCTTCCTTTCTCCACTGGTCTGTGATGCAATGAGCTCCTCCCCAGGATGTCAGGTCCCAGCCAGACCTCAGTGCCAGGACCAGGTCCTCCCGACCACCTCCTGGCCACCTCGGCCATCTCATCCCAGCTCCTAGTCAGGGAGCAGGTCCACAAGTGTAGTAGAGAACTGCCTCAGGGAGGAAACAAAAGGGAATTTTCTGCCAGACCATGGTGGAAGATGCAAATATCTTCTGAGCTCCAGGACCAGCCGTAAGACTTGGAGTAGCTCAGGGGGACTGGGCTTGGTGTCAAGTCGCACTGTGCCCGCATGGTGCCAGATGGGCGAAAAGATGTGGGACCTTCTGATGTATCCAGGAGCAGGGGGAAGACTGTTTACCCAAAGCCTTTATTCCTCTTTAAGAGCAGTGATCTGACTGTTGGTTAGAAGAAAACTGAAAGGTCTTTTGATATGAAACTGTGAAAAACCACAAGCTGGCAGAAGCAGCTTCATGCTTGTCTTCAGGGATCCAGCTGCTAATTACCTGTGATATGCCTAGACCATTCTGCTCTTTATGGGAGCACCATGAGCCAGTTGTGAGGACAGCTCTGACTAATAAAATCATAAGGACTCTCAATAGATTTGCAGGCAGACTAATTGGGATCAGAAGATCTCAAAACAACAGCAAGTGGTGACTTGTGCTGGCTTTTTGTTTTTATTTCCCTTTTCCATCAGTGTTATCTAATTTTTGTAGCTACTATACTGGAAGTGATTACCATCCAGGGAAAAGCTGGGTGTGCATTTTAAATTTCCTTTCATATTAGTGTTACACTCTAACTTGGTTTTTTTTTTTTTTCTCCTTTGAATCGGGGTTATGCTCCCATTAAGCTGAAATTAACTACCTCTAAATCAAAATAGCACTGGGTACCAGGCAGTTCACACCAGTTTAATAAACTCCTGAAACCTGATTTCAGAGTTAATTTATACCATTGAAACACGTCACGCTAGCATGACAGTAGGCTTGTTGCCATCCTGCGTGATCGTGGGCAGCTGCCTCTGGCTCCAGGTTGTCCTGGCATAAGGAACAAGAGATGCCAATTTTCCTTATTCAGTGTCCCATCTCCCTTCATGTACATCTCTCATGGGAGCTTAAAACAGTAGAGGCTGTGTCCTATCATGTAACTAGCAGCATAAAGGGACGCATGTTGATCTCTGGGGCAAAGAGGGAAACCGGCCTTCTTGCTTGGGAGTGGGCATTTCTGGTTTGTCACCAGGCTTAGTGGCTCCATTTGGCACCAATTCAGGAATGTGATGAAGGTGGCAGCGCCTGAGGAGTGCATAACCAGCGTCAGGAGCAAATAGTTTGGAGGGAAAATCTGTGGGTGGTGTTTGTTTGGTGTTCTCTAGGATTAGCTTGCTCATGCCCCAGGAAGGCAGGTGAGTAGTCAGTCAGGTGGGATTGCTGATGCCTGTTGTGCTGCTGGCGTGCCGCAGGCTTTGGCTGATCTTCAAAGGTGTCAAAGAAGTCATCAGGGGCCAACAGACTGAAAAGCCACCTTGGAGCTCGTATGCCCAGGTGGAAGAATTCTAGGCTGTTTCTTTCAAGTTAAGATGCCACTGATGTTTAGTGAACAGCAAGAACTGGCACGTTGAGGTAGAAGACATGAGTGTAATGTGCTGGAAAGAAGGATGCTGGCTGCTACCTGAAACACCCAGTGACTTTCTGTGGAAAGGAGAAGCCATTCTTTAATGTCAATGGCATAACTCACAGAAATCTGGGAAGCCTGTAAACTTGGGAGAGCAGTGGAAAAATCAAAATGAGTACAAATTCTTTGAGCTTTAAGACAGTAATTAGTTTGCTTTCAACGATAGCCATTGGATGAGCAAAGCAAAGTGTGTGGTTAAGTGTGTGCAGGATTAGCCTCTTCATTTCTTCTCTACTAGACGACATCCATCCATTGTTTAAAATATCCAGTACTAAGTCATGAACAAAATCTAATTTTATAATTTCAAAACCAAAATCTTTCCTATCAAGTACTGAATGAAGAGACCAAAACTCAGAGCTTTGCAGAAATGAGTAAGAGGTATGCCATTCCAGTTTGGCTCTGCTTTCCTTCTCTCTGCAATTTTACCTTGAAACTGGGAGTTTCAGCCACAAACTGATTTTTATAACCAAGTTCCAAAACCCTGAAACAAGTTATGTTATTGAATGTGATTAGGCCTTTAACCAGAGCTGTGCCAGCAGGAGCTGCACTAATACAGAACAGCACAATAAGTGTTGCTCTCTATTCCTACCCAAAGGAAATCGAGGCTGAAAGGCAAGAGGAGAACTTCACCCAGTGAAGATTTCCATGTGGCCAATAGGACTATGCTTGTTAGAGGGGTTCCTTGACCTTTCTAACAAAGTAAGGCATGGAAAATAAATTATAGATATTTGTCATGATTCTTTATCCTTGCAGCAAAACTATGGCCAGTCAGGACTGGTAATGAGTTTAGGTGTCTCTCTAGTTTTGTTACACTCCCAAGCCTACAAAGTTTATTTAATTGAACCATGGTGTATTTATTACCAAACTTTCCAGGCTTCAATGTAATACCAGGCAGTGCTCAGATAGAGGTGTGCTGGGAATGCACAAAACAGCTTTAATGGTTTCAGATCCCCACATGCTGCCCCTGCTCCTCCTCTGCTGCTGTCTCTCCAGAGATGCCTCTGGGTCAAAGTTGAATTGAAAAGTCATTTAACATGAATTGTTTAGCGTGCTTCAGTCCCACAGGCAGTGGGCAAGGTACCAAACTTGCTGGGCTTTTAGGAACAGCTTGAGGATGGCGTGCCATAGCGATGTCGTGGCTGGCTGCAGTCACGGCCTGTGTGCTTTTCTTCACCAATGCTACAACTCCTGCTGCACTTCAGATAGAACAGGCACTGTCCTCCAAGGTTCTCTCCACAAAGGCACACAAATGGGGCCAAACTCTTTCCGTTGTCATGCTGAAGTAAATCAGAAGTAATTCTGCTGACAGCCGTGAAGGTCGCAGTGAAGTTACACCAGCAGAAGGTGGGCTGCTATGTCCACGTGTGTGCGTAGCAGCCAGAACTGCTAGCCAAGCGGGAATGTTCATTTACTGCAGCACATGGATAGCATTATTGTTGCCTGAGACTTTGTTTGGGTAGAAGTCGGTGGTTAAACACCTGAAATCTCAGTAGACAAAAGAGAACACTATAAAGTTTTATGGCTGTAGGGTAGGAGATTGCAACATGTAGGTTCCATTAAAAAAAAATCAGAAACTATATTATATTACCTACTTTAGAGGTTCTGTCACTGAGATGATTAGTATGACTTAGTTATTAGCTGTTACTAGAGGCTTTCCACTGAGAAATGGAATTAGAAATACCAGTTGCTGTATTTTTATTCACAACCTTGTTGAATTTGTCTCGGTCTCACAGATGGACCGAGAAGCAGTCCAAAGGCTGTTTTATATGTTTAAGTATTTGGCTCTTCTTTCCTTGTGAGAAAAAGAAAATGCAATCTATGGAAACAAAACCAACATTTTGTAGCAGCTGAGCTTCAGATGCACAGAAAGGGCTGAGAGCTGTCAGCCACATCTGTACTCCGGCAGCTGTAATTCTGGTGACCAGGGTACCTATTTTCCCAGCATTTGTACCCTCAATTTTAACTCCCTCCAGCATTCCCTGACCTTCTCATATCCCATCAGTTTCCCTCCTCTCTTCTCTGCCATCTTTGTGATTTGTCTTTGCTCTTCACTGAGCACTGAGAGCTGCTCTGACCCTGGAGAGAGGCAAGGGATTCAGTGAAAAGCATCTTCAAAGGACTCTGCCTTTGCCCCACATCCACAAGAATCCACAGGTGGACATAATGTTGTTGTTTGTTCCTGAAACATGTTTAGCACACAGTGTTCCTCCATCCAGTCCTGTACAACTGGCAGAGATCTAGCTCCTACCTGAACCAAGTGCCACTATGTGTGAGAAACGCTCGATGGCCAATGACTTAAGGTCAGGCAGAGTATTAGCTGAATGGCCCTTTATTGACAGTTTGCAAAGTGGGTGACCTAGCAGGTAGGCACACCAAGCAGGAATGTACTGCAGTTTTTATTTCCCCCCTGCTCTGGTTCCTCATTGGGGGAGTACTTCAGGGCTTACAGTCTACAACCTATCCGATACTGCCAAATGTCCTGCACCTGATTACGACTTAGTTACGATTCTTCCCGATTCTCCTCCCCTCTCTGCTCAGTGTTTCTCTTTTATGGTCAGTTTATGCATTGTCCTTTTTAAGTAACCTTTGAACTAGTGCAGATCCAGGCCACAGAGGCAGTGAGCTGGCACCACTCCTGGTGCCCTTCAGAACCGCTGACTCTCAGTCTGTGTTCTTAAGAATTAGCCAAAGCTATACCTTGTGTTGATGTGACATGCTGTGTTTAAACTTGCCTTCGTGGTCACAGTGTTCTGTTTTGCACCATCCTGTCACACATTCTCGTAAATAAGGTACAGCACATTCTCGCAGAAAGGAATCCTCCTCCTACAGTCTTAAAGAACAGAACAGCAAGTATTCCTAAACAGAACTATCTTACATTCTCATGTATGTGTGTGTGTGTCTTTCAAGGGCCTTTTAGGGTGCTGGGGGAGACACTGTAGGGATTTTAGGGTTTCTAGGGTCTCTTGGAGAGGGTGAGGGAAATTTGGGGCCTTGGGGGGTTCCTGCAAAAACAACATTTTACATTTTCTCAGGTTATGTTCACTGACAGTATTTAAAGGCAGAAAAAGCTTGCATTTAAGCAGAGAGATGTGAGAGGACAATTTAAGAACGAAGCCAAGCTTTTGGAAGTGCAGCAGACCCCAAGCCAGCCACCCCAGTGAGCGTGCCTGCCGCGCTGATTGCAGCAAGCAGGTCCTGCTGTTCCTCCAGCCTCTCTTAAAGCAGCAGATACAGCTAACGGGCCAGTCGCAGTGCGTCGTCCTCAGCTAACGTAGCACGGTGCTTGCAAGTCTTTCCTTTTGACCTGATCACCAGGGACCTTGATTAGAGCATAAAGCATTGGTAATGTGAATTGCTTTCACATTTGTAGCTGGGCTTGGTGTCCCCAAGGGAGATACGGGGGTGTTCAGGAGTCAGCGGGTAATTTTATTTTACCCATTTTTATTGCTGATTAAAAAGTAGAGCACTGAGAATGGGCTGGTTTTTGTTGTTGTTGTGTTTTTGTTTTTCTTTTTCCTTGTTGTGTTTTTGCTAGTGGAGAAATGCAAAGAAAAGAAATCACTTTTGGCACAAGAAATACCTGATGTTATTTTATTTCATAAGAAGTACATTTTCTTGTGCACCAAACCAATTTATAAATGTGATCTCTGTAACTCACACTTTTAATTACAAGGTGAAAAACTGAATTAGTTCATTAATGCTGTGAAAAGGAATGGTGACCTACCTGCCAAGTGGCAAGGTGGAAATAATTAATCTGGTCAAGTAAAAAGAAACTGATAAATTAAAACGCAAAGCCTTCCATGTGGTGCATTAAATTAGGGAGCCATGATTTCCAGAATGTGTGCTTATCGTCAGATGGGATCCCTCTTTCTCTTGCTTGGCTCAGCTCTGAGCTAGGCAAGTTCTGCTAGCACGTCATCTGGTGTTCAGGACTGCCATGCGAACTCGTACACCCCGGCATAATTTGCAACAGAGAGGAAGATCCAGCTCTTTATGAAACGCAGCTGATGAAATGTGCATGCTTTGCGTCTCTTGTCTTATTACAAACCCACTCCTTCCCTTTGCTTGGCTTTGCTTGCTTTCCCACTGTTAAATGTCACTCGCTTTCCTTGGGCTATAAGCGGCTCAGGCACCGTGCTGAATTGCCCGGGTCATCTCCATCTATTTATGACCTTAAAATCTGATCCACACGGAAACTACTGAGCTGCTGGAGCTGAACCCTAAAGTATACAGCGTATGTGCTCCACAGAACTGGAAATAGTAAAACAGTTTCTTTTCTATAAATACCAGTAACTCCTTTTGACATTTACAAGTGCGTAGTATTTTTTTTACACACTGTATGATCTCAGAAGTGCTTAACAGATCAGTGAACTGTGAATCTGCTCAGCACAGGCAGTGGCAAAGCCATTATGTGCCCTGCACCATCCCTCACAAAGGCTTAGGACATTTACATTAGCTCCTGTCCATCTCAAGGCCATAAATTGAAATAAGAAATATGGGCTACTTGCTGAATGGTTGACCAGTGCTCTGGTGCAGCCTACAGGAAAATATGAATGTTAGTGTTTACTTTAACTAGGGCGTATATCATTCCGAGCCAAGGTCTTCTCCTTTGTGAAGATGATTGTTCTCGCCACAAATACCTAGGGCACGTTCCGTTGCTAGGGAAAAATCGTATTAAAAGGCAAAAGCTAAACAGAGGACACTGAATGTTTTCTGTCTGAGGTGTGAGAATTGGGAAACATTAAAAATAAGGAAAGAGAACAAGTCAGGCGTTTCTGTGACGTGCTAAACTCGAGCGGTGCGGTGTGCCTCAGGAGGCGTGGGCTGCGGTGAGGGGGGCAGGACTGAGATGGGAGAAACAGCTGCAGCCAGAAATCAAATTCCTGGCAGCTCAGCAGCTCCGCTCCTCCTGCTTCCAAACAACAAATCACCGGTGGGATTCCCCTTGCCCCAGCTCCTGCTGTAAAATCAGCAGACAGCCCCTACAGCGTGGTTTCATCTCCTGAACGCTCACATGTGTCGATGCGTTTCCTTGCTACCTCCCCAGGACAGCGTGAGGCAGAACTGCACTCTGCACAGCCATGTTTCCCATCCTGAGCAGCACACCCCTGCCAGCTCCCAGCTGGGAATTTCCTCCCTGGGAGGACATGCAAGCGGTTCCTGTTGGGGATGCAGTAATGGGTGCAGCTTCAAAGGGAATAGCACAGGAAAGAGGTGGGTGGGGGTAAACAAACTTATTTACTGTAAATGAGCACAGAATATACAAAACCTGGCCCAGGGTATGAAACTTGTAAAATTCTGTTAAAACCATTAGGTTTCCCAACACCTCTCTGTCAACCTCTGCTATAACACCCTCTTAAAATCTGAGATGGGAGTCACTTCTGCATGATGACAGCTATCCCAGTTAAGGAGATAAGCCCTCCAAAAGCAGCTAGAATGCTGCTGAGGCCAGACACGTATGGGAACCTCTCCCGACAGCAAGCTGTGCAGGCACTGCCAGAGCCGAGGGAAATCCCAGCACTCCGGTGTCTGCCAGGAGCAGCTGCAGCCGGCTCCGGATGTTGTCCCTTTGGCAAGCCCCGCTCTCCCCTCGCCCCTCTGTCTGACTGCCCGCATCCCATTCCCAAGGCCCTAGGCGGGAGGTGAGGGCTCTCTGCCAGGAGGCTTGGGGTGCTGCCCCCTGGCCCCAGGAGGCAGAGCCCACCCCGGTGGGGACAAGCAGCCGTGCAGCAGCAGCAGTGTGCCCCAGCGCAGGTGTGTCTTGGCACGGTGTGTCCCAAGGCACGGATTTCCAAAGATATTTGGGAGCTGAAATGGGGAGGATCAGGTGTCTGCATGCCATAATGCCCTCAGCCCGCAGGCTCCCTTGCTTCACCTGCAGTTGCCTCACCCCTGTCCGTGGGTCAGAGAGGCAAATAGCAGAGGACACAAAGACCGTTCTGAGGCACCTCAGCTTTCAAGCTTCGCCTCAGTGCTGGCAGGTCTGAGGGCCCTCCCGGTACCTGGTGAGCCCTGCTCAGAGCTGAAGGGGTGAAGGGGAGCGCCGTAAGGCCAGCATGCAGCAAAATGTGAGCTGCACCCGGCCGTCCCCGCTCAGGGAGGTCGGGGTTTTGCCAGAGGGCTGAGCCTCCCAAAGCTGCAGCTCAGCCTCGCTGTCCCTGCCACACCCGTCTCCATTTTGGAACATGAACGTGCGCCTCTGAGCAAGCTGCCGGGCTGTGGTGCGCTCTGTGCGTCTCTGTTAGCTCCCCTCTCACACGATGCCTGGGTTTCCCTGCAGCCAAATGCAATATCCTGACACAGGGGGAATGGCTCTGATCAGCTGCAGCGTGGGCCGGGGGGGGCAGCAGTGGCGCTTCTCCCCGGCAGCGCCTGGCTCCGGGAGGTTCCCTTTGTGTCTGTGTGCTTTGTTGTTTTTGTTCAGCAGAGTGAGGCAAAAGCACTTTGGGTAATTTTGACACAGCCTGGCTTAAATTAGTGTGAAGTTGTGACAGGAATTCGAGATGTGTAAATACAAACAGGTCTATAGTGAAAAAAGGACAGTGAAAACAGACCGCATTATGCAAAAAAGGGAAAAGACAAGAAATAGATGCAAGAAATAATCTGGAGTATGTGAAATGCATGCCAGTCCTTAGCTGATGTAAACATTCATTGCTTCAGGAGAGTCAGGCAAGCCGACATCAGCCGGGGTGTTGACTGTGTCTCACTGAAACATCTCTCTCTGTGCGAAGCAGAAAGCAGGTGGCTGCGGCAGCCCTTTGTCTGCGGCACCGGGCAGTGCGCGTGGCTCCGTGCAGCCCCAGCCCCCTGCCCAGGCAGCCTCACCGCCTCGCCTCCCCTGGTTCCTGCGTCCATCCACCCACCCAGGGCCTTTCTCCCTCTTTCTCAGGTTGTTTCATTTTGTATCAGGGAAAGGGTGCAGCGTTTGTGCTTTGAGCTTTGTGCTGGGCCCTGCCGCAGAGGCAGTTGGCTCAGAGGTTGGCTGCTGGGGGCTGAAATCCAGCCCCAGCCCCCCCCACATGCAGATGCGGGTGTTGTCAGTGCTACGGCAGCACCCAGGAAGGCTCCTCCGGCACTGGCTCAGATTACAGGGGCTCGATTGAGAAGAAAATGGCAGTCACAAAAATCTGTGAGCGAATCTGTCTTTGTTCAGCATCAGGAATGTAATGCCAGTTTCTCAAGGCATGGGAAGTGAGATTGGCTGCCAAATACAAAGTGCTCAGGATTTCATGGGAATAATTATGACAGTGAAATATTTTCTTAACATGACCTTGGGCCACATACTAAACGGAAAGAAGTAAATTTGGCACTAGAAATGGAAACTGAGCCACAGTAACTTATACCAGTGGAGGATCTGCCCTTACAGAGGCTGCTCCGCAGGGCCAGATCCTGCCGTCACTCCACTGGTGTAAATCAGAGCGCGTTTTGCTGAACTGGATGGAGGTACTGGGGCCTGAAGTGGGTAAGTGCAAGCATAATTTAGCGGCTGCTGAGGAGTGCTGCCTCATGCAAAGCAGAGGTCAGCGGGATCCTGGCTGAGCAAGCCACTAGATCATGTGAAACAAAGAACTGGCTGCGAGGCACAAAGTTAACTTTCTAACCTCAGCAAGCATGGATGGAGTTTGCTACAGATGTGTTCTGAGGGGGCAATTTGGCACAACAGAGTCCTAACCAGAGTCCCATCACTGCTAAGTACCAACTTTGCTCTGTTCAGTATCTCTGAATGTTTCTAATGTAGTCATTACTGATCTAGTTGTGCTTGCTTGCCTCCTGCATCTGACCTCTCCTGAAGACCAGATGAAGAAGCAGTTATTTTTGCAGGTATTATTACGTATTTCCTTGTACTAGCCAGCACCCTCCGTTAATACCCAGTGGTTCTAAGTTCAATCAGCAAACAAAAGACAGTGAAGAGAAATTAGGTGAGAATCTGTTTTGCATTCCCATTCCAAGTTCATTTTCCCCAGCTTAATTCAAAAACAGCTTTAGAAGAATAAAAAAGGTGATACCATTCTGTTGGAACAACAGGATAAGCAGCATCTGGAATGAGGCCAGCTAATATTTTCATCAGGTAAAGGGAGAACGTATCAGACAGGCAAAAGGGCTTTAGGATGGGAAATAAAACATCACAGCCCACTTTTGGTTTATTTTTCTGCAGCAGCTCCATGGCAGAAATATCCAGCAAATGTTGTCACATAGATTGCCTTCCTGCTCGCCCTGAACACAAAGCTGATCTCTTAGGTTGAAACTCACAATGAAAGCAGTAGTTGTTTAGGGGGTTTTGTGCAAATTTATGTCTGTTTGGCAAACGGAAATTAGATAAATAAATTTCACAGAACTTGGTACAGTCTTAAATTATGGGAGGTTAATACAAATCCTTGGTGTTTTCGAATGCAAAAATAGGAGGTGTCTGTTTAATGTGTCTCCTTGGGGAGGAATTACCTGATTTCTAACGTGAAAAAACACCAGAGCCAAGGCAGAGGCCTGCTGTTCCTCTCCCATGGAAGAACTTGTTCCTTCAAAATTTCATCAGCTAGAAAACCCATGAGTAGGGTTTCGTATTTCATAGAAGAATTTTACTGTGTGAGGTTTTTTTTTAGGTCCAAATGATAAAAATGCTATAAATTCTATCTTAGACTCTGCAAGTGAAAGGTTTAAGAGATTATGTGAGTAAATCATTCATCCCTTCTGAATATCGTGCTGATAAAAGGGATCCCCTGATGTGATATGTACTGTCAGGTCTGAATTTGAAGCAGAGAATTTCTCTCAAGTTCCCTTTAGGGAATCTGTACGTTTTACACGGAATATTAGGATCACCTCTCCAGGCGTGGGGAGGGAGCCAGAATGAGACCCTAAAGCCATAGAGAAATTATCAGAAAGAGATAAACTGGTTTCCTTTTTTATTAAATTCTCCTATAACCAGCTTTATAACCTAGCAAGTCACAAAAATTTCACAGTACATTACCCGTGCTCACTCGCGGGCATTTCACAAGATCAGGGAGGCATCTCTGCTCTGGAGGAGCACAAAGGCTGAGGGCAGGGCTCCGGCACCTCCGTTCCCAGGGACTCCAGCCCCTCTCTTACAGCTTTATATTTTGTCGGCTGTTGCTTTACTATTAACTCTTGTTACTGACATTTCATGTTATGATTTGATTCTTGGGCAGGAGGAGGCCAAGAGGCTTTTAAGTGCAGCATAAAAGAAGCTGACACACAATGTGCCAGGAAAAGCTGTGACTGTTCCCTGTCTCTGTGCTCTCACATGGGTGTGTGTGTTCATCAGAGCTGCTGGGAGGTGCTCTCTTGCCTGCAAACAAATGCAAGCAGCACAAAGGCCCTGAATATGGGGAGAGCAGCGCAGAGGATGTCTGTGCCCTGAGAGCCCCGTCCCTCAGCCCCGATGGGAAAGCAGCCCTCCAGCCGCACGTGGGAGCTGCGGTGATAAATACCATTGGCACCGCAAGAAGATCAGATGCACTGTGTCAGGGCTCCTGCATTTCTGTTTGTTTGCGGGTAGGGCGGCCGTGAATCAGTGAGTGCAGCACAAAGAGCCCTGCGAGGTACCCGATAAACATGCTTAAGGAAAACCCGAGCTGCGTTACTTTTGATTTGGAAGACGACTGTTAGAGAACGGTCCAACCCAACAGGGTCTGAGTGTTAGCCAACTCCTTTTGCCCTCTCCCACGGGAAAGAGGGCTATAAAATAAAACCGGCTCATAAAAAGCTGTTAGTCAACCAGCTCCCTGCTTGTGACATAGGATGGCAAAGGTCCTAGAGGCAGAGCTGGAGGGGGAGAGGGAAGGTAAGCAGCAAAAAAACAAAAAAAAAAAGGATGGATGAAATTCAGAGAAGTGGATGATTGTGTGCAATAGAGGACAAAAACACCCTGAAGAAGCTTAAACCGCTCAGAGCCAGTGTGTAAATTCACTCCAGATAGCTGAAAAGTTGGCAGTGCTGGGTGATGATTCCCATGTTCCAGGAGGAAACGTGGAGCTCACGCTCTGACTGTGCCTGGGGTGACCCCACACCATGGTGCGGAGCCACCCGGCTCTGCACCGGCAGCAGGTGCTCCGCAGACCCGCACCTCTCGTTTTGCAATAGCCATGCTTTCCCAACGTGCAGCGGTTGCACCATGAGAAATGTGAGGCACGCAGTTTTCCAAGCAGTGCTTTAAGTGGGTAGAAACGTGCATTTTTGTTTTCACCGGGTGTTACAGGGCTTCTGGCATGTCAGCACCTACCAGGCGCTGCTCTTGGACGGCTTGAAATAGCACTGGGTGAAAGTGAGTGTTCTCTATGGTGCCAACTTAAAGCTCATTGAGGTCAATGGGAAACTTTTCATAGGCTTCACTGGGCTTCAGTTTGGGCTATGAACTCAACTGAATTTAAAAAACCCTGAAATAGAAACATTCTGCACTGAAGCTGTTGAATTTGGCAAGTTCTGCTCTATGATGGGGCTTTGTTAGCTTTAATTCAGGCAAGGTTTAGGAAAGTGATGCTATTCGAGGTTCTTTGTAAAACAAGTCCAAATGTCTCCATTTTTATACTTAATGGAAAAGTATCAGCCAGAAGTGTCACTGCGCGCTGTGAAGATGCGTATTGTGCCAGGGGTGCCTGCTCCTTGCTTTAACGAGACAGAAGGATTGCACGGAGCCTAAAATTCAGAGAAGGCTTTATTTGCTGAAAGGCCAGAGGGAGATGAAGGAAGAGAAATGCGGGGGGAAGAGGGGGAAGATGGATCATTTGGTGCTTATCTTTCAGCCCACACAGCCACCTTGTCACATCTGTGCCTGAATCTGCAAACCATTAGTCAGGTCTGAGCTCTGCTGCCTTTGCTGGAGGACAGTTTTGAACTCAGGCACCCAAACCCAAAAGGATGTTGTAAGATGCTGTGGATCAGGATGCTCAGATCAACTTTTATTCCTGTATGTAACGTCACCACTTTTAGAGGAATAACATTCCTCTCCACCTAGTAATAGTGCTTGCTTCCCCTGCAGAAATATCCCCGTCTTCCTTAAAGAAGTTTCCAGTCATGCTCCTCCCACAACTATACAATGAGAAGACTCTTTTGTTTCATCTTTTATGTCTTACCGTAAAGTCAGCCACCCCTTCATTCCTCACATTTCTGCTCTGCCTGCGGAGCTGACCGCAGAGGTGGCCCCAGTACTCACAGCCCCTGCTCTGCTCAGCTCCAGGAGTTTGCCCCCTGCACTTCCCCAGGAGCTCCTTCTGGGTGGTGGCTTTTGTTTGCAGTCTTTTAAATGGAAATCATGATTTTTGGTTATGGACAAAAGAAGAACTGTGCTGGCACAGGGCATTAATTCAGGCAGACTTTGCTATATGTCTAAGGAGTGGAGCATAAACCATTATTTGGTATCCTCCCTTCCCTCCAAATCAAACTGTATGTGCCTTCCTTTAAAAATGTATTTTGTGTGTAAGTCGTATAGTGAAACATTAAATGCAGTATAAAGATAGTAATAAAAGTGGTTGTAACATTTATATATTTTTCATGACCAAGCGCTTTGTAGTTAGAGGTGCTGTAAACGCGTGCTTTGCACAGCAAGCAGCAGCTCACCACCAGGGGTGGGCAGCTGTCAGGGCCAGCACAGGCCGGGGTGCCAGGCCGGGGTGCCTGTCCTGGCTGCGGGGGCTGTGGCCTGCTGCTCGGGTCCGGCTTTGTGGCCTGGGGTGGAAACGCTGCTGGGAAGGGGAGGGGACCCGGCACAAGCATCACGTGAAGTCCCAATGTAGCAGCAGAGGAGGAAGTGTGTCCCAGATCTCCTCCTGTCATCTCTCAATTCTGCCTCTTCCCTCTCTCCTTTTAACACCAGAGGCCTCCTGACATTGGGCTCACAATGTTCAGCATCGCTGAACTTGCTATGAAATCATGGGTTAGGTCCAGCCCAGTCCTGGCTGCACACTGTACCTTGAGAGGGAAAGCAAATAAAAACATGATGTAAGGGAAGAATGGGGGAAATATTGCTATTGACGCTTTTCCCTGGGTTTTCTGGTGTTTTTGCTGGTGTGTTTGGTTTGTCGCAGCAGGACAGAGCATATTGCAGAGATGCTGACTGCCCTCTAGCCGCACTGTCTGAAACAGCCACGCCCCGCACAACTGAGGAGCCCCATTTCCTTTCACGAGGATTTTTTTTCCCAAGGAAAGCAGCTCACTATTCAGTAAATCCACCTAAGCTGACGTTGGCTTCAAAGAGCTTCCTACAGGCAGCTTTCCACCTGCCGTGTCCATTTCTTGTTTCCATGCTGTCGCCGAGCCTCTTGCCTTGGCGGTCCCCAGGCAGCCGCGTCTCACAGGCGCTGACATCCCCAGATGTGCAGTGGGGCCACCTGCCTGGGCAGCGTCCCTCCTACAGAAGAGGACGTTGCTTTGTAGGCTGCGTTGCTGCCGGTGTTGGGGTGTTTGTCCCCTAAGTCTGGGTGGAACAGGAAAGGCAGAGACAGCGCAGGGAACGTGGCTCCCTGATGTCCCTGTGGCTGAGGATCCTGTGCAGCTGATGGGAGCCGGGGCGCGTGCCAGAGCTGGCCATGGGTTGGTCTCTGACTTGCTCTCCCTTCTGGCTAAACTTCAGAGGGCATTCGATGTTTGCACAGATACCAATCTGCAAAGTGATATATATATTTTTTTCAAATGTCCAATGACTTCTAAGAAACATGCACAATGAATATTAGAAAAAGCTCTGATGTTCCCTCAGTTGTTGCCCACAGCTTGCACTTCATACTCCATTATGTGGTGTGACTTTTAAAAACCTTTTTTTTTAAAGGTCATGCTGTTTATGCTGCATAATATAAAATGCAATTCCACTGTAAATTAAAACCATACTTTACAGCCTGCTGCTGTGCTTCATGAAGGTGAACGAGATTTGAAATCACAGGTCTCCTCAGTTGTGGAAAATATTTAATGTCATCAGAACAGGGCCTGGATGGCTTTATGGACTAGTAACAGCTACAGAGGCCGTCTCAGGACACCTTGCTACATACTGCTGCCTCCTTTCTCGTCTGCCCACAGCAGAGTGTTCTCTCATTGTTGATACTGAAGACAACTGTGCTAAATTTGATTTTACTTTGCTGTTACAGGAATTTTGGAGTAAACTATAACATTGCCTAGCCCACAGCTGTCTCCTTTAGCTCCAGAGGATGTGCTCAGCCATGATGAGTTTCTCCCTCAGGGTAAAGGAGAGTTGATTTCCAATGTGTTGAAATGGTTTACAGGTGTGCTCAATCTCTAGCTACACCCTGGAAGGATTAAGGATTCAATTGCTTGTTAGTAGAGCAACTTTCAAAAACGCAATCCTTTCTTTCCAGGCTAACAATGGCATCTGAACTGGATTCTGAGAGACCTGCAGTTTGATTCTGAAATTCCCCTGTGACAGCTCTTCAGGGAGCCAGGATCCAAGGTAAGCAAATGTGTTAAAGCCATAGCTACTTGATCCTTACTTGAAAAAACTTGAGGCATTACTTCAGAGAGAACGCTACACAAAAAGGAGAGCAGATAAGGGACGTGGAACTAGATTGCAAGCAAAAGTGAAATGTATTTTGATTTTACTTTGGTGTAGAATATGTAATGTGTCTGACAAGTATTGAAAGACTGGATTAAATAAAATGTCTGATACTGCTGTGATGGAGATGACAAGGAATTAATAAATAAGCAGGGCTTTGCAGAGAGATCAGAAAAGCAGGAACAGTAAGTAATACAAAGAGGAAGCTGAAGAGTGGATTTCTTCCCTCTGAGGTTAGAAGAGGTAAGACCCTCAGGAAATTGAGATTTCATGCTGTTCAAGTAATGTGGAGAATAATGTAATGGCGCATTTGCGAGGTCTCTTACCAGATGCTGGAACACTTTAAGAGTGGTGTTTGGATCAAAGGGGCAGTCCAGGCTTCAAATGAAGGACTGCATATCAAGGCAGCACATGCTGCCAAACAGATCTGCAGGGCAACAGCTGCTGCTTGGATGGTGCTGGCAGAAGGGTGTGAAGGACTGCAGAAGGGGAGGGGGCAGCACCAGGTGGTCTCTACAGGTGCTTATGGCTGGTCACTGTGATGCTTACTGCAAACATACCCCCCCCCGATGCGATGTACCGTGAAGACAGGCCATGAGCCTGCCTTGAGGCTTGAGACATACTCTCTGGTGTACTTCAGAATATGCAGGCATGTAACTCACCTGCTAACATAGCACGGTGTTAGAGTGCTCTCAAGCAGCAGTCTCTTTCAGCTTTTGTGGAAGAAAAGGCTACATTTTTGTAAAACTCAGCGCCAAAGTACTCACACGATTCCTGAGTTAGCAAAAGGTAACATTTAATTTTTGAAGAATTTGACTTTTTTTATTACAAAGCCTTTTTCTCATGTTTGAATACACCATCAGCTTTGTGTGCAACACAGTAAAAATACCTTGGAAAAAGCAAAAGAAACATTTCACACACAGGTATAAAATTAGAGAACTGAAGCAACTCTGTTTCTTCAGTATCTGTGCTAGAAGAGATGGATAGCAAATTATTTCCAACTCCCAACTAATGTAAAGGAACTTGGTCAAAGTTCCACAGGGATAACATATTTTATAGGGGAAAGCTCTATGACATCTCTGTAGTGAAGTTCTTGTTCAGCACAGTGTATTTGACATGACTGAGAATGCCCCTAGTTATTTGGCAAATGCTAATTTAAAGCAAGTATTTAATGTTATGCTGAATGTTGTTAAAATATAGGACAAAATCTTTAGGAAATTAAGAAAAATATATCAGGATGAGCATCGCCCCACAAGCCTAAGAAAAGAACAGACACAAAGTTCTCATTTCTACTGTACAGGAACATCGTTCACGCAGTCCATCCCACGATCTTATACATGAGTGCCCTCAAATGCCTGGCTTCGTATGTAACCGTATTTTTCCCACTGTGCATCCTGTTCTCTTCCAGCGGTTGCTCAATGACAGCAGGGATGTTTCTTCCATACAGTTCACATTGCTTCAGAAACTGAACACACTCTTGAATGACGCTGTCACGTAGCATGATCATGTGCTTGGACATGTTCTCCAGCAAGGACAGGAAACATCTTTTGGCGTAATACCACGTATCAGTGCTTAGTTTTTTGTTGTATGGCTCCAGGCTTTTAATGACTCTTGAAATACCAAAGTCATAGTTTCCCTTCACACAGTAAAGGGTACCAATGACTAGATTGACAATGCAAAGATGGTAGGTGTTTTTATCAGGATCGTCATAGGACAGCTGCTCTTCCCCCTTCTCAATCTTCCTCATCAGTTCCTCTGCATCTTCATTCTGGCTTGTCAGGATGTAGGAAACACAGAGATTAGCTAACACGATGGCGCTAACGTGGAGAATGTCATCGTAGTGCTTTTTAACTATCGGCTCGTAGAAGCTAATCGCCTCTTTGTACTTGTTTTCTTGCATGAAGAGCACGTGAGCCACGTTGAGCTTCCATACCTCGTGTTCGTTACAGAACTCCACTGATTTGCGGAAGATCTTTTCTACCATTGTGTAGTTCTTCATGTCCCAGTAAATCTTTGCCTGGGCCATCAGGATAGGTATATATTTATCCAGAGTCTCATCATACTCACTAGCCAACTTTTTTACAGCTTCATCATCCCAGTTTTGCCTAGCTTCCTGAATCTGCTTTGTGAGTTTTCTCAGCTGCTCAGTCAGCATCCCTGCTGCATCGTCCAGCTTGTGGAAAGCCTCCTCGGGGGCAGTCTGACACGTGATAATGGCATCCAAGAAGTTGTACAAGTAGGGTGTGAGCAGTTTGTAGGTTAAATGGGCATTCTCTGCCAGCACGTCAGCTGCCAGGTCGTAGTACTGATGCTTGCAGTAGAGCAGCAGCAAGTTTCCAAAGGTTTCTGGCGGGCAGGGGTTCTGCAGCAGGAGAAACTGCAGTTTCTCAAAGCCCTCGGTGGGCTGGCGGTCCATGTTCATCAGCGCTTGGTTGTGCAGCGTGACCGGGTCCAGCTCCTCCTCGGCCCGGGGTGGCATGTCCGTGAGCGCCTCCTGGGCCGCCTTCAGGTTGCGCAGCTGGTACTCGATGGCAGCCTTCAGGTTGAAGGCCTCCACGAGGGCCGTGCGGTGCAAGAGCATGGTGTTGCCCACGCTGCGCACGTCGATGCCCTCGGTGGTCATACCCACGCTGAGCTCGGGGTGCTGGTGGATGCCGCGCTCGATGATGTCAGAGATGTGCTTGAGGGCGGGGATGTACTGCTTGGTGGCGTAGCAGCACAGTGCCATGTTGTAGGACAGCTCGGGGCAGTAGCCCAGCACCTGCATGGCGCCCGCGAACTTCCCGCTGGCCTCCTCGTGCCGGCCCTGCCGGTACAGCAGGCAGCCCAGGTTGATCTCGGCCTCGGCCCGCTCCGAGGGGTCCTCAGCCGCCCCGGGGCCGCCGTCTGCCGCTAGCGCCTCCTCCACCAGGCTCTCGGCCGCCGCCAGGTCGCCCTGCGCGTAGTGCACGGCAGCCTGCAGGCGCAGGGCGCGGGCCTGGTAGGCGGGCTGGTCCAGCAGCGGGCTGGCGGCCCGCAGCGCCTCGGCGTACAGCCCGGCCTTGCACAGGGCCTGCGCCAGGTACAGGCGGTACGCGTCCAGCTCGGGGTGCAGGGCCAGCAGCTGCTCGTAGCACTCGGCCGCAGCCGCGAAGTCCTGCAGCTGGTAGTAGCAGTAGCCCAGCAGCGAGAGGCCGCCCCGGGAGCGACTGCTCCTCTGCAGCTCGCGGCTCAGCAGCGCCGCCGCCTCCCCGCAGCGTCCGCCGCGGATCAGCCCGTACACGGCGGCCGTGTACTGCCCGTCGGGCACCGCCGCGGCCTCCATCGCCGCTGCCACGGCAACAGCCGCGCCGGAAGCGGAAGCGGGTGAGGCCTCGCGGCGCCCTCGCTGCCGTGGCAACCGTCGCGCCGCGCCGGAAGTACTCCTGATGCGGAGGGGAAACTGTGCCGGAAGCGGGGCCAGCCCGGCGCGGGGCGCGCTGGGAGTTGTAGTGCAGCGCGCGGAGGCGGGGGCTGGCGGTGGGGTGGGTGCGGGCAGCGCTGCCCCAGGGGGCCTCGGGGAGACGTGTGCGGTCGCCTCCCCGCCGCGACAGCGGTACCCGGCGTCAGCTTTCCGCCCAGTGCCAACAGACTGTGAATTGCCCCGCGCCTCTGATCGAGGCACAGCTAAAACCTCTCCTCCCAGAAGGGCTTTCTGTGCTTCCATGCGAAGCGTCGTGGCGGCTGCAGCCAGCCGCTAACAGACACGCACAGGCACGGCGGATCTGACCGCTGATGCGGAGCAGCGTCTCAAGACACCAAAAGTCACCAAAATCTGTTACTCTGGGGAAAACAATTTCCTGTGCCGGGTGCTGGCGGCATCCCAGCACTCACAGCCGCCCCAGGTGCCCGCTGCCGGAATGGGCTGGGCTCAGCGCGGTGCCAGGGAGGGAAGCTGCCTTCTCAGTACCGGCCTGTTGCCTGTTTCCCTTTGTACTTTTATCTTTCAGGCAGTGAACTAGAGTGTTTAATAGCAACTCCATCTCCTCTCATCCTTAAAACGCTTCCTACACCTGAATATTTTCCTCAATTCAAGATTTCCTGCAGCTGGAAAGAACAAAAAGTAAAATTAAAAAAATTTACTGATTTATTTTTTTTCAAATCCTTTATTTCTTTATATCTCCAAGCAGTAAGTAATGCTGTAGGAAAAAGCTTTAAGCTAAGCATGCAGCCCTGGAACGTGGGATGGGAACGTGTCTTATTGACGTCCTGTGCCTTTTGAACATGAAACCTCCCTTCTGCAGTACAGCAAGAGCCCGAGTTCGTAAGGGCTGATGGAAGGGTGTTTGTATCTTAATAGAATCTGACAGCTCTCCTACTGCTTTAAAAGAGTGGATGAAATATTTTCATACTTTTCTGAAATTGCTTATTTCAACAGTGTAATTTTTCCTGGGAGGCAAATACATACATATTCTTGTCAAGGAGACGTGGTGTTCCTGCTGAGTAACGCTATGCCTAGTGTCACAGCTTTGTACTAGTGAATGGAATTTCTGTACAAGTAAATAGTTCTGTTGAGGTCATGGGCCAGGCTGGGTTTTTGGTCGTTCCAAAGTAACGCCAAGTGCAGCTGGTGAACTCAGTTTTGTTCCTGGGAATGAGTGCTGCAAGGTCATGTTTCAAAAATTATGTCTGAGCTGCTCAGTTGAGCATTCTCACTGCTCTTGTATTTGTGGGAATCGGGAATCAATACATACAGGTCTGATTCATCCTGACAAACTAGATTCAATGAAAAGAAAATTCAAAATCACAGGAAACCATTAAAGTGATTTATTATTTTTTTTTTAGAGAGACCAATAAAACCAAGTCGTTAATTTCAAAAACATGCTCTAAAAAGCTGAATCAGCATTGTTTGATCTACTAAAGCAAAACAATGACGGTAATGACCTTAAAATGCAAAAAGGAAAAGGAGGCAGAAGTCTTGTGCATTTTTGAAAGTATGTAGGATACGCTTGCATTAGAAAATACACACGCTGTTTCTGGGCACGTGTCCGTTGCTTCCCATACGAGGAAGGTTCAAAGCTTACGATGGTATTCCCGACACAATTGTAAGATGCAGTGTCCAGCATGCTTATAAATTGGTAATTAAACACAAGATAATCCAAGAAAGAAAAGGTAACAACCAATACACAGTATATATTCCAATACTGTCACATTCAAGTGATGAATACCTCTTATTTCAGCTGATAAATATCTCACCATTCCTTGTTGTCTTAGAAACCGTTCACATGATTTTGCTGTTGAAACCATCAGTTTCTTTGACAAAGCCAATTAAAAAAAGTCTTGTTCTGCGTTTTCTTCGCCAGGTCATTCTAAGCATCCGAAGTGTCTGTTAACATGTTTTACGTGGCCTTGAAATAGACCCGTCTAAGATTGCACTCAATGCATAAACTGCCTGTAACTCAAATTATCTAATCATATGGAGGGAAAATAAATATTTGGCCTGTAGACTGAAACACTCCCATTTTTCTACTAAGATTAATTAGTCTAAATGTTAAAAATGATCTTAGGCACTGCTGGTTGCAGTTTTCAGAAACAGTTTGTGAGTACTGGTATTGGCTTTGCTGATAACTACAGGCACAGTATGAAATAGCAGTGCACTATAAGAAGGAGCAATTAGCAAGGACACCACTCCCAAAAATGCAGCTGCTGTACCAAGGACACCATCTGAATGAATACCTGAGCTAAACAGAAACGTACTCACCTACGCTTTAGTTGTTTTCTGCAGGGCACAAAGCATACTAATGACCTCAGCAGGATCCCTGGTCTGGCAAAGAAGAGCGTGCTGGCTATGACAGAGCTGCATGGGGAGTTAGGTGTCTAGTCTGGATGCCTAGTGTGGCAATTAAACTTTTATGATCTACTGTTCCCTAGCCTTGTGTGTGTGACACACAGCTGTGTCCTGCCAGAAGCAGCTGTCTTGGTCTTGATCAAGTCATGAAGTTTTCTTTTGCCTGTAGGTCCCAGACTGGGAGAAAGGCAAAATGATGGTTCAGTTTCAGGGCAGATTGTCTGATTTTCCTATTAGAATCTCTTGGTTGTCTTGTTCTCAGGAGGTGGGAAATCCTTCTTCAGTCTGATCCGTAGGAGAGCCTCCAGCCCAGGTGCTCCTTGCCTTGAGCAGTACTTGGTTTCCCGGTGGGCTCACAGTGTTGCGTTGCAGGGCCCTGCTTTAACCCAGGAGGACGCACACTGGAGCCCCTCGTGAGCTCTTCCCCCAAAGCCTTTCTGCCCTGTGCAGCTCCCCAGGAATGAAGCAGAAACTGCACACGCAGGTGTCCCGTCTCTTTATTGGGCACGTGGAAGGGGTTTCAGGGGGAGGCAGTGGACAGGCTGCCCTCCTGACTCCCCACAGCCTGGTGGGCAAGGTGCACCTGCAACCTGAAGCCTGCTCCAAACCAAATGGGATCTGAATGCCAAGTGCTCTCCTGGTTGCCCTAGGTGATGCTATAGCATTTAGGTCTTTTTTCTTTGGCGAGGAAGGGTTGATTTGGTAAGCAGTCTCACAGGTGGGAGTCCTGAGTGGAATAGCTGCTTGGCCTGAACTATTTTTGAGGACTTGTACTGCAGCCTAACTGGCTCAAAGCACCTTAGGGGAGAACACAGGCCCTATGGACGTGCCTCATGCTCACCACTTTTTAGCACTGTAGTTATGAATGCTTGAGTTTCTGTTCAAGGCAAAATTTCCACTACCAGCAGGGGCGAAGATGCAAGGACTCTCCTGTCACTGAGCCAGCACAGTGCAGTGGCATCTCCAGGGGGAGGCCAAGCAGCAGCTGCTAGCACTGCTCTGGGTAACAGTGGGATCTCCGTCCTCCCTGCCTCATGTGCTCCCCTTTGTCCTTGCCTCTGCTGGCCCTGTGCTTTATACGCAGCTGCAGAACCTGATTTTTAGGGTTTTGATCTTGTGCAGTGGGCAGGGAAACAAGATGGAGAATTCCGATTTCCGAACCCATGTTCACCTCATCTGTGCTCTGTGTGTCTCAGGGTAGTTTGACAAAGCTGACTGAAGTACTGGGAAAACGTTTCAGTGTGAGAAATAATGAAAAGCAGACACAATGTGTGTCTATTGAGCTTGTAAGCACTAGTTTAAAAGTGTTTTCCGTCATTTTTAATATGAGAATCTTGGAATATGATTCTTTTTGCGTCTGCGAAGAATTTCCTTTTTCTCTCAAAAATGTCTTGCTGATTCCTAAGCTGTGTTTAAAAATAGCATTTATTTATTTATTTTTAAGTTTGAGCTATATAACTTTCAGACACCAGATTTTGTTCTGTGGTGCACCACTGTGACCCCCTGATTTCAGCAGGGTTGCCTCGTTTTGCCTGAGAACAATCTGATAAAGATCTTTAACTGCTCGCTCTCATTTTCTTCCTTGTGATGGAGGAAGGGAACCATAACATTAGTCAGCACTTTCTGAATTTTGACCCACAATAGCCAAGCTACCGAAAGACAGGAGAAATAGATGGAGGCAATTACAAGCAGTCACTTGATTGATGGTTGACATTGTTAGAGCTTCAGCTGGATGTCAGGTGGCGCGGTGCTGAATTCCCATCACTGCCCTGGGAGTTGCCATGGGCAACAGCGCACTGAAGCCAATAAAAAGGAGAGGAAACGAGGGGAAACTCAACCTTGGGGGAAGCTGTAGGGTATGCACCGTAAATTATGTTGTACTTAGCAATATGCAATATCAAAATTCAGGAAAGCTCTGCGTACCAGCTAGCAGTGCTATGTCAATTCCTGTTATCTGTTTCTCCCATAAAGTACATGTTACAAGTTTTATATGGCTTGCTGTTTGCTATCCTGTGTCTATCTTTGTTCAGGGAAGAAAGAAGTAGTAAAATAATAGCAGAAACATTGCCATTTGGTGCATGCATTCACTGCTGTGCAATCTGGATTTCTGCTCCTTCGCTGCTTCTTTCCATAGAGAAAATGATGTCGTTCGGTTGCGTGGTAACAGACTGGCTTGCAGTGGTGCTGAAATTCCAGCTATTCCCCTGTACACGATTAGTAGCACAGAGGGTTTTGTTGTTGGTCTGTGCTTTTTTTTTTTTTTTTTTAAGGAAGCGATCAGCAGATTTGTTGTTTCTGTTTGATTGTCAGACAGATGTCAGCTTTTCAAAGCTGCTCATGACTCATCTTCCCTGGAAAGCAGGAAAGCTCCCTTCAGCATTTGGTCGGTTGGGCTAGCTTCCGATTTCTGTGAAGTTGGTGCCAGTTCAAGGTAATTCTGTGAAGCCAAAGGACTTTGTCACAGGTGTAGAATGAAGCTGAATTCAGCTTTTATTTCTGCTGCTAGACAAGCCTATGTGTAGCATGGCGTTTTCAAGGAGTACAAAGGCTTTTCTTCTCCCATGAATGGGAACTCGTAAGCACGGCAATGTGACTCCTCTTGTGTCCGGTCACGCAGCAGAGAAAGCACCCTCAATTCAGAGATCAGTAGTGCAGCAAAACTGTGATCTCTGCACTAATGGAAGGAGACCAGCGCTCACATAATACCAGCGTCATCGCACAGAGCTGGACACGTTTGGTTTTGTGACCTATTGGTTTTGATTAAACTTTAATGAACCCCTGTACTGCAGATGTCTACGTGTGAGCCTAGTACTGCGCTAGCTGTAATAACATCATCTTAAATTGTACTGAGAGAACCGCAAGAGAAGGAAGAGGTAGTCAGATGATATTCTTTCTCTCCACCATTTCAAAATATTCATTTCAACTGCAAATTATACTAGAAAGGCTCATCCATGGTCCAGTTTCAATTTAATATAAACCTGAAGCATAAAGCAGCAGATTTCCTTTTTATTCTATATTCATTGAAGCCCATTACTTTTTTCCTTAGAGGACACTGTAATTTAAAAAAATGAATGTGTTAAAGGAGTATTTTAAAAAAAAAAAAAAAACCAACAAAAAACACCTCTGAAATTACCATGCAATATTTTGCTTTAATGCAGGCTTCCCCTTGCTGAGAAATTTACTGCATTGTTAATATGAATTTCTCAGGGAAGCAGGGACAGATTGGTATTTGTAAAGATAATAAAGTTTGTTTTTAAATGTAGCAAAGGTAGGCAATTCTAAAGACCCTGATCAATCACTAAGAAGCTTTGTTGTAAAAAAATACTTCTTTGGAATACAAAGCAGGCTTTTCAGAACATCCAGGCATAAAAGAGGAGGGAAGAGAGAGGAACATCACAAAAGCAGGCATAATTGATTCATAACATGTACTGAAGAGATGCAAAACAACAATGTAATTACATACTATTCTGTTTTCCTGCAGCTCCTTGCATATGAATTGACCAGCTTGCATCCCAGTTCTGCTCTGTATTATTAATTTTATTAAGCTGTAAGTTCTTATTTTTCAGTCTGTTGTCAGTTTTACAGATTTTTACAGCAGCAGTTGAAATGTAGTGGAGCTGAATGAATGGTTCTTGTGCTGTCTTCCATGTTGCACCGGAAAGCAGTGCGATCTCGCTGCAGGCCTTCCCTTCAGACCCACTGAGCCTCCCCATAAAAGCAAACTAGGCTGCCATCAAGATAATATCCAATCAATTAAGCATATCTGTGAAAGCATTTCTTTAAAAAAAAAAAATGGTGTGCCAAAGCTTTTGAAAGCCTTTCAGACAGCTCTTGCCATAAATGGACACTGACATTTGCAGGCTTAATTTATGTCTTTGAGAGACATGGTAAAGCTAGAAGAAAAGGAGGATGAGGATGCTGCCTGAGAAGGAAGTCTCTTTTGGTGCAGCTCTTCCCATTTACCTCTGTTTGCTGCCACAGAGTCCAGCATAGGCTTCAGTTTCCCATTCAGCTTTACAAGAGACTGGAAGAAAATGAAAAAATAAAGAGGAGAAGAGAAAAAATATTGACGATATTCCCCATCTGCTGATGGCCAATCTAGGGAGAAACATGGTAAAAGGAGCCTGATCTGCACCGTGCCCCCACCCTCCTCGCCCCTCGCTGTAAATTCTTGTGGTGTAGGTAAAGTTTTTCATTTCCTTTGAAATTTCTTTATCTCATGCTCATCTGACCCAAGGTTTTAAGTAATCCACCAAAAATATATTAAAAAAAAAAAAAAAAAAGGCACATAATGTGGCAGAAATGCTGCTTGACTACTTTGGCCCTTACAGTCCTTCTGAGGCATCCCCCAGTGCCTGGGGCTGCCTGCTTGCTGATGTCTATGAACTGCTAGGATGAGAAATGTTTTCTTTTAAAATTTCACCAAAATCGCTTCTTTTCTACATACCCGGTACAAACCACAGAGCCAGTAAGAATTTTGAATCAGCCCCCAAATGATAGAATCCCTGCGCACCTCTGCTAGAAGTTTATTTCACCTTCCTCTTTTAATATCAAATATTTCTGTGGAGAGGTCACGAGTGTTTCACGTGATTTTGTCCCTATATGAAAGAGGCGGAACCTCATTAACAGCAGCACATGGGTATGAAGAGGGGGTTAACCAGCTACCCCCAAATCAGTCATGGACTGTGCAGGTTCAGAACAGGAGAAGTATTTTTCTTTTGCAGCATTTTTCATTAGGAAGAAACGGGGTTTGCTGAAGGTTGGGGATTACGCTTTCTCTGATAATGTGGAAACTGTATTTGCTGTTTGAAGTGAAGGACTGGTGCAAGGAAAAGAAAATAATGATGGAGTAGGCAGCAGCAGTTGTTCTTCTAAAAGTATAGAAAACTATAATGAAAAGAAAGGAGAAGGGAAGAAGGAACTTTTGTAGTTGATCATTTTCTTTTTTTTTTTTCTTCGCTACAAATAGCAGGCTTAACAGCAACTACTTTAAATGGCCCCCAGAGCCTAGACACCAGTAAAGAACTGGATTTTTTTATAGCTAGCCTGCAAACCGTGTAGCTTGGCTAGCTACTGAAGTAAGTCTTGGTAAATTTTTAATTGAGCTATTATATGATAATTAAGGGTTAATGGTCTGATTTTAAGATGTGCTGAAAACTTGCAGTTTCAGTTGACTTCAGTAGGAAATATGAATGCTCAGCACTTCTGAAAAATCATGCCATGAGTAAGTAAGTAGCTGATTTGTGCGAAAGTTGAAGCAAATCTACTTGAAATTACTTCCTGAGAATATGGCACAGACTGGGCAGATAATTTTACAGCCTTGGGCCTGGAGTAAGAGACAGAGCTTACTGAGGTCCCTACCATGGACAGTATTATTCTCTGGTGGTGTTCATGATGTTTTAGGAGTGGCTGTGGGTAAATAATACTCCTATCACTGTACCTCACAGCTCCTTATTTCAGACTGTTATGTGTTCCCCAAGCCTGGGTTTGGTTGAGCCCGACGAGGGGCAGTTAACTCATGCAGAATGCTGCTGTGACGAGCTTACTGCTACCCTTGGTGCCTGCCTGGCTTCTGCCAACACTGTAGGCATTCAAATTTTGACAGCAACTTAGCAGATCCTTTCTGTTCAAAGCCAGTATCCATCTCTAGTTAAGCTTGCTGGTAGGAGACAACACGCCTGTGTCGTGCATTTCTGTATGGAGGCCCTCACCCCATGGCCAAGGGTGCCAGGAAGACTGTAGGTGCTTGAGCTGCTATGGTCAACTAGCTTTGCACCGGCTACAGCCATAGAGACCCAAAGCCCCCGTAAATCAGGAATGGGTTGAAGAAGCACACATATCCTGTAATCAATGCATCTTATAAGCTCCAAAAGTAAAATAATTTCCTAGAAGGGTGTATCTGACTGCATATAATGGAGTCTAATAACCCAGACACAACAGAGGTCACCAGGTGAATAGCAAGAATGGTTAACTAATAACATTAACTGTGATGAAAATAAATTTAAATGAATATGTAAGTAGGAATAAACCATGTCTTTGGTATTCGGTTTTACCATAGCACAAGCAATTAATTCTATGGAGTACTGACAAAATATATAGTGTAATTTTGAGAAACTTTATTTTGTTCTACATTAATTTAGATGAGGGCTACTCGACAGTGCAGATTTTGCACTTAATCTATAAAATATCTTTATTCAGACATTGATTTGATGTTTAAACCACTGCTTCTGTATTTAGTATCCTTTCACTTTGGGACTCTTTCATTCTGATCTGGTCTTTTAATTAAATGAACTACTATAATTCCTATGGAAATTAGCTTTTATTTTACTTTCCAGCTACCAAGCATTTCAGTAGGACTTTTCTGATACAAAGTACACAAATTGGATTTTACTTCTGCTTGAGATGTAATTACAAATTCATTTGATTACTGTATTTCTGGCTCTGTTTTAATTATTAAACACCAGTAATCAATTTTCTTTTATGAAGCTTCTGGGAAATTATCTCAAAAGCAACACATTTCTCTCCCTTCTGGCAGGTTCTCGACCATTTACTGAATTACATTCATAGCACCTGCTCCTGATCCGGATTAAACCACCAATTTATTCCTAAAGCTATTTAGGTTTATTTGGCTGTAGCCTACTCAGGGTTTTCTGCCTCCTGGCTGCACTTTTTACTTTCGATTTTATTGCACAAAAGTCCCTTGATATACTGCTTCTCCATGCCTCTATTTTTGATGCATGCTTCATGCAAACTGCTTTGCTAGTGATCTGTCTAATTTGCTACCCAGCTTCTTAAGGCCCATTTTAGTCTTTGCTTCAATAGGAAGAGGCTTGGTCTTCAACAGCTGTCTGACATAGGACACCTCCAAATAATGTTGTAGTTTCAGAAATGCCTTTTTTTCCTCACTTCTTTGTGGTGTGGCAGGTGGGCTGTGGGACAAATCTAGTCAGCTGTGTGCTGGGGTGAAGGCAGCTGCTCCTGGGGGAGTCCCCGTCCCCTGCCTGGAGCTGCCTTGCTACACAGTGATGGGTGCAGGATTGGGAACCTTTGTCATTTCATCCGCTTTCCTGTAATAGCTGCTCATCATCACAGATAGATAAAGCGTGTTGGGAGAGCAGTGGCACTGGTGGCTCATGCTCCAGCGTTAGGAAAAGCTAGATAGATTTGCAGTTCTCTTCTGCAGCCATCTATTACTGCAGGTATGCCACTAAGCTGTTTCTCAGAAAGCTACTTTATAACACTGACCTTTTCCTATCCCCCTCAATGATGTAAGCATTGTTTGTGACTGTGTACTGCTCCGCCTTTGCCATTTTTCACAAGGTATAGCTCTTCTTACATATATTATATGCTCCTCCAGTACAACAGAAGGTTACAAGCACTTCACTGCAGTGCCCACCTGGGCACTGTAACTAAAGCATAGAGAATGCAGAAATTGTATAAAAGGAGCAAAAAAACCAAAACAAAACCTTCAGGGAAGGAGCAGTGGGTAGCAGCAGAGATATTTGTTTGAAGATATTCTGCTTCCTGGGTGGAAGGGCAGTGGTGGGGGCAGAGGACTGCATCAGCTTCGTCTCTCAGAAAGGATGCTGTCTGCCAAGATGCAGTGCGGATGTGGCTGGAATCTAAACTACTGCTAAAACAAATACAGCATTTTGTTATATTCTAAGACTAATATGACGTCATTTTGAAGGGGAGCACAGCATGCCCCAGCTTACTAACACTGCAGGACCTCCAGAGTTCTTGTTTTTTCTTTGCTTTGGTTTTTTAGGTTCTCATTCAAATATTGACCTGTTGTGTAACTTATGTGCTTTGACAAGATTATGGCTCACGGAAGTATGGTTGTGGGTCTAATATTTGTAAAGTAAGTTTATGGAATAAGACCATATAAATTCAGTTTTATGACTGAGCACATATCAAAAAGTTATAGGTCACAGTCTTCACTCTGCTTTGGAACCCAGTGGTTTCTAATGAATCACTTTTATTAGGTAGGCAGTTTCTGGGTTGGGAGGGAGGACTAGTGACCGAGGAGCCACAGGGATAAATTCAGACCTGGTGTAAGCACATGAAGCATTGCTGAAGTCAAGAGAGTCGTGACCAGTTACAGCAAAGCTGAATTGGACTCCTGAGTTTTGCTGAAGTGGCTTTCATGTAAGAATACATAGGCCAAAGGTGAGCCATCTATCTGAAAATCCTTGAACTTCAGATGAGTTCAGATAAAAGGGAACGTGTACTACGGTCATCCAAAGATTTGATCCTCGTAATACAAATACTTGATGAAAGATGTTTTGAAAAACCAAAAGCATTTCTGCACATATGCCCATGTACTAAAACCAGAAAAAGTCAACTAAAATTCTACCTACTGTAGGCAGAATGTAGAAGATACAGCAATATAAAGAAGATTCAGGGATTAACTTGTATGAACTTTTGGTGTTGTACACATAACTTTGATTATTTTGCCCTACTGATTGATTCAGAGTGTTACATAATCAATAGGTTCCTGATGAAGTTACTGTATTTGGGAGGAGGTTGAATTCGTGAAAAAAAATGACTGCAATCTCGCTGTTGATGGAGACTTTGTTTATTCCTTCTAGGGCTGACTGAGGGTGGTTCCATGTAGTTGGTTCTGTGTAGTCATACACAAGCGCATCTGTGCATTGTTTGTGCATTTCTGCCAGGGAAATTCTTTTCTGATGCCTAAAAATGTAATTAGATTAAATGAATTAAGTACTAACTTCACTGATAGAAAACAGAAGTTGCTGTTATGTTCCCTATAGAAATTGTTAGCAGTGGGAAAGGGAGCTAATTGTGCATGCATTAGATCCCTTCCTGGTCACAAATGTCCAGCCCTTCTGCTGTGAATTGGCATTATGTTTCTTTCTGATGATGGTACCCTAGCAAGAATAAGGCTGTGTTACTTTGCAGATAAACATATATACTATAGAAGATGTTTTATGAAGTAAGATTCTCCAGTGGCAAGATGTTCAGGTACTTCTTGGAGCTCCTGGTAGCAAAATATCTGACCACTATCAAGGCGTTGCTGTCAAAGGGAGAGAATAATACTGAGGGACTGGGTACCTACTGCAGTACCTTAACTGATGTGTTGCTGTAGTTGTAAATGTTCACAATAATTTGAGGATTTGCTCAGAAAAGAGTTACAGTTTCATAGACAACTTATTTGGCTCTGCTTTTTATGGTTTTGATTCTACATCTGAAACGTGCAAAATACAAAATGTTTCTACCCCTCCTTTCATTCAATATTTTAACCAAGCAGCCGATCAATGTCTTTTGCCTTACTATTAAATGGATTTTGAAAAACTCTTCAAACCATATCAGTCTCATATCCTTATTTAGTTCTTTGAATTTGCCCTCAGCTGGGAATTCTGCAGACAACTGTGATTCTGTTGTGTTAAACACTTACTTGAAGTGTTTCATCCATCATCATTTCTAGTCCTTTTCTGATGCAATGTAGTTTGTGCTTTGTCTTCCTTGAAAACTGAATGGCTGTTAAATTATCCATTTATCTTCTTTCAGATTTGCTGTACAATTTGAGTTCCCTCTATCGGCTGTCTGTTCTACCTTATCTGCCAACTTTTCAGCCTACTTCCTCAAATCTTTAGGTGCATTTCCATACACGACTGCCTGTCCTTTGCAGCACATTGAGCAGATAATCCTAAGTAAAACAGCAACAGAAACTGTAGTGTTACGAATTACACAGTTTTTCTCACAGATCATGGCAAAAGCCTTTCATGAAGCCTAGCTTCACTGACATCAGTGGCAAATGTTCATTCTTCTGTGTTCTCTCAAATGTCTCAGTTGATGACCTGGCCTTTCAGTTGAGATCTTTTTGGCATTAGCTGACTGAGAAAGAATTTGAAGTACTATCTTCTGAAGAGAAAAATGTTTCTGTTCTCTCTTCTTCCCAGTAATTTGAGAAAACTAGTAAATTCCTGAAATCGTCAACAATGTTTCATCAATAATCTCACCAAATTATAAAAATCCTAACAAAAATAATATTCTTCTTAATTTCCAAAAATAAACCCTGTCTGCTCTTAGGAAACAAAATGAAGATCAAGATATTTGATCCTCCATTGTAAAAAGCTCTTTGTGATATGGCTTGGCACAAAAATCCTTGCTCTGAAACCAGCAAAATTATTCTTTGCCATATCACGCTGTGAAATAGTGACTGACTCAGAAGAGAGTTACAAATAAGAACATTATTTCTTCTTTTTCTGGTTTTCCTTTATTGTATAGCTCTTCACCTGTTCTCTCCATTAGTACAAGTGAAACAGAAAAAACAGACTCTTAAAACCAGTCTGCTGATAGTTTATCTAATTACTGGAAGTTGTAATATAGCTGCAGTACCTGAGTTTTCTGAAAGTTCATGTGCATTTGTTCCAGGTGACCTCACTTACGTTCATTATTAGTAGACAAGCAGTGGGGCAACAAATGCACTGAACCTAGCCAAGCTGCTATTTCCAGACTACAGAGAGAGCCTTCTGGAGTCCAAAGTCTCCTTTCTCTGGGACAAACCCTTATCCCTAATATAATCCTTAGCTACCAACTCCCCCCAGCACTAGCATTTGGCATAATTTGCCTGATTAAGTTTCCTCTGAGGCAGATTTCTTACAAACACAGCAGAATATGCTGCACCTGCTCTTCCTTGGATAATGTTACCCCCTGGATTTCAACAGAAAGTGAGACTAATCTAATCTGCCCATGTCTGTGCAGCCTCAGTCCATAGTGTATCACAGTCTGCATCCTAAGCCTATCTGCCATACTAATCCTTGTCAGCCGGGCAGTCCCAGGAAGCACAGATGCGTTCTCTCTCACTCTCTGTGTCCAAGTCGAGTATCAGAAGTAAGCCCTGCTAGAAGTGCATTTTCATGGCATTCTTTTTAGGGTCCATCAAAAGTTATCCTCTTCTTCCCTCATGAACGTTCTATAAAGGAAAAGCTGATGTCAATGAGTACACAACTAGTACGCAACTACTGCACACATTTCAGTGAATGCCTGCATGTTGCTCATAGCAAACAGCTCGCTACCTGGCGCTATCCTTGCTTCCTGATCTGGCAGAAACAAAAGAGAACAGCAGTGCTCTGAATTTTGTGCCAACAACTCCAGTTTGGGGTGAATGCTGGGTACAGCAAGCTGTTGCCAAGATGTTCACGCAGATAAGATCTTTCCTGTTTAAATCATTTTAAAAATTATTTAGTTGTGACTATATAGAGATGATAGAAACATTTGAACAAAAATCCTCTTTTGCCCATATGCAGAGACTCTTGCCTGAGTAAGGACTAAGCCCTCCCGTACAACCCAGTCTGGACTTCTAGAGGGATGGTCCAAATTTCTTATATGATATTTCCTTATGTAAAATTTTATTCCATTTCTTATATGGTATTTCCTTATGTAAAACTGTCATTGAGAGACTGAGGGAGAAGTATAGACATGGTAAATGAGGAAGGGCTGTATCAGGACATGGCAGCATAAGCGTGACTCTTCAAGCATATCTTTATGCTTTCTTTTCTGCAAAGGAATATTAGAAACTTACTCTCCTGCCTTACAAGTGTAACTAGAATATAAACTTTTGGGGAAAAAGATCACTACGTGCAGTTCTAATTTAGGTGTCAAAGTCAATTCTTGAACCTGAGAAATTAAAGCACAGACTTTGGAGACTTCTGTCCTTTTTTTCCTACACTTTGCAGTGTAGATAATACCCTGATAAATACCCTGTGCCTTTAATATGTGCTAATGAGCAGAATATATGTTTTTTGCATCTACATCACCATAGGGGAATTTCCCCTAAAGACGGATTTAATTATAAGGCCAGACTGGAGGAAGACAGGCATATCAGAGCACATGGAGTTGTAGACAGAGCAATTACATTTCTTGCCAAGTATGTAAAACAACGTGATAAGGGCTTTGTTCTTCCAGATTAAGTCAAATACATTTAAAGTACTTGCTAGAATGAACAAATATTTCTGCTCTTTCCAGATTCTCCCTAGAATCTGGGATGGAATAATGCAAATTCCCTTTTATCTATACTATTATGTGTTTAAAGCTCTCAATACCCAAGAAAATCTTGAATAGAGCTAAAAATAGCACTAAAATGGAGCAGCTCAGTGGAGCACCAAGGTAGAGGTGAGCAGGGCAATCTCAGGCACGCATAAGTTGTATAAGATGTGAGCTTCTTTATCTTCCACAAAGACATCTCCCTTAAATTCAAATAGCTGCTGTCATTGTAACTGACTACCTGACTACGTATTTATCTGCCCAGAAGCAGAGTGCATGGCCTTTGGCCCTGCTATTCATAGCGTTACCGTCTCTGCCTAACAATGCTGTGAACAGAACTGGGCTTCTCTTAGCGTCTTTTGTTGGAAGCAAATCACTAAGGCTTTGATGTTGTTTGTGAGAAAAATGATGATTAAAATGGATAAGATCTTCACTCTCCTGCTCTGTCTGCTCCTCACAGGGAAATCTAATCTGAGTTAGAAAAAAATCTGCAACTGGTCCTGCGTTAGGTACACACAAGCCACAGAGTCCAAGGCAGGAACCTGTCGGTGCTGAAACCCACAGCATCTTTACAGAAGGTTCAGAGAAGTAATTTGTCTTAATGACTGAAATGCTGTTCCTGTTACACAAATATTTATATCCAAATAGGTATACAGTACTTTCTCAGTGTAGTGAATGCAGCTGTCACTGTAGCCATAGTGCTTTATTTTCAATGGGATGTCTTAGATTTTCTGCTTTAGTTGCATGTGATTCCCCTTTATATAGTGTTCTACCAAAAAAGGAGATGATTACTCCATACTGAAGCTAAATTAGTAGATATAAAATGCTCTACAGATCCAAAAATGTATTTTTCCTTATAAATGGTTATTCTAATAAGCTTGTTTCTCATCTGTCTACTGATAAACGCTTTCATTGCTGGCATTTTTGAATGAAGAGCAAATGCGATGCAGTAAAGCATAACTAAAGCCCCTAAAATCAGAACTTCAGAGTAAATGTGTGGCTGTTCTGCTACTCAAGGCAAAAACTTCACTGTCATATAAAAATACTCTGAGATCAGTGATCACTACGGTAACAAAAAAGTAAATTCAATAAAATTATAATGTCCCAAGTGTAATAAAAAGTAATGAACAAAAAATTGGGAAGCTTTTATCTTCACAATCCTTTGATACATAGTGTGAAGGAAACAGATTTGATTACTATAGTATTTTGAAATTGGAGGTGGCATAATTCCTGTATTGAGCAGCATATATGGGACAGACCAAGGAAGCAGAGCCATGGCTTACCTTGTGCCAAGAGTCATACCCACAGAATAAACACAAAAAGGTTTTGATTTAGATACTTAGATATGGGAAATTTTTTTTGTGTATGTATATTATATACAATAGCCCAGTTATCATTAGGTATCTACACAAGTCTATGAAGTACTTCTGTGTTGCACACTTCAGGAGTCTGCAGACTGCCAAGAGTAGCTTACTTTTGGGACTACTTCAGGCTAAGGAAATTTCAGGGGCCTCCACTGGTCTTGTCAAAGCAAACTCCTCTCTGACTCCAGTGGGAGTTACCGGCCTTCACTGACTGCTGGGACCACCTTCACTGTCTGGGTGTCACATAAAATGGAGCACAGTATTAGGTCCTGCCACAGCAGCTGAGTTGGTATGGACATACACATTCCCCTACAGAGAGAGTTCTCTTCAGGCCTCTGGATGCCATGATCTGCCCAGATGGATTTGGGACTTCTAATCACTTGCATGGATGTAACTACATGCAAAAGCCTTGAGTTTGCTCTCTATGGTTTACTGTTGTAATTTTGGTATCAAAATGACTGTCAAATGTTTGTCAAACATACGGCTTATATAGCTCACTAGCATAATGCTTATAAAAGCACTGCTAAGATTTTACTAATTTGTCAGCTGCCACTCTGCCTCTTTATGTTGCATTTGTAATGATGTAACCCATTCTGTCCCCACATGCAGTCTCAACAACACATTATAGAGACTAGAATTTTAAGGAACGTATTTAGAAAGAAAAAAGAAATTAAAATATAGGACTTGGTCATAGTAGTAGTGTGTTCAGCCAGCCCTAACCAGAGGATTTAGAATCCCTGAGTACACTGCTGATGTGATGTGTATTGAGGTTTGATTAAGCTGGATATGAAAATTAAAACTTGGCTTCACATTCAAGAGAGAATCTCCCGCAGTGTGATACTATGACATCAAGTTTTCTGTTTACCCCTAAGGCTGGTGCTGCAATGACTTCCAGGTTTGATGGTGTCTCTTTTTTAAGTTGTTGAGCAGCAGGCTAATAGCTGCACAGCATGATGCAAAGACAGCAGAAAGCAGGGAAATCAGATGTGAATATATTCCCCAGAGATCTCCTGCTAAGATGGAGCTAACTAACCAGAGCATTAGTGCTCGGATCTAGTCCTCTCATGGAGAGGATGGTCTGATGATCAGCTTTTCCTGCTTTATTGTACTTTTTCAGATTGCAAATCACACATTCTGATATAGTAGGCATTCTAGTGTAAAATGAACTACTATATTGAAGGGAGTGTTGTTTTTCTAGTGTGTTCCTCCAGTGTCAGTTCCCCCCCTGCCCACTGGAGCCCAAGATGAGCTTAGTATTTAAATAATATAAAAGTTACTATGGGTGTCCTGTGCTAGCTTTGTTTTAATTGTTTGAAAGCCATGGATTTATCCTGAGCAAGACTGACATGAGAAAGCAACAGGATTTACTTGCAAAGCATTAGCGCACCTCGCTATTTACACTAGTGCATATTCTCCATGTCACACAACAGGAGTTGCGCCTTTGCTACTGGATAGCCCCTTCTTTAGTGGCAATCTTAGATGCCATGAGATAGAGAAGGTGGGAGAAGCACATCGTCCTTCTTATTAGAAAGGAATTGCTAATTCATTTTTCTGTGCACACAGGGAAGCTACATGATGGCACAAGTTCAAGAGAGCATTGTTAACATGGGAGCTGGTACTTGCTTCCCAGCTCTTGGCTTTGTATCATCATTGCACAGAGTTATGAGACAGTTTGGGGTGCAGTGAGAACATTTTTGCAATTCCCCAAAAATGCCTAGTGAGACCATCCTCACGTTTTTGCACATACCAATGAAAAAACTGGCAGTCTTTAGTGACATGAGGAGGTCTGTGTGGTTTTGGTGTGTAGAAGGAAAACTGGCTGACACAGTTATTGATGGTTAAGTTTCTATAGTGTTATTTTCCATTTATCATCCTGCCTGTGTAGCTCTGCTTTCTGTGCAGATAAGGGCAAAAAAGTTAAAATGGTGAAGCTCATGTTACATGAGTCAAATTCTGAAGCTAGTTTAATCCAAAGAGAGATAAACATTATTCTGGTCATTCACAGACCTAGCAAAGTAGCATTTGAGGGTTCATACCTTATACCAAATACCCAAGCAACGGGTCTAGAAGTATATTTAAAAGAGTAAGCTCTCAGTTAAACAGCACATAGGTTAAACCACAAATCATTTGTCACTGACCTTAAAGGCTTGGCCTAGAGAGCCCCTTAGCAGTTTGAAAAGGAAGCAGAAGAAAGCAGAAAGGCTCAGCCCTGAGTCTCCCTTGGGTGACACATATTTGGACCTGTGCCCACACAAGGGTGTGACAGCAGCACCTAGTGAGTCCATCCCACCAGCACCACTCGGCTTAGCACTCCACATCTTGCTGTGATGAGAATCCATTTGTCTCCAACATAATAAAATAAACAGTTGCCTTAACAGCTTTTATAACTTAGAGAGAAATGATATTTACAGATATTACTGTCTTCAGGGAAACTAAGGATTTCTGCATAGAATTCAGTCTCTCGGTAAAGTCAAAGAGAGATAAAGCATTTCAAGGGCCTTCAAGGCTGCACAGTAAGCTAACTCTTTTTCCCTAGAGAGGCAAGAACAATCTTCTCTGGACTCTGCAGGAGCAGTAAGTAAAAATTACCTCATACAATGGCATGCAGATGCTATCAATCCACTCGAGCTGCAACCTGGGTAGTTCATCTTTCCTGTTCCGATCAAAAATGGCCTGAATTGAGAAGGGAACAAAACTGTCATGCTTTATTACACTGAAGTATTTTACAGGCATATCATCCAGCGCTTCAGAGCTATGATCAAATTCTTACAACTAGAAGACATAGTCAAATTTTCAGCAGTCTTCCTACTGCTTTGTAAGGCATGAAAAATACAACTGATTATTTTAATTTGTTTTGAAATCTGTAGGCTGAATGTATTTGAATTTTATAAATCTATAGTGTAAAATAAGTGTTCTGAAGTTGGAGTTGAGCTGGAAAGAAACCTCCTGTAGAAACGTAATGTAGACACCTTTGAGCAGAATTTTTCCTTTTGTCACACAGAGCCTTCCAGCTCAGCAAAATGAATGGTGGTGTATCTGGGCTGGCTCCCTCCCTTCCAATTACAGACCCTTTTAGCAGAAGCAGCCACTTGAATCCAAAGCATGGGAAGTCAACAAACCAGTCTGGGGAGAAGTTATCAATTTATTCTTCTAAAAACAGCCTAATTCACTAACCTGCTGCACTCCGTAAAGAGGAGATTAGAGAGACCTAAGTTGATGCTTAAGAAGCTCAATTATTGGCTGTACTGCCCTATGAAAGGAGATGGAAGAAACTGAGTTCTCAAGAGTTTGTGAACTTCCTCTATTCCCTGCTGGAGTTTGCTTGGTCTATCAGCTTTTCTTTCTACAGGATCTTAATCCCCCTTCTAGTGGCCCATCCATACCATTCACCAATTTTCTTCTTTTATTCTCTGCGTATCCCAAGTTTTAAACCTTTCTGCCTTTTTCTGTGGAAAGTCCGTTCTTATTCTGGGCCCATCTCTCCCAGATTTGTGGCTCCTGACAAAACTTAGATTCCTCCTCTATCTTCCAGAAACTCCAAGCTATACATATTACATTATATTAAATGCATAGTTGATTTCTTCTAGTTGTGGCATGCTCTTTCTGACATACGGTGTATCTATATACGGCATGGAGCTAAGATTTGAGGGCTCAGTCTTAAATGAGAATCTTGTGTGTGTGATTTTGGAGAACTATTTCCTATTGAAATTGTCTAGGAAAAATACTGCCCTTTTCAGATCATTACAAGGACAAAGCAATAAAAAAATCCTTGAGTTACAAGACAACATCACATTATCTTGCTGACTAACAAATCCGTGTCTGAACACTATTTACGCTACAAGCTTTTTAACTTTTTTGCCTTTGTGTCACCACAGGTAGAATGCTCATGCGACAGTTATCAAAGTGAGAACAAATCTGAGCCACTGAAATGGCCTTTTTATTTTTAGAAGCATAATCATATTTGTAGATGGCTTGTAAGGTAAATTCTTTAGAAGGCTCTTTTTCCTCTTCTGTTTCCTTCAGATAATGGCTTGTAAACATTTCAAAGTATTTAACCTGGATAAGACTTTCTTGTTTGACACTTTATACCCATCTGCCTATAGCTAGATGATCTTTGAGGTCCCTTTCAACCCAAGCCATTCTATGATTCTGTGATTCCAGTTAGTATCAATTTATCCTTTCAGTCAATGTTGTGTTTAGTTACATACCTACAGAAATGCTTTTCAGTACTTGATATATCCAATAGCACAAATAGCAGCATAATTTCCATAAGTATCTGGTGAATCCTTATATATTTTTTTACATACAGAATTCAAATACTACCTATTGCTGACAAAATTAAGTGACAGAATAACCTTGGGATTAGGCACAGAAAATGGGGATGAACTCAAAGCAGAAGTGACTGAGTTGACCAGAAAGCTTTTATCTGTGGCTCTCGGTGGATCTCCTTATTGAAGAGAGCTTTTATTTTATTCCAAGATGTTTCTTTCCATAATACCAACTACCTTTGTTTTTTTTCCATGAACCTAATGATACTTTCCTATCCTATTCAAATGAGTAACGATTTCAGAAGTGATAAAAACTTACCGAAGGGATGAGCTTCAGTTCAGATCGTTCTCTGTCTCCTTGTTCAAAGAACTCACTGGTTACCAGCTCAGCTGCCTAAAGTATAAATCACAGTAAAGATTAGAGGTCTTGTCACATATTTTTAGGGTACCTAATTCCTGCTCAGGCCGTTACTTCAGCCTGTGCTTTACTGTAAAAAAGTTAATAGACCTAGCTTCATGACTGATGTCAGGCACGTGTTTGTATAATTTTCAGAGCTGGGCATACAAGTGGATATAAATAGCCACAGCCACAAAGAGACACATTTATCACCTTTCAATAGGGAGCCGACTGGGGAAAGACACCGCAATGTGGAGGTAGTGCTCACTGTAGTTATATGCAACTTATTCAAGTATTGAGAACAGCATGGAAAAATGATGGCTTCTTATTGGCATGCATAATTATGTCTGTAAAAATGCTTCGTAAAACGTGCAAGAGCTCTCTGGGTATTTACAGGCTGTTGCCCTGTATAAACAACTTCACTTGTCAAAGAAACTTAATTAACCAGTAACCTCTGTTGTCTTAATTTAATGCAAAATCATAAAGGTTTTTTCGCTATTAGGCTTAATTTTTTTTTCCATGACTTTCATCACTGTAGGACCTGAATGTCTAAATATGAACTCAGAACGTGGTTATCATATTGAATCAAAAGCAAGAAATGGTGGGGTGGAAGTTGGAACATGTCCTCCTGATTGTTGTGAATGAAGGTGTTATTCTGTTCAGCAGAGGTCTTGTGTTTCTCAGAAGCACATGAGATTTAATAAAAAATAATTAGCTATGGAAACAACATGAATTTTAAGAAACCAAACAGTGAACAATCCTGATATAATAGTCTTACAAAGTGTACTTTTCTAAGTGCAGAGCTCAGAAGGTAGGGACATGTGACACTTGTGATACAAAAAAAGGAAACTTACCTGCTGAAGATGACATTCAGTTCCTAAAGTTCCTATCATGCTTGCTTATTGTTTTGAAGTGTTTTCATGATAGGAAATGATTTCATAACACCCGGATGTAACCGGGTGAACTGAAAGAACCTGCACTCCATAAAATCTCAACATTTCTTGGTCTAGCAATTGCACAGTAGCTAACATCCACAAATCCTAAACTTGCTACAGGTGAAATAAGGAGTAACAAAATAAATTGGAAATAGGTGAAGTGATGTTATAAAGTACTCTTAAATCTTGAACCAGGCTACCACACAGTTTGGAACTTTATAATGTATGTAATCCCTGTGCACTAATAAAATTTTGGATCAATACTCTAGACAGAGGAATAATTTAACAACTTAACAGCAATTAAGCATTTGCGAAGCATATTGTATAAAAATAATCAAGATGCAGTCTCTTGTCTCACTGCTATTCTGATCATGTTTCTCTTTGTTTCCTTTTCCCTTTTCTTTTGTCTGTCTTCCTGAATTTTTCCTTCCACATTTAATCTTTATTCCTTTTGATTCATATTTTAATCTCTTTCTCCCTTGCTTTTTTTCATGTTCTTTTCCTTTAGGCACAGTTGAGGTCCAACTATTGCCCCTACTTTCCCTCCATGCACTGATCAGCTTCTCTGCTCAACCAGGATATGTTTCAGTCAATCCCAGGTGGGATTTTTCTATACAAAGTAAACCTGTACACTAAGCTTCAGGGGAATTCTCAACGGCAAACCTCAAAAATGATAAGAATAAAAACTAGTTTGCTAGAATCTTCAGCACTAGTTGAATACCATATCACAACAATTCACAACATGGAAAACAGACCATACCTGACATTTTGTCTGTCAAAGAAAATTGAGAAGCTAAGTGGGTTAAAGAGGAAGAATGAGGAGAGTTTGCACAGATCACAGTTGTGGCTAGGTGGCACTTAAAAGTCTTGTGACTCATTTTCCTGCCGCAGGATAAGAGCAAATTTCTTTGCAGACTGATCTGAAAGCCCGATTTCTTTGCAAACTGATCACATTCTGGCCAAGCAGAGAAACAGCCTTAGAAGGACTATTGTTCTAGTCTGCTTATAAAAGCAAAAAAGCCTCATTTGACAAAACTGCAAGCTGAGCTGAAGCCCTCGCCACATGAATGCTTTTTTATTGCATAGAATGCAAAATTACTGCATGTAATTTTGGTACTGCTGTAAAGGAGTGCAAGTCCCTTTCATCTCTTGCTACATTCCTTGTCCCTCTCCAAGAAATCTGGTTGCTCCCACCTTGCTAGCTAGCTCTCTTGTCTAGCTTCTCATCTTCAACCCATGTTTTTAACGGACACTTTGTCATGAAGCCTATCATACTCACTGCAGCTGCTTACCTCCACCCGGCTGAGCTGATATATTTCCTATCTGCTGCTTAATGTTGCATATTCCTCCAAAACCCTATCTTGCTACACAGCCTGCCTTCTACTAACTTGTCCTGGACCTCAATAAGGGACAGAGAATACGGGTACAGGTACAGGAAACAGGAAATATTAATGATAGGTGTCGAGTAAGGGAAGATGGCTAGAAGTGGGAAAACTGTGTGGTAAAGGACAAGACTGTTGGAACAAGTCTAGGTTCAGTAAGCCAGACACTTCCTTTAAGCGTGTTGTAATTGGTTTGCTGCAGTCAGTGCTTGGACCTGAGTTTTATATATTTCTACCAGGCCTACTCAGCAGCAAAAGCCTGAATTTTTCTTTGCTTCTAAGTACAGGATGCTTAAAAATGTTTCTGCACTATACCTGTAAGGTTTTTTCCATCAGTGTTGATAAAATGAACATAATTTTTTTAACAGAAAAAATTGATGTTAAAGTTTGCAGATCATTTGCTGATTTAGGGAAGATCATGCCACTGCCAAGAAATGCTTTGGGACAAACCAAGGAAGTGCAGCTACACGTGACTCATTTTTTTGTTGTTCAATCTGTCCATTTTTTGATATGGATTTAAAAGGTTAATGAGAGGAGGGGTGGTAAAAGCAGATCTCTTCAGGTACCGACATGCTGCTCACCAGCAGGCGTACATGGAGAGATTAAGCAATGAAGAATATCTTGCAGAACTCCCTGCTATTTTTTATAGCATTAATACCACTGTAAATTGATTCCAGTTTTGGTCCCTTGTAAGCCAGGGCCCTGGGAATATTGTCCTGCCAGTCCCGCCTCCTCCCAGCCCTGCTATTAATCATGACTTGCCTGTCTTGAAATCTCCCACGGTTTGGTCACAGCTCCAAGGTCACAGGCTGTCATTAGCATTGATCTGAAAAACAGAAATGAACAATACAAGCTGATTCAACCTTTGTTGGATTTCTAAACAACTCTGCTCTGGATGCATAAATAAATTAATTATATATATATAAATATAAAATGTCAGCCCTAGCACCTTCTTTTCCTCTGGAAAAGAATGACATGTTTGAAATCTCAGCCATCAGCATGGCTTTTACCATCACAATTGCGCCCAGAAAGCCTAATGTATTGCAGGTCTTCAGATGATGAATTTTTGGTATTGTGCACTGCACACTCGAAAAGACGTGGTATTGCAAGGGACTGTAACTGCTAATTTTGCACTATTCCTGACACTACTTATATAAATACACACCAGAAAGCATGCACTTCACATGATATAAGTAAGGGTATTATTATATACTAATACCTGCAAACTGGAGTAATTTATATGCCTATTTGTAAGTGACTGCTGTAGCAAGAGAACCTGTAATCACAGGAGGCAACCCAGACACTGTTTAAGCAGTTTCTACTGCTCATCTACAATAAAAATTTAAGATTTACTATGAGCTATACTGTTCCACTGTAGTTTAATACCTAGCTACAACCATGTTTTATATGCATTAGAAGAAAGAAACCATTCAGCTGTAGAAAGCGTTTATGTACAGTACATGATGCAGATAAAAGTCTAAGAAAGTTTAAATGAAGAACAAGGGCACTGAAAATGAAGCATCAAATATATTGCCTGAATCTAAAATCAAGAATGGGTGAAATGATATGGAAAACGGAAAATGGCCAATTTTTTTGTAAAAAAAAAAAATAAAATAAAATTAAAAAATCCAAAAGGAAACAGAATTTTAATGAAATTGAGATGTAAATGGGCATGCATATGCAAATATGCACATGCATATCTCAAAAGTGGGATGTACCTCCACCACCTACAACATCTATGGGGTGCATGCTCAGATCATTCTTGAGTGTCGGAAGAGTATTGTGTATCTGCAAATTCCTAGGTATAGACTACAAGTGTAGAGGGAAACACAGCCCATAGAAGAAAACAGTAGAGAAGAGGAGAGAACAGGAAATGGAAAAGAAAGGCATTTGGGTCCTGAGGCAGCGTGCTGATGCTTTCCGGAGAAAGAGCAGAAGGGCTGAGCAGTAACTGGTGAGGCTGGGAGAAAGTAAAAAATATGTGACAAAGGCAGAAATAGGAATGGAGGAGGTGAACTTGTACTGATTATATCCCTGCTACTGTTTGGAAATCATATGATATGTTTCATATCATAGATTGTATTTTTAAAACAAGCTACCTTCCTTCTCTTATTACTGTAGTCTTCTCTCCAAGACATAAGAAACTTCTTAAACAAATATGGATACACTTTGAAATAACTAGAAAGTAAGAAATGGTAGTGCTTACCGAAATATTTCTCTATGGTTTTTTATATTCCAATCATAACCACCTTTACTGACAAGTTCAAAAAATTCAGTCCTTCTCCTGCAACAAAAGAGATTATCAGAAAGGGAAATGGACACTTCCTGGGCAATACTGCAGTAGAAATGTAGTTCTCTGAATGATACGATATCATTGCACCTCATTTATTATTGTTAAAGACGTTACACTGACAGTCCATTTAAGCGAAACATACTAATTTCCGAACACGTTCTATAAATGTCTGTTACCAATGTCAGAGCTGCCTAGTAAAAGCAATACTGTATTTATGGCCTTTGCAGATAAGGAAATAAATGATACCAAAATGTTCACTCTTCCATGGAAGCATGAAATGTTCGACTACAGCAGTGGACAGACAGACAATAGAAATACCCCTGAGTTATACACACACTTCACTTTACGTGTCCTTGCAAAATGCTTTTTTACTTCTGGATCCTGAAAGGTTTTTCAGAGCCGTGTACCTATGATTATTTTCAACACACAGAACACAGAGACTGTGGATGTCTTGAGTCAGTACTTCTCACTGACTTTAAATTAGGTATCCTTGCTTGACCCCATACTTGGTCTTCCAGAAGACCTTGCCTATCTCCTCAAAGACAGAAAAAACACAAATCAGGACATGCTTAATGCTTGCTTACTTGTTAAGTACCGGAATCCTGACTTGTCATAGTCTGTTATTTTAGCCCAACTCACACTAGGCCTTCAGGCAACTCTTATTGCACACAGTGTGACTATACAGGCAGTGTGTAACAGATCTTGCCCAAGATATGGCAGAAGTTAAGGTACAAAAATATAGAGCAACTTCCCTGAAGTGAAACAACATACAAGCATCAAAGCTGGAAACCAAACACCTACGTTTTGGGTAACGGTCCACTGTCCTATCTCGTGGAAGACTGCGCTATCTCCTTGTCAATTGGGAAGTAATTAGATTCCTAACTGAAGAAAGTTTACAGAGTTTTGTATTTTCCACTCTCACTTCAGCTGGGCTGAAATTTTTAACAGTAATTATTGAAAGCACAGTCTGAAGGCAGGGAGTACAAGTTACACAAGGAGATGCACGCTTTTGGGAACATTGCCTTTGATGAATGGACAGAATTTTATAAGGGGCACGATGCATTATTCTGATCCCTGCTTGTCATGTGGTATATAACCAGTCTCCTGCTTGAGGGCCCTTATATAATGAATTCCATGATGGCAACTAGAACACAGATATAGGGACTATATTATATCCTTACATTTCTTGAAATAAAATATAAAGAATTTCACATTTCAAAATTTGTGATTACAACGCAAAGTCGTACATAACGAAAATAAAACTCAGTTCTCATACAATTTCATAGCATCATGGCCTCAATGTGAATAAATATTGCAATGATGGCCAAGACTAGTTGGCATACAAACCTTAAATAAACATAATCCTACACAGATCATCAGTACTCTTAAGAAAGAGTGGTGTATTTTTACATACTGCATTTCAGTGCCCAATCTAACAAGGCAAAATATGGTAATTCTTTCATTTTGAAGTACAGATTATTCTGGGCAATTCGTATGTTACTGGACACAAAACAGGCAACAGTTTTAAAAGCTGAAAGCTCAGGAAGAAACCTCAACAATTCAAATTTGAAGTATACAGTTTCATAAAAACAGTAACAGAAAATGTTGAGAGTTTCAACAGAAGCCAAAATCTTTAAAATAAAAATTTGCTTTGACATCCCTGGGAATGGATACACAAGTTCAGCCTAACGCCACAGGAGATTTCCAATGCAGGAAAGAGTCAACCTGAGGAAAGCAGACATGTATAAGGAAACAATTTAGTGCTTCCTACTGGTTGCTTGGGCACAGTATCCAGGAAGATACAGGTCTGATGTGACCACAGGAAGAGGTTTGATGTGATTAAGCAAACACAGCATGCCAGAATTTAAGAAATAAAGAGAATAACAAAGTTTTTGCAGTGCTTTTGAGTAACGTTGACTCTTATATTTAGCCTGAAAGGGAAAGCTGACTTGGTATAATATAACAAATCCAGCTGCTTTACAGTCCAGTGGCTCAAGACCTGGTTTCAGCTAATTTCCATAAACTTCATTTTGGTTCCATTCTTTTGCTTGTTTCTATTGACATTTAAAATTGTCCACTAAAATCAAGTACATTTTCCATCTAAACTTTCACTGAAAGTCATCTCTTTGTTTGTAGAAAAGAGCAGTGCCTTAAAAAGGACATAAAGCCTTGATCTGCCTGAAATTTTGTTGCTATTTTGCTAATTGGACTTGGTGATCATCAGGTTTAAGCACTGTAAGAATACTGATATGATAATTTCCTTCCCTACAAAAACATTGAAGGCACATCAAACTGAAAAAACGAGTTAGAATAGCAAGATAACTTGTGTGGAAACATCCATTCACATTGGGTGGCTTTTAGAAATGTAAACCATCAGTGTTTCCAGGGATTGATTGTCAGGCACTTTTTGAAGTAGAGTAGCATAACCACCACCTGATTAATGAATCATAACAATATGAGAGGAAAAGGTAACTTATTTGCAGACTTCTGGGTAAAGAGGCCCCATTTGCTAGAAGTTTTCTGATTCACGTAGAAACCTAAAAAATCAATTATGCAAGAAGGGAAGAATAATCTTGAAATTCAGCTGATGTCTCTCTTTGGACATTATTTCTCTGTATTAAAACTAGAAAAACAACTTGACCATGTATTTTTTCAGCCTATGACAGGCAAGGAAATGAGCTCCATCGCATCTGGGTTCCCTCCCAAGATGCTGATGCAGACCCCCCCGGGTAGAATTGCCAACTGTTCCATGGGCTGCAGGGTCCCAGCCAGGGCAGCATGTGGGGCCATACCGGGGCAGTCACCCTCTCAGCCCTCAGCCACTCACTCTGTCCTTGACAGCACAAACCAATTCTGCACTCCTGTTATTTGTAATCAGACAGGAGAACCCGTACCAACACATCCCTGAGGTCCTTGTATCTCACTTAAAGCTATCAGCAAATTCCACTGTCATACCAGCTCTCCAAATCAGTAGCAAGCCTAACAGACAGCTTCAAAATGGATGTCCCTAAAAGGATTCGTCTTCCTAAAAGGATCTGTCTTCACATCTACAAGCAGAAATTTCTTCACAGACTGACACTTAGCAGAAATTTCTTCACGGGCTAATTTTATGTTATTTACAGTAAAACTATTCAGTAAAACCCTTCCTAAATACAACTTCTCTGAGAACAGACTTACAGGGAAGAAAGAACATTGCTGTCTCTGCTGCCAGCTCTTAACATAGTAACCCAATACTGAGAAAAAAAGAAAGGTCAAACATTGCAGCATCCAAATTAGTATTTTTACAATTAACAGTTAAAGATACATTGTTGATATAGATAATTGAACAGATATAGACGTTCTTTTCCTGAAGTTTTATGGAATATCGGTTTGGTATCAACCATCAGCACACAGGAAGTGGGGAATCCATGAATGCCCCTCTAAAAGCTGAGAAAAACATTACCAAATGCTACCTAGTCATGTATGAGATACGATGCTAATGGACTTCCAACAAAAATTCCCAAGGATAAAGCCTTGTCAAGGCTGGGAAGGCAGCAGGCTAAAGCTGCACGCCTGAGGGCACTCTCCCTGTAAGTGAGCCAGACACATGCCGGAGAGGGGGCTCCAGCAGCATCATGTCGTGGTGGCACCATGACTCCTCCAGCTGCACACACACTCCAGTCTGACTGCAAACACAGCTTGGTAATAAGAGCACCAACAGCAACAAAATAGCACCAACTTGAAGACTATGTAGAGATCCAATGCACAGATGAGGAGAACTGGACAAAAGAGATCCTATTACACTTCTCTACAATTTATCTTTTCACAACCTATTTCTCATCTGATGCAAGTTAGCATAATTTGTCTTCAAAGAAGAAACGTGTATGCTTTCATTACCCCAGCATCTGGCTCTTTTATTAAATATAATATTTTTAGTCTAGACAGTTAGAAACTCTGAAATGGTGGAAAAGAATTCTAAAACGACATTGATTTTCTGCATGCCTGAAGAAATATCACATAAGGGACAGAAGAATTATGGGACGAAACTGTAGCTGATTCCTGGGATTGCTTTGAAGTATGAGCCCAGGACTTTTCCCTTGCCTTTTGTTGATACAGACATTATACATTAAAGCAAAACTTACTTAGACGCTTGAGATCTTTCTATTAGCCTAAAATATACAAAGTATTAGACTAAATCTCTTCAATCTCAGCTAAACGTTAATTTCTCATGTTATATATCCTTATTGGTATTTAATAGGTCATTAGAGTACGTGCTTTGAATTTTCATTTGTCAAATACAAGAAATGCCAATACTTACTCAAAATACAGAGTGAGGTCTGTTGCCAATATCGATTGCTTTAAAAGCTGCATAAGGTCACTGTAGTCCTTAGAGGACAAGTTAGCAAAGATGTTGTGACCCTATAATGAAAGAGATAAAGGAGGTAAAGGGCTAACAATCAATACAGGTTTTTAAAAGGTTTTCTAACTCTTTAGTCCACTGTTTCTCTCTAACAGAGGCTTTTTCTGATTCATGGCAAAACTATGACAAAATAACAACGTTAATACTGTGGAGATTACATTGGGGTGTAAGAGTTGATGATTGTCATCAAGCATCTGGGATGGGTTTTTTTAAACTCTGCTGAAATTATAGCCCCTTGAAGAAAGATTTACTTTTTGCTCCTACTCTGCACAGACTCAGTTTATGGAGGAAAACTACGGATACATCTCAATCTTTCCTCTTATTAAATGTTTTTGGAAGCTGTGCATTGCAGCTTTTGAGTGGCGCTCCTAATAGATTTATCTGTGCTGCTGCTCGCAGGCATACAAACTGCTGTTAGAGCAGTCAAGGACACTAAATCAGTTTTTCATTCAAAACAGCCTGTTTGCTCATTCTGACCATTACCGCACTCCTGCAGCATACACAAGCCTTCCCTACACAGGCTGAAGAGCCACAGCTTTACACAGTTTAAAGGCCCAATAGGATACTTTGTAGGGGTCATAGGCGGAGAATTTGAAGGGTGCTCCACAGCCAGAATGAAGAGAAGCAAACTATTCAGCATTGCTATTCAAGAGCAAAGGGTGCTTTTGTAACTGAAATTCTGAAAACTAATAGGGACAGAGATCCTACAATTTCTATACGAAATTTTACAGAAAATAAAGAAACAAAAATAATGGAAAATTCTAACTGTACTCCTGTACTCTTAAGAAAAGGTAGAATTAAATTCATGTAAATAAAAGCTCTACAGATTTTTTTTTTTTAATCTCTCATAGAACCAGCAGTGTTGCCATACAGAGTCTTATTGTGACAGCATTTAGCACTGTAATGCACATATTCAGTATGCACTGCCATCTACTGCTTAGGAATATTAAAATGCACCTATAAATGAGAATTTTCCAGCAACAGGATTGTTTTAACCAGCTGAAGACAGACAAGATACAGTTTGGAGGAAGAGAGGGTTCTTATTTATTTAACAAATTAGCTAATTGTTGGTCTAAAAATATAACTTGCCATACAGAAAACATGGTCTTTGTGTATAAAACCATGCAACTATAAAGCTCAAAATCACTTATACTGAGGTAAGCATGTCAACACTAAAGGATAAATAGCTCTTCTGTCCACCACGATAAAAATTGGAAGTGATTATGCAGTATTCTATGTTTCATTTTAGATAGGAAAACCACACTAGAATATCAACATTAGCGTGTAGGATATAATCTAATTTCAGCTTACTTGAGGAAAGAAACAAACTGCTCAGCTTGTGAAAGTTGGTGTGTCTCTTTAAGTAGTTTGGAGGATCAAAAGCTGTATTTTTTCCAAACTGGGTGGTGGTGTGATCCCATTAGCAAGTAGTATCTACCAGATAAAAATCTGGTGTGATTAATTTTCTGGTCTGGAAATGAGGACCTGGAGAAGAAGCTTCTTGAATGATCACAGAGGAGGACTTACAGTTCAAGTAACATTTTATATCTGCAAAAGATGCTGGATTCTAGGAAGAATCCAGAAAAGAAGTAGATTCCAAGATTCTCTGCTAGCTAAGGAGCCATTTATTAGGGAACCATCTTATAGATATGCTAGGCTAAACTGAGCAGATTGAGCTGTTCAAGTCTCATGCTGGGGCTCTCCTTTACCACGTGTACGTTTAAAATAGTATGTTGAAAAACAGGACACTAAAAGCACAGTCAGCATCCCATGACTGATCTCTATGACAATGCACACGAAGTAAAACCATGACCCTATTATTCCCATTTGCCTGTAATCAGGGACATCCCTAGATGCTCTTGAAAAGTTACCGCAGATTAGAATATAGTCTCCAACTGTGCTGTATAAACAGCGCTTGTTTTTGTATATACTATATAAAGCTATTTGTATTTAGCTACCTGTAAATTAACAAAATACGCCCATTTTCTTCATAAAGATTGTGCGTCTGTCCCTCTACTTCTCCCACTACCCTCTTGGATAGTGTGCACTGCATGCTGTTGAGCATAAGATATTCGAGGCAGGAACTTATGTCTTATATGAGTCTGCAAAGCAGCTAATGTACTTTGGACAGCACAATATTGCTGATATTAATTTTAAAAAAAAATCATTTAGTAAAATAATGCAAAACCACCACAAAAATACTGACTACAGAATGGCTGTCAAAGAAATTAAATTGGTCCAGTACAGGATGACTGAGATACACTAAATGCAACACAACACCTGTGGGGAAAGGTAAGAGCTCATTTTGTCTACCTTTATGGCACTGAGCAGGATGTATGTAAGAAGATTGAGAAGAACTGATAATATGATTAGGATATGTTCTCCTTGCCCCTAGCTGATTGAGACAGATATAATCTCTGGGATCTATGATCAGCATTTGTAATTGTTTAATTTTGTGCTAGTTGTGACCTTTGAGGTAACCAATAAATAATTCCTCAAGGAGAGAGCATTAAAAACGTACTGTGTGCGGTATTTCCTTTCCCTGGCAGAAACTGCCCAACAGCTTATAGTGAGATTAATAGTAATGCTTTTGTACCTCACTTTGGAGAATCATGACAGCATGATTGAAATGGTGGTGCTCCAAGGTAGCAGAGGTGCCGTAGAGCTGAGCTAAGGCTGAGCCGCTCCTGAAACAGAACACGAAGAGTCAACAAATGCTGCTCGGCTGCTTACGAAGCAGGTTTCAGAGACAATTTAGTAATGAAAGCATGTAGCCACACTTACCCTTGTCCATGTCAGCAACCACACTTGTGAATTTGGCCGGTGACTATCAAAATAGTCACTTAAAGCCAAATACATAGCATTTATGTTTATGCTAAATGCCATCAGCTGACTAAAGATAATTCCTGGAACAACATTTCGGAATGCAACTTCCAAGGATCCTCAACAATGCAGCAGCACAGGCACACTACTGTGCAGTGAAAACAGACAGGAACATCCTTGAACAGGAGGCCGACGGACTGACCCTTCTATTACTCCTTATTTTCAGTTATTAATAGATACTAAAAAAAAGGGGGGGCTTACAAAAGATGATTACAAGTTTTTAAAAGCAAACAAAAAACTGCAAATGCAGTGAGGTTCTGTCTATATTTAAAAGCATGCACTTAAAGAATACTAATGTAAACAAAAAAGAGAGAGCAGTAAATGTAAAAGTAAAGTTTAACATCTGTCTAGAATGTATTTTTTGATCATGCTTATTGTCTAAAACAAAATTAATGTTCAAAAGTCACAGAGCAAGTGGGTTTCCCAAGTTTAAGGAACGAAAAGCTGTGAAATACAATTATTAAATTGAGAATTGTTGGAAGGTGCAGAGATTTGAACCAGATTGTCACAATAGTTACTGTTCATCATTGCTTCGCTTCTGGGACCCAGCCTGGAGTGACAAGATGGGTTTTCTTTCCAAAGAAATGAGAATAAGAGATTATGCTAGACACAAACAGAAAGAGTCTCCTAGGAACATATACCATAAAACTGCACCATACTGATATTTAATTATCAGAAGCAGCTATATTGGAGAGAAGGATGTCCAGAAAACATCATCCCTAGAGAACATGGTGTTGAGATATATAACAGAGCCATTTCAGACAGCTGTGATATTGCCTTCATTGTATACCTCTTGAACTTTCATCACACAGAACAGTAGCATTGAACACTGAAGATAAAATAGGAAAATGTGATGCTTAAATTTGTAAGTCAGGTTAGAGGAATAAATCATAGCTGCTGTTATGAAAACTACAGCTTCTATTTTCAGAGATATTTTATATGTGTGGGAATATTTGTCTTTGGTTAAATGTCTTCAGCAATTTCTTTATGGAGTCATAAAACGGCAGTCTCCTTTTTGTACTCAGTTGTCAAAGAAGCGATAGCAGTCTAATGCTGAAACCTCTACCTTTAACTCAGTCATCCCTCTGCACAAGAGATATGGTTGTGTAATGTTACAGTGGAGAAGCAGTTAACTTAATCAGAGCCTAAAATGGTCAGGATGTAAATCTTAGGTCTCATTTTGGTAAATTAGGAACATAAACATCAATCAGCTGAGCTTCCCATTTGTCTCGTCTTTTTTGATTCTCTTCAAGACTCAGCTGCAAACAGGCATCTAGCGGTGCTTGGTAACCTTTGCACCATGAGCTCTGTCTTTCGAGCACTGCAATTGATTTTCCTTGCTATAGTGATTGAAGATCCAGACAGTGTCATTGTTTCATCAAGACTGTACAGCAGCACCAATAGCTTAGGAAATGGCAGCTTAGCAAACATCAGAAACATCAATTTGAGTGATGTTCACTGAGGCTGCTCACCTCCAGAAATGCAGCAGTCAGTGCATATACACACTCAACCAAACAGGCTATTTTTGTACATAAAAGAATATGACAGAATAGGCTAGTACAACATCACCCTGCCTTTCAAATACTTTGGACAACCATTTGACTGCTTCCTGTCACACCGGAGAATGAGCAGTAATGCAGAACAGACAAAACTGCAAGCATATGCTGGGATCTGCAGGACAAGAGAGCCTCTCACACACTGACTGTAGAGGACCTGGGGAGTCAAGGAAACAACATGGGATTTGGAGAAAGGATTTCTGTCCAACAGCTTCATTTCACAGCTCGGCCAGGATGTTGTCAGGGGACATTTCCTGCTGCCTTTCAAAGGCAGATTTTGGAAACAATTTGACCTTGGTCAACAGAGTTCCCTTACCACCAGGATATGAAGTACCTTCAAACTTTCCCTTAGCCTGCCACTGTTTCAGCAATGTGTCTGAGAGCAGCAGCCTGGACAGAAAAAGAAATGTGAGTCAGAGCTACTGGATCAAGTCCTAAGCACCCTGAGTAGAATAACATTCATTTTTGGAATTGAAAATGGTCTGGAGAGCAAGGTTTCACATAGGTGATGTAAGAATCTGCCTTTGAGACCCAGCCTTGTGTTGTGTTGGGTACTGACCACATAAGGGAGCAGCCAGCCCACCTCTGCCCACCATGGAAGGTGTCCAAGCAGGCTCTGTGCATTCTGGTGCATGGGGCAAGCTGGGGAGGAGGCATTTATGCAAACCAGTGGCACTGTATGCTCCACAACTGATGGGTATGTGGTAAGGCAACTCTTGCAGCCCTCCTGCTACAGACAACATGCACCGGAGCTCCAGCACAATGGTAGCAGTTTCATACTCCATATGCTAGGAATTATACTCTCTGCTTGCCTAACCTGTTGTGAAAGTTTTTCAGAAAACAGGATTTCAGGTTTCTTTTTTTTTTTTTTTTAAATAACTTAACAAGGTTATGCTTAACTTCACGCATTCCAGCCAGCAAGAACAACCCAGACAGATAGTTTCAGTATTTCCTGGGTTGAATGCTGGAATTAATAATACCTGAGCCTGAGAGGAACATCAAGTTTTGGCACCACATTTCAATATTCAGTGTCAGTTCACAGGGAGTAACCCAATCAACTGCCTGAAACAAAGGACAAAGCAGCAATTACCCCAAAGAAGAGAGAATTATAAAGATGGATAGTCCCTCACTGCATACAGGAATAAGAATACTTGGCCTTGGCCTGGGAGGCCTGAAATTAATGCTTCATTCTTTATCCTGGTCACCTTTTGCTCTCCTGCAGAAGAAAAACAAATTAAAGTAATAAGAATTAGAAAACTTACTTGGCTTGGAAGGCATTGTTGGTTCCCCTGTGGTCAAGGTCGTGACACAAGCATCCCACAATCAAAGCTAAAATTTCAATTTCAGTCAGAATCTCTTGAAATCCTGCTGTCTGAGAGCAGAAAAAAATAGCAGCTGTAACTATCAGTGGCAAAAGGGATAAGTAATGTTAGTCCATCGAGCAACAGTCAACTTTGTTTTGATAGTGTGAGCATTTCAGTAAGGAGAAGATAAATGCTTTATTGTCATATTAGGTTCCCTGCTGTATGTTAGATGGTTAGCAGAATAGATAACGTCCTTGGAGTGATCTGTTATTATCTCTCTGTTGCACTTCCAGCATGCCATTTCCCCACTATCCAGAAGGCGCTAACGGCAAAAAGAGTTGAAAACAAACACCAATAACTACACAGTAAGACAGGAATTGGAATTTCATACCAGAGAAATACAAAAAAAAATGATTTCATTTTGAATTATTGTTCAGATAAGTACTTCAACACAGATTTCTTCAATTCAGAGGTGACCATCTTAGTTAATCCCTCCTATCAGAGATATCTAACATGGTAAATGAAAACTATAAAAAATCTAAAATATACTCTATGGAAATCGTATGAACTATTAAGAGATTTGTTATCTGGGACACCTGAAATGAAGTGACAAGATTTAAAGAGGAAATATCTCAAATGGCATAATTGTGCTGCAGATACCCACTCGAATTTGATAGAGAATTTTGAGAATTGACATATTGAAATTCCTCATGACCAGGTCAGACCAAATGGATCCTACAAACATTTTTTGCCACTATACCTGTCCTCACAGACTAGACCTGCTATATCAGCTTTCCTGCCTGAACTGCCTCATGCCAGAGAAGACACACCGCAGCTGTCGCTAACCTCAGCCATGCTGAACAGGTCCTGTCCGAGGAGGTGTGGAAGGCTACGTGGGATGCTACAGGCCTGGTGCTGCGCACTGCGCCCACAGCAGAAACAACCTGGTTCTTCAACTCTTCAGAAGCATAAAGGCGTATTGCCTGCAAAAATGACTGACTGAACTGTCATTGAACTGAACTGGAAAATCAGTAACACTTTTCTTTCCACAGCGCCAGACTCCAAACACACTCTCCAACTAGCCACATGACCTAGTTAAACATGAGAGGAGACTATATAAAAGAAATAAAAATACATTTCTATTGGAAGAGGAAACCTAGGCTGAACAGTGCATAAGAAATCCTGAATTCCACTGATTTTGAGTGGGGCATAGTTTCATCCACTGGCAAGGAGAGCATTAATTGGTACAAAGATGGTGAAGAACAGTAGGATTTGATGTCCTTGCACTTCTGTAGGAACATACAGCCCACTCAGAGATGCCAGTCATTGCTGCAATACCACATGAGAATTCTGCTGTTCACCCAGAGGACTATAAATTTTACTTAAACAGATGCATATTCAAACCAAAATATCCTGTGTTTTCACAGTCTAAAATGTGGCTGCAGTTAATTCTTAGGCAGTACGGGGAACCAGCCCTGCTCCAGGTGCTCAAAATACACTTCAGTGTGAACTACAAAAGTGCAGGACTTACAACAAAAGCTTTATAACTGCATGAAAGTTTATGCATCTAAAAAGATGATTAAATGTGAGGAAAAAATTTCATGTAATGTCCGCTGGTATACAGAATAACTTGAGTATTATGAAAGGGCTTCTCCTGATTTCTAGCAGCATTGCTTTTTAAAATTTCAATGGTAGATATCCATGCAGAGACAATAATCTGAAAAATAGTATTTTTGGTTTTTACTTTTTAAATATTGCTCTTATATAAAAAATACACATCTCCTTATGAAAAAATATTAAAAATAGGCTTTTAATGACAACATACTATGTGTCAAGTTACAGTCTAGAGAAAGTGTTCATGTTGAGTTAAAACAACTTAAAATAGAAGTTTTATAATAGAAAATTGATACTGTAATAAATAGCATTCAGCATAACAGAAGCTTTGATTAAACTCAAGGATTCAACCTGTATCATAAATGCAGGAAAACTGATCAAGGAATTTATTAATAGTAACAATATCTCCAAAATAAATTCAACATTTAATCAAAAATCTTGTCGTGGAATATAAGAGAGAAATATAGCATATTTCACTTAATAAGAATATTTAATTTAAAACAATGTTGCGGTAAGAGGATATCTATTTTTTTGCATTGTGTTCAGAGCAGAGGATTACATTTTCCCATTTTTTGAATTTATGCAGAGAGAGAAAAAAATACATAACTGTAGACGATGGTGCTGTAAAATTTATTTTCACCAGAAAAGGAATGACCCATAACTCATGAGTGGCAGAGTCTCCAGTGAGTTATGGAGGTCATTCCTTCATGTGAGGAAATGGATTGCATTTGTTAAATCTTGCTCCACATTTATATGTTTTGTTATTAGCAGACCAGATGGGATTTTAATTTTGTATTACTGACTTTCATTTATACTCTTTGAGCTAAGTACTAATAGGGACTGTGTTAGGCAAAGGCATTGATGATCAAGGCTGGGCTTGATCCTGCAATTTACTCTCACATGATGTTCCTAACTCCCAGGAGCAGCCTTGACTCAGTGTTCGTCTTCAGAATATTCGGGTGAGTCCAAAGTACAAAAGTATGGCTCACAGGACTGGGCTAATAATTCTCCAGTGTTTAACTGGAGAGAAAAAAAATCCATACGGGAATATATGGCAGACATACAGAAGGCAGACAGAGGAGTGAAACACCTGGTTTAAGCTTTGCTAGGTTTCTGTCCGCTGGCTTGTTTAACCCAGCTGAATTTTGCTCCTGCTTTCAGTGGGAGTGTGGTCAGGCTGTTAGAGGCTACCACGTAACAGAGGGGACATTGCTATGCTATGGTAAGACCTTATTGAAAACTAATTAGACCTATCTATTTATATTTGTGGTGCAGTTAGTATTACTGATTTTCATGGAGAAAACAGAAAAAGGCTACAATAACTTTAGGAAAGGGTCTTGCATATAGACATACATTTACATAACACAAATCCTACAAAACGAAGTATCAGCCACAGATCAATACCTTCCTCATCACTGGAGTCCCTCTACAGGGCAGAGAATTTTCCCTTTCTGCAGATGAAAAAAAATGAGGCACACTAAGATGGCTCCCAAGAAAAATGCAGTACAAGCAAACCTTGTGCGATTACTAGTCTCTTCGCTATCACTTTTGTGTCTTTTTTCACAAGATCAGTCTTCCTGTCTCTGGGAGCAAGAGCAGCCAGGATGGGTCTCACACTGACTTCTGTTCTCCATCATAGCAGCAGCAAGGCAGGGCAAGACTTGACAAAGTCAAATGCCTCTGGTGCATGTGCCCAGCCACTCACTTGGAATTGCCCTTTCAGCTCACCAGAAGCACAGGTACTGAAATGAACTTGGCTTGAAAATCCTAGATCACCTCCCACAGATATCCGTGTCCCCACGCTTCTCGCTTAGAAACATCCTGAAATTAAGCTTTGAGAACCACAATATAGTTGCAGATTTTGGCCTCGCAGGCCTGCTGTTGGCTGCAAGAAACCAGGATCTTCCTCCTCCCTGCTGGCAGCTGATTTGGTCTCCTCCAGCTGAGATGGAGGTGCCTGGTAGGAAAACACTTTTCCCACCCAAAACAAAACCTGCCACAAACTCGGCCTCGGAGCTCCATCTAGAGGACTCTTCCCCTCACAGAGGAGCTTTGTGGAGATGGGAGCTGAGGTTTCCTCGCCCCCCGGCGCGTTTGACAGAAATTAACATAACTCCCATGCATTGCTCGACTTTGCTTTTACTGCTCAGAGTAAAACCCTTTTTATCTTAATGTAACTTAAAAAAAAGAAGTGCCAAGTTTGCAACACTTTACCAACGCCCATGTTATCACGAGATTTCATTTAAGATCAACAGAAAGTGTCTGTTGGAAGACAGAAACAACTAATTCTGCCCAGCTGCATAATGTCACTCCCAAAAGAAGGGGTGACCTTTCTCTCTTATTAAAGGGCTCTGTTTGCTTCATCTCACTGTTTATGACACAGCTTGTCATGTGTCCATAAATGCTCACAGAAACTAACCCACGCAGCTCGCAGGACAGACCTAGCACAAGGCCAACGTCATTTACCTGCTAGGGGACTTTACGCTCTGCTTATTCTTCACCAAGGTACGCAGTTGAGCCACAGAGCCCAGGCCAACCCAGGGATGACAGCTGTCCGCACTAGAGACAGCTGTGCCCCACACATAGGTAACGTGCTACAGCCCATCTGATGGCTGAGTAACACTGAAAGTATTTCAGTGGCAACAGACTGACCTGGTGATCTGCACCGCTGTGTGAATGCACAGGCAGAGCAGTCTCCACTGACAACACCCAGACTGATGGCACGCAAATGCTAGCCACGCTGCAGAGGCAGGCCAGCAACAAGAATATAAAAATTCAGTGATTAAAAATTAGAAAACAAGAACATCATATTCTTAGCATCAGCAAAGGCACTTCTGTAACATCCTCTGATGAGAATGTCTTGAAAACATAGCTCCCCAGCCAGGTGATAGCAGTAACCCAGAGGTATTTTTATTGCCTACAAAATACCTATTCCCAAATTTACAGAAAATGTTTCTCCTTTGTTAAGATGTGAGTAGTTTAGTACCGTTCACCAGAGACCACATTAAGAAGTCAGAAGACATGGATTTTATTCCTAGTTCTGTCAAATGTTCCTCTATCCCTGAGAAAGGAAATATTCCTGTATTTGAAAATGCAGCCTTTTCTTTGGGGAGCCTCCTTTAGTCTGTTTCTCAAGAAAATATTCTAAGATGATTTTTAATGATAGATGCTCTTCTAATTAGATAATATAAGCCTGTGCATCAACCATCTTGTTTAAGTACCGCCTTATGAATATTAGAGATCTACTAAAGCCTACAATATTCAATTCATTTGAATTTTTATCTGGAGATATGGAAAAAAAAATAAAGTACAATGAAAATTGTTGCATGCACATAGTCACATTGCTTCTCTCTCACAGTATTAACCAGAATCTTAAATGTCCAGAACCATCAGTGTCTTCACTAATACATTGGCAAGAATTAACTAGACAAATATGCATTATTGCATGCAGCAAGACTGCTGTGGGGTAGGAGGAGAGAGCGTAAAAGCACTGGTACTTTCAGCAGAGTTAACTTGTACACTGAGAGAAGTTACAGCTACTGATGGAGATAAAGGCTAACGAAACTCAGCAGCATTACAGTGTTGGATGAAGACAAAAGATTCACTTAGATCACTATGTTGGAAGATGATCTTAGAATGTTTTAAGGCAGTATTTTCCGCAACGACTTAGATGAAATGGGAAAAGAAAATATTAAATTTCAACAAAATAAATACTTCTAAGATTCTAATTTTCCATGTTTTTGTACATCCCAATTTAACAATCCAAAATAAATGTCAAATTAGAGAGTTCCAAAAGGAAAGCGTTATTGTAAGATGAAGATCCATAAAAACAAGCTCACTCCAAGACTGCCATCTGTTTTCAGTCACTTTAATGTGCCTGTGATATCACTGTCACTAAACACTAGAGGGTTTTGCCAAAGACACGCCATCTTAAGTTGAATGACCTAATTCTGTGTGCATATCCACTGCAAATGAATGAATATTATAATAACTAGAAAAGAAAACAAATGTTGGAAAATGTTTAGACAGGTAAGGCAACATAGCAATGAAAGATCTTACAGGATTGTGTCTCTGTAACAGGATACTTACAGTTAACATGGCAAACATTAGCTGGCACACGTTGAAAGCATGCCTCCAGTTGTGATACAAAACCATTCGATAATTCTTCCTAACTGTCAAAAGCCACCTACACAGCGTCTGAAATGAAAAGTACAAATTTTATCAGGGCTACTAACTAAATGTGTGCAAATGGACAGAGCAGTGCCAACATGCAAGCAGCAGATATCTCTGCAGAGCAGATGGTTACCTCGTAGTCAATTTTAAATTTCTGAACCATTCCAAGTTCCATGAACATCCGCAGGGCTGCAGTAATCATGGCATCCACATCAAGTGAGAAGTCATCAAAATGGATGTCATCAATGCCAAGCTCTGACACCAGAGGGATGTTTGCTGCCTGAAAATGCCAAAGGGAAAGAGAAACTTCTAATTCAAAACTAGGGCCTTGTTTTCTGTGTCACTCTTAAAAGAAACCACCCATACATCTCTTCTGACCTGCCAATATGTCACCTGCTGGTTTTGAATTCCAAGCAACAAAAGCCTTAATCTGAGAAATTCAAGCAGGTCAAGCTAACAGAGGTGGGGAGCAGTTGGAAGGAGGAAATACAAACAGGAAATACACTCACCATCCCAACTGGAGCCCACATAAAGCAGTTAGGCTGGGAGGGCTGACCACTTAACAGCTACTGCAGTAACACAATATATTCCAATGCAAATTACAATGCTGTAATGCAAGAAACATCTGGACAGCCAGCAGCTGTGAATTTTAATTGCTACCATTCAGAAATGCAAAGTAAATATACTGCTCTGCAGAATGTTGTCATCCAAATGACTTTAAGTTTATAAGCATACAAGCGCCCTTTGCTTTATACTGTTCAGATAGAACCAAGAGTAATACAAGAAATGTTTAGCAAAAATAGTTTTCAAAGTAACAAAAATAATTTTCAACATTCTGGTGATGCAGTAAGTTAATAAGCTATAGCAAAAGCCTTGAATCCTCCTTCCTCAATTTGGCAGTAGGTTCATGTTCCATTTGTAATGGAGGAATGAGCTTTTTGTGCACACAAAAACATATGAGGGAGCGTGCGGGACTGGCTTATGAATGCTGTTGTGCACATGGACGTGCTCTGGGCAGCTCAGTGGCAGCATCTGCAAGAGAGGCAGGGGAGGCTGGCAGCTCCCAAGGGCTTCCTTGCCCTTCCTTGTGCCCCTTCAGAGCTGCCACTCATCTCCCCAGAGAGGGCAGATGGAAGAGGCTGCCTCTGCTGAAGAAGCATCTGTTTGCTATCTCCTACAACAAGAAGGTGATGGGTCAGGCAGAAAACTCACTGAGGGGCTGGGTCCAGCCCACAGGCCATGAGCTGAACCATGTTAATTTGTTAAATTTGCATGGAGTCAGCTGGCCTGGCACATCCAGCTACTCATCTACATACAATACCTATTTGTTCATGCCATTGCAAGTTCACCTTCAGCTTCTACACGACCACCTAATGGCTTCCCTTTTGAAAACTTTTACTTTAAAATACTGCACTGTAACTACGACAAGTTATTGAAAGTAAAAAAGGTTTTTCTAGACAAAAGATTATTGTCACCTCAACTGTTACTACTTCATATGAAGATCAAGCTGGTTCAGTCATAACGTATAAGAGGGGATAGTGCAAATCTGCCATAGAACAGCAGTAACACTGCTATCTGCTAGAGAGAGGAAACTCTTTTCAGTTCAGTGCCCATATCACAAAAAGTCAAGGTGTTATGCCAGTGAGGTTAACTGACGTGAGAAATGAAACAACCCCATCAAACCAAGGACACAGCTGAAGAACCTACAGAGCACGCAAGAGAGAAGCAAGTTTGAAATAGTTCTTAATGACATTGATGGGGCTTATGACTTAATGCTCCTTCAAATCTGGCTCAAAAACCATGCATTCACTTCTGAGGTAAAGAAAGAATGTAAATGCTATCAGATGTGAAAAAGGAATGCTGCCTCAAACTGTGACACCTAGACCTTCAGTGCTCCTGCAAAAATTGTGACTTCTTACCACTCAGTTATTCCTCAGAGTTTGGAGGATACTTAGGATGCACCCTAATCTTTACAGATATGCTCACTGTGTAGTAAATGTACTCTATACAAAATGTCTATGATAGAAGAAAAACCATTTGTCCACTTTTCTTGTTTCTCAGAAGTTCAAAAAACAAAGATGCTGAAACAAAAGCGCCTGACTGTAAGCAGCCTTGCTTGGAATCGTTTTACTGAAACCATCTTTACAAAGCTACAGCTGCATTTTCATTAACCATGAAGTGGGCTCTGGTTAAAGTTTTCACGTTTTGTCCTCTTAAGGGAAACCAGATATTTCCCTTGCTATTTTTCACTGGAAACAAACATATTTACCACCCTGTTACAATTCAACTGAGTACACTTGAAGCAGTTGTTCAACTGCAACTCTTTTTCCCTTTGTCAAACAGTGGAGAAATAACAATATATTTCAAATCTATTACAAATAGAACAACAAGATATTAACAAAACAAGTCAAAAACAATTTCTTCCCACGTCAGTCTGAAAGTTTTAAATATTTATGAGATTTTACATTCCTAAATTTAACAGGAGTGCCATAATCCAAAATAACAGCTGAATTAATAGCCAGGAGATAACATTTGTATAAAAGAACCATTTGCTTTACAACAGCAATAAAGAAAACAACAGAATTATGAGTGTTGAGACTAATTTGAATAATGTTAAAAAAAAAAAAATGCTGTGGGGCTGCAGCAATATTCTGGCTGCACCTGGCATTGTCTGTCCTGAGCTTCTTATGTTAGAAATGCAACAGTCCAGGGTTTATAGGAGAGCAGTCATTAAAACTTCATTTTTTAATTACAAAGATATAAAAATATTCATAATACAGAATATTAAAACATATCCAGCCCTGGCATTTTGCTGCACTGCAGGGGAAATTCCAGTGGATTTCTTAAAATAAACAGCAACAACAACATTCTCTTCCAGGAAAACAGAGGGGATAAAAGTACCACGACAATAAGAGGAAGGGGCAGGCAATTAAAATCCAACTTACAGTGAAATTATTTTCTAAAGCACCCCAGTGATTTAGGATCACTTAAAAGGCTTGCTTCCTTTGGAATGTTCTGAAGTTCAATTTCCTTTCTAAAAAGAATTAAGAACATTATACACTGAAGTCTCTTTACCCTGTGGACCAAGTAATTTCAAGGCTCTTCCTTCTTGAGAAAGATTCACGTGACTCTTCTATGAGCTTACAGTAAATTAAAGCTGGATGCGACTCCTCCCAGTACTTCTTGGAATTAAACAAAAATTCGTCTTGAAGTTTGGGTTGACTCAATGAACACGTCTGGTTTTGCCCAATGAAGTATGAACTCAGCTGGGAGTTCCAGGCTGGGAAACTCACCACTGGTAGGCAGCTTGAGAAAGACAGCGTCATGCCCCCAGAAGAGAGCACAGGAATGAGGTCTGTAGCTCAGATGTGCATGGACTGGGATGGATATGGGAAGAGGGAAAAGTGCCTTTTCCCTCATTGCTCTTTGCTATCATGTAAATTGCTTCACAGCCCTCTTGGTACATATGAACACTGGGGAGGGAGACGAGTGACAGACTGAATCTTAACCAAAGCTACATCAACGACATTCGGCTCTTTGGTGACCACTAACAACCACTGTACTTCCAAATGCATGGAATAACTGATAACTACAGAGTCCCAATTCTGGCCACTATCAAAGACAGCCTATGGTTCTTTTTCAGTATTATTAAACCTCTGTGCTGCTACGGATAAACAAAACCTAAGAAAGAGAACTTTAGGAAACCAAGGAATAAAAGTTTTAGGGAAACACTGAGAGCTGAAATTCTTCGAATAAAAGCTACTGTCTGGTGCCTATACCTTTAGTGCTGCTGAAAACAAGTACTTCACGGTTTTGGAATCGTGTATACAACATAAGCTGTATAAAATAGTTTCTTTATATTGTTAGCAGAGAATGGGACAAGAATAAAATATTCTTTCATGTTGTCTTACAGACAGAACATATATATGTGTATAACGTGCGCATGGACACACACTGAGCATTTTACAATGTTCTCACTGTAAGGGCTGAATGAGGCGCTCGCAAGAAACAGCAATCAATCAACACAACCAAAAGGGGAGACTTCTGCTGCTCTTACTGAGCACGTTTCCTGCATGAGATATAGGTATTACATTCAGCTTCGTTAATGTTACTGCAGATTGCTTTCCTTTTAATCCTACTTTCAGTTTCTGTCACATGCCACACTAGTAAGCTTCATAACAGCCAACACTGCTGTTGAGAAAGTATATGCAAAACATACCATTAAATGACTGCTTACGTTCATTAATGCCACTGAGAAAAACAAATTAACTTTAAATCAATTTATAGTTATAAATAATGCAAGAACAATCCCTTGAAATGGGTAAAAGGAAAGGCGGTAAAGTTCCTGTCCTGAATAGCTTCTAGGTCCCATACGCTCATGATAGGCATCTTTCCATTTCAGGATCTGGAAGCATTACCAGTCCTTCTAAATAGGAAAGAAACTTCACGAGTTTCCCTAATGATCCACAAAGTTTTACAAACCGAATGTTTCCTGTGTGAGACGTTAGTCTAGTTCTCAGCACATGAAAGCTATACCTAGCTAAACCCTTCTCATTCCAGTTTCTCAGGTGTAATTTCAGCAGACCAGCAGTCCAGTCACAAAAAATGCTCAGAGGGAGATAACTGTTACGTAGAGGAATAACTATATCATCTCAGGAACAAATACGAAATGGTAATTCGGATAACTGGCAGTCTCCTGTAGCAGAGCTTGTTTGTGACCGGTCTGGATGGGTGGTGGAGAGAGGGTGATTTGCTATATTGATTACATTTTCTCCCATTGTGCCAAATTCCTCTTATTCAATCCGTATTTCCTACAGGTCATCATACACTGATAGGCAGCTTAAGAACTTTCTTACACAGAAGATACCTACAGCTGAAGGGTCTAATTGTAATAATTTTACTCAGCATTACATATAATATATGAAAAGCCAGATTCTGATCCCATTTGGTGCTAAGAACACAGGACAAAATATCATTTGCAGGGAAGGCTCAATAAATGATTTTGTAGTAATTCTTTTAACAGTATATTCTTAGCAATTGCACAGTCCATATTTGATAATGTGATAAAGTCAGACTTGAGGCCCTTTGAAGTATCTCTGTAGCTTGACTCTCAAAGAAGATCAGAAACTGAAGAAGTTTAAAGGCGGATCATCAAAAACTTTGCATAAAGCATCAAAGTGGAGAATATTTAAATATGCCTTCTTCATCTCCCGCTTTCTCTCCTACCAAGCCATAGTGGAGACAGTAATTTCTGATGGCAGAGATTTTTATTTCTGAAGGGTTCTTTTCATGCATAAAGGCCTCTAAAAATACTTGCTTATATTTATATCTGCACACATCTTAGAATGTATCTTTATAGTCAGTTATCAGCAGTAGTGGACAAATTCTGTACATATTCACATCCATGGAAGACCAAAACCTGTTATGTTCCAGCTCTGACACATTTCTTACTCACATTTCTTACTCTCTCCAAAGGACAAGAATCAAATGCTTCAGCTCAGTGATGTTTTAATGCCCAGAGAAACCTAGATTTACAGGCCTCCATCTGTTACTGCAGGCTGTGACTGGCTGCCCTTCACAGTGCTGAGTCAGCACCTCTTTTCCAACGACCAGCCCAGTAGGAACAGGATGACAGCATTTAATTGGAAGCTTATAATATTTCCAGTAAAGGGAAGTGGATGTGGAAAAGACTAAATGTGTATGCATGTATTCTCCTGTGGACTGCAATTCTAATAACTTTTTAACAAGACTATCGCTGCTGCCCTCTACAGTGAGATCACAGAGTCACAGAACCGTTCTGGCTGGAGGGGACCTCTCGAGATCAGCCAGTCTCAGCCCCCTGCTCAAGCAGGATCAAAAACGTAATACTTTATTTGCCCTTCAACAACTTCCATCAAATTTGGATTCCCTGAATGAAGTCACTGTAGGAAGGAATACTCAAATAACTGAAACCAGAGACTGGAGTGAAACAGGAGTGGGGCTTTGGCCCCATCTGAAGGCAGGTGGATGAAAGCATAACGAGACCTTGCCCTCCTATATCCACATTTTGCCACCATCGGACCTACCAGACTCCCAGTTTCTGCATACTGGACGCTGTGAATGTTTTATCCAACTGTTCAGATGTGAAAGACATCAACAGTCCCCTAAACAGTATTTATGCATTTTAAACTCTTCTAGAGTAACCCAGCAGATAAGCAATGGGTTGTCATTGTGAAAGCAAATGCCCAAGCTCTGCCCCAAATCCCACAGTGGGTGTCTGAGCCCTTTACCGGAAAAGGTCATTGTTTTATGTCAAAATCTCACATCTGCAAACTGAAAATAATGCTGTTCTTGCATTCAGCTTTGAAATCTGCAGATGAAGCATGTGTATGTGGTGTACACTGCTTTCTCCTCAACTGGCAAATTACCCATGCAGCATGCAATTTAGACAAATCATGGAACAAAGAAAGCTGGTCTTCTTTCAAAAAGTTATGTTTGGTAAGTGGTCAAATCATATATAATTACTGTTAAGCATGAATATTGCTATTTCCTTTAATTAGAAGAGAAACTTCATGGCATTAAGAAAGCTATTAATTCTGTTCCTTCTATTAGAACAAGAAAAGTAGTCATTAAGTAACAGCATNTTTTTTTTTTTTTTTGTATGAAGCCATATATGCCTGAGAGAAGGATTTGTCTTTTTATACATATATTTTTAAAAAGGCAATAGAAGATATTACAGCATTTCACGTGCTGTTTCCAAGGGTAAGCCCAGAACTATGGGTGAAAGCCTGGAAGTATTTTGAGTGATTGGTCAGTCAATCCAGTCTGAACATGCCACCTTCTGAAACTGGGACCCACCAAAAGGAATAAACAATTTCACAAATATAAAAATATTACATTTAAAGTTTTGTTAAAAAACTGTAACAGAAAAGACACATTATTTATGTCGCTAAAAATCAATCCTTGGCATTAAAGTTGTTTCTTAGTACATAGAAACAAAATATATTGCAGCCTATAAAAAGCAACAAAAAATTCCATTTTAAAAGAACAGAGACATAAAATAAAAGCAATTAATGGTCTGAGTATCTATTATTCTTAAGGCCAAAGTACATATCCACAGCAGCTCAGGACTGGAGTTTTACAGGGCATGCACATTGTACACAATGATCTCCCGAGGCGCGCAGGGGAGTGTTCACGTCCTTTTGGCTTATGGTGATTAGGAAATAGCCAGTGTGTCACATACTACAGGCTAGCAACTGTCTACTTTTTATGACCATTGGTACAGATGAGAAGCTCATACAAAAGAGTCTATTCAGTCTCAGTCCCAGAATTTTAAACAAACACTAGCAGCAAACCTAGGGCAAATATTTCTCTGTGATACAAAATAAGTGTCAGGCATGCAAGGCTGCCATTTCCCACAACAGCCCTACTTGGTTTGGGTAGGCAGAGAGTCAGCTTTGTTGCTCCCATGAAGAGCAGAATGGGTAATGAGGACTGATCCTCTCATGCCTATAAATTTAGGAGGGCAAGCAAAGAGGGATGCAAGGCAGCCTTCTACACAAGACCTGTGAAGGGAAAGGAAGGTTCTAGCTGCTTCCTTGAAGGCTCAAAAGAGGAAAAACCTGATTAGAGGTGGAAGGAACAGGGTCAGGGTTCTCCTTGCAGAGGACATAACATGAAGAAGCAAGGAGGAACCAGCTCTTCTGGTGGCAAACAGCCCAAATCGTGCCCTGCAATTCTCAGAGGGACACTCAGCGTGAGTGCATGAGAGAGAAAGAAGTGAAGGTATTGCCAAGAAGAGAGACAAAAAAAAAAAAAAGACCAATAAAACAAACAAACACCTCACCAGTGCCACAATAGCGTATGAACTTGTATTTCACTGTTTTTTCTGTCCCAGCACAGTCTGGCAGCACTTGCCATGCCCTGTCACAACCTGCAGGAGCTCTGCTCACAGGCCACTGCCATGGGGCTGTGGCGGTGCTGCCCGAGCGCTCAGCAATGGCACTGGATGGCATTCCTGCTGGCCACTGAAGTTGCCTTTGTGAGCACCTGTGACAAATCAGGCAGGCAGAGCGGTGACTGGTGGAGAAAGTTATGCAAAATATATGAGAAGGCTACTACTCTGCTGGGGAAGAAGTCCTATTTCAGGTCTGCTAGAGTGACAGCTATAGTAGACTATTGCTAGGCAGGCAATAAATAATGCTGAAAATACCTTCAAACTTACAACATACATCTACAGAAAAAGCTATAGAGAACCTTACAGTGATTGTCCTTAAAATGTTTTATCTTTGTCTTTTTCTCCTTAGTTTTCATCAAGTTTTGATTGCAGGTTAAAAAAAAAAAAAAAATCTGCCTCCCCTATTCTGGATCCATAAATCACTCCCTAGGCACACAAGACTGCTCAAAAATTCTCCAAAAAGCCAGAAGGGTCAGCCCAGCTCCCATTTCTAGAGCCAAGGTACGTTCCCCCGCACCCAACCTGTGGAGCAGCAGGGAGCTCTGCTTCACCGTGACCCACAGCCTCATCACAACATCGTTGCCAAGAAAATACAAAATTTATAGATCCTGTTCTTTCAACAAAAATAAATAATCAGTACTTAAATCTTGCATTTATTTAAGACTTTTCTCACTCCCTAGATAGTACTGGCTTTATAAATTTTCTTTAAAAGCTGCTCTTTATCCACTGCCATTTTGAGGTTGAAGGCTGCAAGACAGCCTTAAATACTTGTTATGTGTTGTTCATGAGTTCTTACTGAAAGTCTTATGAATGCACATTAACCAGCTCCTAACACAGAAATAAGATATGTGACTGATACTACCTCTCCTTTTCTCCAAGATTCCTTGTATCTGCCAAATGAATGTTTTGAATATAACGTCTCATTGCATTCTTAGAAGGTGCTGAGCAGGGGCTGTAGCAGCAGCCGTGGTGGCATGAACCTTGGTGACAAGGTTTCTCTGTGTGACTCTTTCAGACACACTGAGTATTGTCCTTCCTGCTACAAAGCTCTGGAGTGCACCTTATGCCCGAGCCATGACTCAGAGAGGCAGTTAATGTGCAGACAGGTGAGAAATGGGCCAGGCAAGGAGCTGGATGCGGGTCGGTACGCAGCCACTTTGCTCACCAGGCTCTCCCTCAGGTCACTGCCACACACCCCAGGGCAGGTGCTACCCACAGACCAGGTCCTGCGCCACTGCCTGCCGTGGTGCTGTGGTGCTTATGCCTCTTACAGCTTTTCCTTACCAGCACCACCACAGGTAAAGTGCGGATATGCAAGAAGTTACCTGCAATCAGTTTAATGGTAGATTGTATGAAGGACTGAAATAGAAATATCCTTTTTTTTGGTATATGCCTATAAGCTTGTTGTATCCCCATGGTAAAACACAATGCTGCACGGCAGCACAGAATGCAGGGTTTGTAATATTACATCTAAGCACACCAAAAAGGATGCTGTATGTGCAGGGGGATCACTAACGTGGTGGAAAACACTGATATCTGATGTTCTCGGCTGCTTTGCATGTATTCAGTCCTGGGTATAGCTTGTTGCAAAGCAAAAGATGATGGAACACTTCACAGAAATGGCCTCATAAAATATTCAGTTTCCTGTTTTCGCCCGGGGTGCAGTCCGCACATTTTCCATACAGTTGGACCAAAAAAGAGAAGTGCTAGAGTCTATTTCTCATACATTTAAAGTGTTTACACTTTTAATTCAAAAGACTAAAACTGCAGAAATACCAACATCAATTTCTGTGGTAGAAAATGTATGTACTCTGCCTCAGATTTTCCCCAGACTAAAACGAGACTTTGGAGACTGAACAATTCATGAATCCCCCAAAACAGACATTGGAATAATACAATAAACAACACCCAGAAGGTTGTAATCTCTAATATTTTTTTACATAATGTACACTAGACATGGCTTTTGCTTGGATGACACAGGCCCATGCACCCCAAATACGTGCAAAACAACTGTGCACCCATGCAATTTTTTTCCTTCCAGTAGTCCCAGAGCCTCAATTAATACCACACAGGAGCGGAGCCGCTCACACGCTCACGTGCAGGAGCGGGTCTTTCAGCACCACCTCGTCCTGCACCAGCTAATGGAGGAACGCAAAACAGAACTGCTGGGTATGAGACTGTGCACACAACATGGCTGAACCCATCAGGAGATTTCTCCCGAGTCTCTCTGTGACTCGTGTGAGAAGGACATGCTGCCCATGCTGCTAACATATTCCACTACCTGCACACGCGCAAACGTTACCATGGTGTGAAACTGCCTTGGGATCACCTTTTTCAGGATTTTACTACCTAACAGAAACACCGCTAAGCGCTCAGCCTTAAAGTGGAGCAAGGATGGCACCCAGTGGCCAAACAGATTCATCTCAGGAAAACGTTTCCCAGCTACTTTCCATTCCTCACTTTCTGGGGCTTTAATTATATAAAGGTTCTAGCTCTACTGTGAACCAGTTGGCAATATAAGAAGACTTCTAAGGACCCTCTTTCTTTGAGGGACATTTATGTTTCCTACCATAATTTTTTTTAAAAAATCCTATAGAAGCATTACCATTAATAATTTAAAATCAATACCAGCAAACATTTGTGACAAACAGCTCTTTGCAGCCAGAACATACTACACAGGCAGAAATAAACAAAAAAAGTATTCTGTCCTCATGTAGGATGCATGCTAGAGGGGGCAAAATGAAAGATTTCATCCTGGTTTTAAAATAAGTACTGCTATTAAGGAACTCGTTTCATTTTAAAATTAATGTTGATAATATTAATGCCAGGCACAAAATTTCTATCCAAATGGTGAAAAGCAACTTGATTTTTTAATCAAAGAACTCCTAGCAACAAATTTCAGTCTGCTGGGGGTACAAAAGGAATCCAAACCCAGTTAAATAATGTTTTTAACTGTGAAATATTATCACATTTTTCTTAATTTCTTTGATGAATTCTTTCCTCCACAACAGATGTGGGGAATAACTCACTCCTGACAGTGCAAGAACCATGACAAACCCACAGCAAAGACCTCCTGAAGTACCATCTTTCACTGAAGTACCCCGACTTTTAACTCTTCTGACACAACTTACGTGTACAGTCTTTGCTACATAGATGCTCTTCCTGTTTGAAAACCTTTCCAGATATAAATTCCCACGTCTGACATGGATTGAAGTATACTATTTTATCATTTGACAAGCATTGATTTTTTAAAAATCATTCTTCAGATACTCCTCAGCCTTGCACAACACTTTAAATGTATTTTCTGTCTTATCACCTTTTGCACAGTTGTTGGCTAAATTCTGTAGCAATGTTCAACTGTATTTATTTGTCAATGCTTTCCAGCTGACAAGAGATTCTTGTACAGTATGATGGCCAATCAAATGCAAGGACAGATAACAGGTCCGTTGGGTAATGAATCATCTCTCCATCAGCTGGGAACAACGCTCTGTCCCCAACAATCTCTGTATCTAATTTGTTTATCTACGCATTCTCAAGTCCTGGACCAACTGCAGCTTTGGATGTGAAAACAGATGTAACAAATAAGAAACTTCCCATGTAAATAACAAATATACCAGCTAAGAGCAGCAAAGGAGTAGCACACTTTTTTTTTTTTTTGTATGGGTTAATTAATAACTGCTTCATTACTCTGTTGAAAATTTCTGTTTCTGAAGTCCCACTGTATTAGGGTGCATAATTATGAAGAAACCGAAAAACAGCTGCTATTAAAGGCAGCAAGTAATATTTTAAACTATTTTAAATGATTTTTTATACTGTGAAAGAATATTAGAATACAGCAGAAATTCCTAGAACTCTTTCATAATCAGAAACAATTGAATATATTTCAGCTTTTTTTGTTTAAAAAACAAAACAACACAATCAAGTAGTACAAGTACCTGTTTTGACCATGCAAGTAATTTTAATTTTTGCATTTTCAGCGATAAAGTTTATTACTTGCCCACATCTTTAACAAGGATACTGAAGCTGCAGTACAACTGTGAAGTAGCTGATCTCAGAAGCACGCATTACTTGTATTTCTAGTTACTGTGTATTTACTCTACAGTCAGAATACCAATATTGATTTTTCACATTTGTTTTCAATCCTAACCCTTAAACCTCTATCTTTTTAGCTTACAGTGTAAATATATGCAGAGATTATCCTGTATAGGACACACTTAAGAATTTTGAAAAATTCATTTACACATTTAAATAATATTTCCACAGAAAGTTTATATTGGCATCTGCACAACTCCCTTGCCCTGAGTTAATCTGCAGACCAGAGCCTATTCCTTGCTGAAGAAAGACTGTTTCCTCTTAAGTTCATTCAACGACCAGTGCTACCTCAAACTAACAGGAAAAAATGTCTGGAAATGGGTAAATGATTGAATTGTGGGCTTTATCTAGATTCCAGGCTACTGGTTTTTCACTTTTGCCTTAACTCTCTCAAATCACACATGAAATCTTTATAACCAGGATTAACTGATCTTCTACACTCAAAAGTTAACTAGCTTTGTGCAGGCTTGTAGTAGAAGTGCAACACGGTTCTTCCTAATCATAAAGCAAAAGTATTGACATATTTAACAGAGGTGCTTTTGTATTTCTGTCCCCTCTGCATATGGCAAAACACAACATGAAGTGCTTTGCCCTGCACAGATATGATACTGTGAGGGGAAGGAGCCTAACCAGTAAGACTGCAAGTATCCAGAGGTGGGCAGCTGGGGTAGATGTGTTCCTCACCACTGCTATAACCTCCACTTTACCCCTCCACAGCCAACAAAGGGGCTATGCATCTTTGGAGAACAGCTCAGTACTTCCAGGGCAAATTACTCCTTGCAAACGCTCTCTCCACAACATTCTGGAAAATGCATATTTCATCTGCTCTGAATGGAACCTTTTACCCTAAGCTGCATGTTTTCACCAGGAAATAATAAAGGCAGTCATTTAAAAAAAAAGAAAAAAGAAAAAAAAATAAAAAAAGGAATCAGTTCAGTGACCTTCTACATTTTAATCTTGATCAATTGAAATGCTAGTACAAAATTAAAATGCCAAAATTTCAATAAAATCAAATGTTTAAGATTTGGAAAGCAAATCCAAATTTTGCGTTATGTTTTCTGTCAAGTATCTCTAACATTGGAGTCGGCAGTGCAGTACGACACTAGCCTTATAGGACACAGCACTGCTCAAACTAGTTCATAAGCGGGTGCCTCTCATGCCTCTGCCACACCGAAGTCATCTTACTTTCCTTACTTCTGATAAAATCCCTCATGGAAGAAATTAAACCAAAAATAGCTCAGGTTTTCCCTCAACAAACTGTCATATTGTTTTTTACGTCTTTCTCCATAAGCCCTATTACACTGGACCAGGTTTCATGCTGGGAGAGGGGCTGCTGTACTGGGAGAAATGCACCTGAGAGTCACAGGTCCTGGCACTGTGGGAATCTGAAGAAGAGCTTTGTAGGGCAATTAGGAAACACTTCCAGAGGTAGTTGATTGTGGAAGGAAGGGAAACAGCTCTTACTGAAACAATCAGGTCAGCAGACTCAGGGGTTTTCAACACACTGTATCTGTGATTTCTGAGATTTATGCCAGAAACAAAGAAGTCAAAGAGTATTCCTCTGCAGCGTAAGCATAGAGAACATAGCCTCTTCTCTGGGTGACAAAGTGATGCAAAGTAGTTTTGTGGGTTTTTTCTCTTCAAACAACGCTGATGGAAGGCATTGGTTAATAACGTAACAAGAGCTGTACTGTGTCAGACCAAAGTTCCTTCTAAGCGCTGTTCCTTAACTCAGGGTGATGGACACAGCGCACTTCTCCCAGTTGCAGCAAGCTGCACCTCAGAGACTGCCTGAGCTAGAGGCAACCGTATTCATACAACAGTCCTCAACTGCTTCTTCCTTCAGTTAATTCATCTTTTTTCTTTTTTTAAACTCATTAAGATCTATGGTGATAGGTCCCAGTTTAACTACATTTTCTGAAGAGATCTTTAGTCAGATTGAAATCTACACCTTAAGGATTTCATTAGATGCTCTTAAACCTAAACATTGTATGAGAAAAGATCACGAGCAGGCTTTCATTACTCCTTCATGCCTTCCTTTCTATTTCCTCACACCTCACTGAAATTTAAAACAATCTTCCAATCATACATATGTTTGAATGAGAGAGCATTAGCATGATGTCAATAGATGAGAGTTTCATGTTTTGGAAACTAGTATAAAAAAGCAGTATTTTATGTTTAATCATTATTTATTATTTGTAATCGTTTTCAGTGTATGCAACTCGTTTCTGACTTCTTGTTTCCATGACAACTGAAGACATAGGCACATGTAGAAGGGCATGCAATCATGTAATACAATAAAGATCTGTTTCATGAATTATGGAGCTCTCAACAACGTGCTCAAGGTCTTGTCTTACATAGACAGTGCATGTGGAAAAGCAGAGAAAAATAAACTGTGCTTTACATCTTGTGCACATGTGCTTTTCTCAAAGGGGAAGGGATGCAGCTCGATATTAGTACTTCAGTCCTGTTTGCCCTCTAGCTTTCTCCTTATTTTCCCCTCTGCTGCTACACCCAGTGGAACCTGAGCCACTGGAACAGTGTTGGGGAACAGCTCAGTGTCAGCACTGTCCCTCCTGCCACACCAAAGAGGAGTCACAGTCTGTGTGACTGGTCTTGGGAGACAACCTTGACAATACCTAAATACATGAATAACTTCATGCACTTACTGAACAGTATGGGGCTCTAAAGAACTATATGTGCATCACTATGTGCACAGCTGAGACTGTGGCTTGCCACGCTGACTTCACAGCCATTATACGCCTGTGGTCCTTGTTAAATCCATGTTACTGGGCAGATCAAAACAAGTGACACCTACACAGCCAAGCGTGGAAAACCTCACCTTCCAGCTACACATTTAAACATTTGTAATAGTTCATAACTGGTCCAAAACAAAAGGCAGCTTCTCTTTCTGAAATTCAGTTGCCAAGTAAGATTAATGCAATTTTTATAAAACGCTACAAATTATTTAATTACCATGACATCAAAGTAACTAAAATAGGTCTAAGTTGAAAGACAATGACGCAGCAGAGAATAATATAGCCTAGGAACACATTCCCCATCCTTACAGAGATTGGAGAGAAAATTAATACATAGAATTATATTTTCCATTGGGCTGCCACTGTTCTACTTTTAAGGGTGGGTATAAAAATTGTAACAGCATATGACATGAATATGAAATTCACTTCATCTCATACATGTAGGGCATTCCCAATATCAAATTCACTTAAACTAGGCATTTTTCATGTATTCAGTTGTTTACATTGTCACATACAGTAGCAGTCCTAAAAGTTGTTTCCCTTTATGGTTGTTATGGGTTGGCTCAGCAGATAGCTGANTTATGTCCTCGGCTCCGCTCAACACTGCCAGGATGTTATCAGTATCTCGGAGGTACAAGACAAATTCATACTAGACACTACGAGCAGTGTAGCTTCTGTTAGAAACTAGGACAATGGTTCAACTCTCTTCATTTTTACTCAATATCAATTTTTGAGAGACACATAAAAGCTTCCCTGTGTGAAGGTAAGTCTTAGCCACACCTCAGGCTATGGAACTGAGGAATACAGGGATTGTTATTAATGCTCCATTTTGAATCGAAGGCTCTGTAAAGCAGGTGATGCATTATTTTCCGTTGTGTAGCTCTCCTGTGTGCTGTTTGACCTAAAAAAGGGAATCTCTCACAGGGCTATAAATAATGCATCAGAGTCATTAAATATTGATCTGGCTTATACCATTCACAGCTGCACAATTAGGTTAGATTTTTAAAAATAGCTTCTTGTATATTACCCATAATAGGACAGTATTTACATATTCTCTTTGGCAACTATATTAAATTTAAAAATGATGGGTGTTTGTGGGACTGCCTGCTGTCTAAGTCACAAGACTTGTTCATTACTGTCTCAGAAGGCAGTAACTCTTGCTATAAATATCCTGTCCTGGCCACAACTCTGCATTCGTTACTCACGTACCTTGGCTTTCTATATTTGTCTAAAAGATGACTATTTTTAGGCTTGGAGAGCCTGCATTTCAATGAGAAGAAACCTGGCACTGCAGGACAATACTATAGGATAGCATCAATCTTAGATTAATCAGACTTCATCAGTCTTAGATTTTTCTATTCCAATACTAGAAATACTTATGTAAAACACTAGCACTAGCACATAATGGAAATAACAGATTTTTTTATTTTTTATTTTTTAAAACATAAACTTTGAGTTGCCATCATTTGAAATCATACATATTTCTAACTTCTCAAAAAATAAAATATTGATATGGGTATGATTCATTGGTGCATTACTTTAGTTTATACTGCCAAAATTCATTTTGAATTTAGTGCAGTTACACAGATGCTAGTGAGAAGTCTAGGGATAAATCAGGCTCAAGACTTCAGACAGTCAATTCTCAGATACACAATAAATGTTTTCATTCAAGGTGGATTTTTTTGGTTTGTTTTACTTGCACAGGCCCATGAAAAGTAAAATTTATTTTTTCTCCCTATATCTATGGCAATAGTATCAGAAATCTACCTATCATGGTAATGCAGAACATATCAGAAAATAAAAGCTATTATGCAGTGTAGATGAACTCAGCAGCACATATGATTTTTGTTACTATTATTATTTTCAATAGGAAGCCATCATAATTTTAAAAATATTTAGTAGCAAATAAATACAAACTAATCTGATAATAGAAATTTACGTATAATACTATGCAGTGTGCATTTTCACTGCTCCTATTTTAGTTTATACACCTCAGAAAGCACATCCACTTTAATTCAGCCTGGAAGTATACTGCATATCTCAAATACAGACATAATGGCAGGCATGCTACAATTAATTTTGATTAATAATTAATTCTGATTCAACAGCCTGTTATTGAAACTCTATCAATTAAGCTTCCACATGTTTCTCCCTATTTTAAAAACCTAACCATTTTCAGGAAAAAAGACCAGTTTTATATTGCCTACCAACTCAAAGTTTCACTTAAAATACATTTTAAACCAGCACGAAAAAGAGGACTGGAGCTTAAATTTTAACTTTTTGCCAGAGATCTTGTTCCGACGGAAAACGCAGTGCAAAAGACTGACTGCCAGGACTATAGGGATGGAGGGTGGGAAGGGGAACACCATTACGCATTTTACAGATGCCAGAATTTACAGGTCAGTGACATCCTTGGCTTGCTGCAATCAATGGCAAATCTCCCTAGGGTCAGACAGTCACCTACAGAAACTAAGGGTTTGCTCAGGCTCTGAACCTAAATCTCTACAGTGCCACTTGTGTCTCCCTGGAGGGCTATCTCCTCTCTCATCGCTGAAACGAGCTCACCAGCTGAGGAGCGCGCTCCTTCCATCCCCGCTCACCCTGGGTCCTGGCAGCAGACCCTGTGGGCATCCTCTCCAGGTCAGCAGAGCCGCAACTGCCCATGCTGCCTCCGAGCTGCACACCAGCCCCATGCCTCCTAAGAAACACATGCCTGCTAGCATCTATGCTAACAAATCCCAAAAGCTTTAATGCAAATAACGAAAAGGACTGATGATGTGAATTTTTAGAATAATGACTCACATTAATTGGGTATTCTGAGAAAAAACAACTCCATTAAGAGAACAATTTCTACTCATGTAAGCATTTTTAAACTTGGCTTTCAGATGTTTATAAAGAAAGCTATATTCTAGTAACACTAGAATTGGAATCCCTTCAAAAATGTGCAAAAACAGTTTGATGGGAATCGATGTTGCCGCTTTTGCTTTTCGACAATTGTAGGCACCAGATATGAAACAGTCCAATTGCATTCCATGGTCCCTTATCCTACCCTCATTTTTCATCATGAACTGTAAACCTCCCTCTGTATCGTCCACCTCCACAACCAATGGCTGTGTATATTTTCCCATTCAAACAGCTGAAGAAAAGTGCTTCTGTCAAAAGCCAGTAGTGAACTACTGGCATTACCCTCATTTAGATGCTTCTATCAAGGATGTTTGTTTCTGTTCTGACTGAACCAGGACATCAGGTAAATCATAACAGACATTTCCACTGACGTGTCAATAAATCACTGAAAGGAGACACTTTAGCCCCAAACACCTCCGAAGGGAGGGATGGCTTACTAGCTGATCAAGTCTACAAGATGACCCTAACATAACAAAGGGCTTACACAAAATAATATAACAGTGAAAACAACAGAGACATCAGAATAGGATGGCCCACGAGACCCTGGCAGGGAGATCAGCTGCCAGAGCTCTGCATGGGGCAAGATGGGAGCAATTTCATCTCATAGATAGCCGGCCCTCTGTGGGGACAAGCTCTCTGCTGAAAACCCGTAAGACAGGCTGGTCCTCTCTCTCTCTCTCTTTTATTTTTAAAACAATCATTAGTGTAAGACATTAGCAAAGACTACCTGGCACTCATTTGGCTGAGAACTGAAATCAAGATAACCAGATATAGGAGAGGAATATTCTTCTGAAAAAAATCTCATCTTAGTTTAAGCATTGCTCAATTATAGTTTTTATTCTCTCATCTATATCATTTATAAAAAATATAGCTATTGTGGTTTCTAATGAATAAATGCTTTTCATTTCCTTTACCTTATAATTTACAGTTAAATGGATAGTTACATGCCTACAAGGTAAATGGATAATGACAAGACGTTCCTTACTTGGAGAATGGCAAATCTATTAATGAGGACACCTCCTTATAACAGCATCTGAGTTTAAAATAAAAGTAACGTAGTGGGCCTTTATTTCAGCTACGTAGACCAAGACGGAGAACTGTCTTCCAACGGCTCACAGCCAGGAAGAACGGCTCTCTGCTAGTCAGCAAGGTATTTGCTGAATCATGGCAGAAGCTATAATACATGTGGTTATTCTAAGATAAATTAAAATACCAAAGAAATAAGGAAACATTTATGGCCCTTCCTGCTTTTCTCTCACCTGTCTCTCACACGGTGCGTGGCATTCTATAAATCAAACAAAGTACAATTTACTAATCACATGGAACAACTTTCTGGTGGCTGCAGTGGTGGCTTTCTGGTGATCTTCAAGCAACTTGCTTCCAGCAATAATTGAGTAATGTAAGCGACATCTTAGGAAAGAGTGGGCAACAGCACCAACAGCTACAATATTAACAGAAATTAATACACCCTTATCACCAGTTACTGACGCAGTGTTTTAAGGCACAGCTATTGTTTGGGCAATAAACTACAAGCTGATTAATGAACTAGCAAGAGCTGCCTTTCCTCAGCCCAGGTACCTCAGCAGCACCAGTTCCGCTAAGTCACCCACAGCTTCCACCACGGCCACCTCCATGACGCAGAGAGGTTGCAGCTAGCCAGACAAGTTGCGAAGCAGCTATCAAGCACCTATTTACCAGTCAGATAGACACCAGGAAGTCACACCAAGGCACGCGATCAGTGTGGGTTTGCAACAACTCAGGTCTTCCCAGACCTTGCCACAGCCTCCAGACGTACTTTGTGCACAGGAGACAAACACTGATATCCACCACAGGAGCTTCTCAAACTGCTCTGAGAAATCCTGTACAATACAGGCCTGCCACACACAGCCGAAGAAAGTTCACTGTTTCCCTAGGGTTATCTCAAGCAGAAAAGGAGAAAGTGTACCACAAAAGCAGCTCTGGAGTGGTGGTAGCAATGAAAGAGCAAGGTCATAATTTCCCCCACCTCTACCCTTTGGCAAGGCAGAATTTAACATGAACACAATTATTGGTCCCTAGCAGCGCTATGTTCAGCTTTACACTTCTGTCCAGGGCACTTCAAAAAGTTGGAAGATGATTTCTTACCTTTATAATCAGCCTTCTGAGTGTATTCACAATCTTGACTGTGAATGCTCTGCTTTGTTATGAAATCCAATAAATCTTCCACGCTATAAGCAAAGTCTAACGTTTTAGCCATTTTCTCTAGTTTCTTCAACTGCCACTGTGGCATGACTTCCCTGTGGTTGTACTTGCTGAGGAGGCCACCAAACCCATGCTGATGTGTAGTTTCAGCAGCTGGTGATGGCACCACGATATTTTGCTCCTGTGTACCCATCACTGCAGCTCTTAATCCTTTGGAAAGATTTTTTTTCCCCACCTTTCCTGTCTGACAGCCTAACACGTAATACATCTTTCCAGAACATATTGCTAATTATGATTTTCTGCTTTTGATATAAAGGAAAACTTTAATCTGTATGCATTTTAATTTACTGCTATATTTTCAGAAGTAATTAAAAACTTAAATCCTTACCTTAAATTTATCAACTTCTGCCTTTGAACATGTTGCATGATAAGATAAAACCTGCCCCAGAAAAAGAAGATAAAAAACAGTATTGTAAGACCTGACAAGAAATAATAGGGCTCTGTACTACATTCTAATATATGATTTTAAAGACAAATGTAATTAATTTGTATGCTTGATAATTCAGTTCTGAATGTCAACATATAGTAACTAATTGCAGGTTATCAGGTACACATTTGGCAATTACGTTGCAGGTAATTTTATAGGGAAACATGGACAGTAAGTAATTTAATACTGTAAGTGCTCCTACGTTGTTATCCTGCAGTTCTACAATTAGAAGAGAAAAAATTTAAAGTAAAAAAAACTGTAGATTCATAGACTTTAAATAACACCTTTTGCTACATGTAGAGCTTTAGTGCCTCTGCTAGTGGCACATCACTACACGCAAATTAGCACTTCTACGCTATGCCTGACATTCTCTTCACTTCTGTCCCGGAGACAAAAGCACCAAATATAATGCATAAAGTATTGCATACCTAGTGTAATAACCTAAAAGGATGCATACATTTACATGGCATGCATTATATCCTTATAGGAAGGTACTAGCATTGAACAAACACTCCAGAGGGTACACACCCTGTGTGCTGAACCCACCAAAGTCTGACTGTGCATGGGACAAAGCGCTGGCCTACATGGAAGCTTGCAGGGCCAGAGCAGTAAGAGGCCCTCCTCAACCCCCAAGCACCACCTACTCTGCTTGCATAATTAAGCTTTGATATGTACTTCCGATTTTGAAACTGTTTTCATATATGAATGTTTCCACTACACATACAAATACCCACACTCTTCCGCAAATGCCCTCAGCTTGCAATACCTTGTGGCAGTAAGTCCAAGATGTATTTACTTGTATCAGTTTTAGAGCTGTTGTCTTTTACAGTAATAGGAAATCATCCCTGCACTATGAAAGAATAAATAACACATGCCAATTTACTTGTTCTGTCCCATGTTTTACTTTCAATATATGTCCTTCCTCAAATAGCATCTACTTTCTGCCCTATTGTTTGTCAGAAATCTGTAAAATTAGAGAAAATGTCTTCTGCTATGACACATTACATTTAATACCAAAATTCTTGTCAAGCTTCTCCTTTATCTGCATTCACAACCCTGTAGATTTTACCATCCTCTCTAATGTTCATTATTCTCATTTTTTAATCATACACAATTTTTGAATCCTCAAAGTCAAACTCTCCTCAGCATTTATTTACATTTTAATTTTCTATTTATTAGTCACTCTTACAGGAATTCTACCTGTATATTTGGATAACAATTTTTAAATAGCGTAATCAAATTGATTTTATAGCTGATATCAATGTCGTTGTGAAACGTCACTCACTGTCACCCAAGTTAAATATGTACATACTAATAAAGTATTCTAATACTGAAAAATGGACTCACAGTCCTTCAACATATACATTTTTCTGCTATGTCTTCAATCACTTTACACAAATATTATTATGAGCTGTTGCTCATTTATTGAGAGAATTACTCTTCAATGAAGCACAGCAGCCATTTATCAAATCTATTATCTACACTCAAGCTATATGGCTACTCGTCTTCTTTAGATCTTAGAAAGAAGCTATCTTATAAAGCACGAAACTTAAATTTCCTGAATTTCAGTAGTAAACAAATTTCTACGTTATCTTTCATACCTATGTATCTAAGTGTTATGGCTGGCACTAGTTGTTTTTCTTGCTAGGAAGAGTATTCAGTCTAAACTGTAATACTGCACAAATAACTGTGGCCTTTGAGGGCTTACAGTAATTAATGACCGTGACATGTAAAGAATAAGAAATTTTGCTGCAGGCCTGAGTAGGAAAGGTTTTCACTTTTCTTCCACAACGAACACATAAATAAGAATAATCAAAATGCTACTTATGCTCAGAACGTTTTCTAAAAGACTTGACATGTTTACATGCTTTACGGGATCAATTCCTGATAAACAGACAACTATCTCCAACCCTGAAGGACAGGAAAAGAAAATTATGCTATCTTCATAGCAATCCAGTTTGGTTTGATTTTTGTTTAAATATAGAGAAATTAATGTCATGCAGAATAATACCAGTGTTTTGGTTCTTATCACAAAGGTGAAAACCGTGTAAATTCAAAGGAGTTCCACGGTTAAAGTGTGCACACATCAGGGATATACAGATGAAATTCTTGCTACCAGATGTGAAATTTATTACAATACTAAATTACAACGCTACCCTTTCATTGAAGGAACATTTTAAAAATTCTCAGTCTCGCATAATGCTTTTACAAAGATACTAAATTTCATTCAAAGCATTCTCAATTATTGATACAGTAGGAATAACGTGAATCTGTAAATCTCTCCCCTAAGTTCAAAGCTTTGTTCTCAAGATTATTTTCAATATACTTACGTTTAAAATCTCCAGAATATAATAAAGAATAGTACTTTATTATTGAATCAGCTTATGGGAGTTCAAAAAGCTATTGTTTTTTGAAATGTTCTACATTCTAGAGTTTGTTTTACTGGAGCTGGTAGGTTTTGTTCTTCACAAATGGGGAAAAAAACACAAGGAAAGAAACTCTTAGAAAGGTAGTGGGTGAAAAAATAAATCTTTTTATCCATTTAACTACTCCATCTAAATTTTATGTGGACGGGCATTGTGCTGGAACACCATTACGTGTTTGCTTTGGTCCACAGTAGAGCTGCTAGTCATCTTGTTCTGACTTCATTCTAGCAAGCTATATCTGGTAAGGGTTCAGCTGGTGTTGCTCTTGATACTAAAATAACCCCTATGATGATGACAACTTCTTTTCAATTTTTTTCCCGTTTGCAGTATATTTCATTTACAATTTACAACACTAGAAAAGAAAAACAACAGGCTACGTAAAAATACCAACATCTAAGAATTTTCAGTCATTGATGGAGAAGAAAAGTCTAATTCCTACACCTACATCTATAAGAAACTAGCTTGTCATCACTGTCCCTCCTTAAAGTAAAAAACAACCACCAACAAAAAACCCACAAATCCAAACACAACAACTGGGAGCATCATAGCCAGTTTCAGAATTATTTAAAGCTATGCACGAGCTCCACATCTAAGTGTACTCTGAAGTTTCCCTTCGGCATTTCTGTAAAACAGTGCTCTAAGGTGCAGAGGTAGATAAAGAAAATGATGCTAACTACAATAAATTCAGAATTTCTGTACATGTAAACATTTGTGGATCAGGAAGAAGTTTCATTAAGAAATACACGTACATCAAGAGCCACAGACTGTTTTGCCCAGGATTTCTTCACTTGGTCATACATAATTGTGTTGTTGATGCCCAGACCACAAAAAATAACAAAAGCCTAAAATGAGAGAGAGGGGGGGAGGAAGAGGGGACAAAAGAAAATCAGTTATTTTTTTTTTTTTATAATACAAACACAAAGATGAATGCTGACTTAACAAATGAAAAGGAAGTGCCTGGAAGTGTTAGGAATAATTGTTTATACGTGTCATCTTGAGAATGCATGTAAGTCATCGGCCTCAATAAGATGAGAGAGAATAGATGCAAGAAATATTTTCATTAGGATGCACCTTACTGAGTGCTTCTGAGAACTAACCACAAATACAGACAACCATATTCTTCCCACCTCTCATAAGTAGGCTGAAGCAGCATTACCCAGAAATACCAAATCCTGCTGAAAAGTGCATTGCTGCTACAAAATTGAATGTGTCTTACCTCAAACAGTCGCTGGTCAGCATCATCAAAGGGTTTCCCATCGAGCCTGTTCAGCACTTGAGCTACCCCTTTAGAAAAGAATTAATATGAATTATATTCTTTATTCACTAAATTCATTAAGCTGTATACTTTATTAATTAGCAACACTTAAAATATATTTTTCAAACTGAAAAGCAAAATTGCAAATTTTTATTAAGAAAAACATTAAGCGGATATCAATACGTGAAAGTCTGACTGTTTTGATACCAGGACTGTATTACTTTCAACTGTTATTCTTTGCTCTGTAAGCATATTGGAGAGCTAAACAAAGTGACTCATAATGCATTTCAAAAAAAGGTTAAAGATCTCTTTGGGAAAGGAGATTTTTCAAAAAGAATTATTTAAGTTATCCTAGCAATTTGAAGTTACTTACATAATTTGCCAAAACAGTACCTTCACTTGTAAATATTAATTTAACACCTGGGTAAGGTTCCCCCCCCCCGCCCCCCCCTTGTTTTCTCATGACTGGTCCACAAATTTATTGAACAATGAAAAAAATGTCATTTCCTTACACCACCTGAAAGCATTCAAAGCTCTTGGCTCTAGCTGAACTGGGTTCTACTGCAACAAATTATTTTCATTTCATTTAGCTACAGTTTACCCTTAGAAAAATACTAAGAGCTGTCAGCATCTGAGGGTTGAGTTTCTCTTCTACTTCTCTAAAGTAATACACACCTCACAACAAACAGTGACCCATATTTTTCAAAGGCTTGCTTCCCACAACGGCTCTACAGGTTAAGCTCAAAGATCCTGAGCCTGTATGGCACTAAGCACCTTCAAAGCACTACGGATTTCAGCTCTCACCAACAGCCACATCACACAGAGATGTAAGTCTTAAATTGCTCTAGCTTTGACTTGAATCCTTCTGTGGAAAGTCGCAGAGGGAACTGGCACTTATTTATAAACAGCACTCCTTTTTCTGCCAAAAGTCAGTAATAATGCAGGACCAGTTACAGGTGCATCATTGCTGGGAAGCATTCTAACAGGCAATAAAACCCTGTCATGTCCTGATCCAGCACACACCACTGCCACAGGCAACAGTGACAGCTGCCACAGTCGCTCCAGTAAGTCATCCCAGGCTGTGTACTTATCATTAAAGAGGGAAATCACCTCGCAGGACTTCAGAAACAGTTGCATGAGTTGTACACAAAAAAGGCAGACCCACAAAAAGTACCAAAGCATAACAAACTTTCTTCACTAATAGCATTAGCATTTCAGTTTTCATCTCATTAGTTTTCAAATTTCAACACAATATATAACTTAACACAGTGGGAAAACTGAAAAAGTCCATACAGTATCCAAGTCAAAACATCCCTTCTTGGATACTTAGCATGCATCCTAGGTACCGTAACTTCTTAACAATATTCAGCTGGGAAAAAGAAGAAAAAGGAACACAATTAAAAAGACAGAATTAAATTTACATTAGCACAAAAATGGTGTAGCTTTGAGGAAGGCCTTACCAATTATTTGGTGGTTGCTATTCCATATAGGAACACAGAGAACAGACCTTATGTGAAAGCCAGAGAACTGGTCAGCCTAAAACATAGAAATTAGAGCTTCCATTATGTTCCTCTTTTATTACACTTGACTATAGAAGTAACGGAATACTGAAGTACTGAATTTAAGAATAAAATTCTCATATGAACCCACCAATAGAAAATAATCGCTGCCCTTTGTATCTTTTTTTTCCTATATATAAATTGAGCAGCACTTTGAATAGACTGTAAAACAAATATGAGAGGAATGAATTATTCAGGTCATAACACATTAAAAGTACAACTGTAAACACAGCAAGGATTGGCATGCTTTATTTCTGTATATCTCTTTGACACGGAATAGACCCCAGGCATTAATTGTACTTTTAGAAATCCTGAATAAATTAGCATCAAAACAGTTTTTTTGTACGTTTTTACAGCCAACTCCTATTTTTCTTCTGTTTTGACCAAGTCTGCTGGTGTGAGAGCTGTTATCCATAATGACATACACAATAAAATTGGAACTAAAGAAACTTGCATGAAACACCTCCAAGCACACTTATTGTAGCATTATAGTTTGGCAAGCTTGCTGACCAAGATTGTCCACTGATTAATGTGCAGTCCAACCACTGGCCAAGGGCCCTGTAGCAACACTGATTCACTGGACAGACTGCTGTGAAGATTTTGTCCTTCCCTGTGCCTGTAACATTTATTCAGGTGCCACGTGTATATATATGTGTGTAAACACACTTTTTTTTTTTTTTTTTTTTTAAATAGGCCTCTTTANTTTTTTTTTTTAAATCAGCATCTGTACCTTCCTAGCTGTGACTGGAACAAATACCTTAGGATACACACACTGCATTTATTAGAAATTATATCCATGTTGGAGAAATAACTAGTCCAACGTGCACGTTTGTTTTGTGCAAACTACCAAATTATAAGGGCAGTTGGCTAAGGCACATCACAAACATTTGTCTCATTAGACACTGGTTCTGTTGACACTCTGTATGTACAGTCCCGGTCACCCAGACAGCTAAAAATGACATCACTAACACCAACAGCAGAATTTTCAGCAATAAAAATCAATTTACCTAAATCTCAAAACACTTGATAGTGAATGATATTGTTTAAATATAAACTAAAAAAAAAAAAAAATCACAAACAGGCCAGTAACTGCCTATAGTCATGCACCAATTCAGTGACCTGTGTTTGCTGTATAAAGCCATGCCAACACTAGCAGACCTGAAGGAGGACATTCTGGAAAGAAGATAATTCAAATCCAACATACACACATTTTACAGTCACATGAATGTAACTATAAAACTGTATTATGTTAGTTGCAATACCAAAAATACGACTGTTCACATTTCTAAAAACCTTACTTCAGCATCAAAGCGAGGATCCTGATAGGCATCACTGATATTCACTGGCAGACCCGTGGAAGCTACAAGTTCAGCAACACTATTATTTATTAGCCAGTCAGAGTAAGATGGTGATTTCTCCACACTGTCTTTGAAACTAACAGAAGACATAGCAAAGGAAGAAAAGAATACAGTCAACATTACTTGAAAGACCAGCGTGTCTTACAGGCATATTTATAGGAACAACTGAACTGTTCATAGTTACTAATGGTTATTAAGCATTATCTACAGGACAATAGTTAGGTATTTATTGAAAAAGTACATCAAAAACGCTCTCCTTTATACAATTCCTTCTACTGTAAATAGCATTGATCTCCCATACTAAGTAAATAAAACATTTAATAATGAAATGCTCTGATATGTGAATCAAGAAGAGGATTACGTTCCACATTTCTGTGGGATATAGGCCCGCTCATCAAAAGCAACCAGTACTACAAATTTTCTGTAAAGCTACCTGCAAGCACAGAATTTCATATTTTAATTTTTCAAATTAGGCTAGTAACTTGGGGTATTTAAATCCATACTTTCGATGATTTTTTGTCACGTGAAATGCCTTTTTTTTTTTTTTTTAATTTGGTCTGGAGTGCAAGATCAGAGTGGCTGAAGAAGGGATTGTGAACTGAGTCTTGAAATCAATACTGCAAGTGTGTTACAGCAGGCGGATCCTGGTAGATGCAGAACACATGAATGTTTTCTTTTTTTTTTTTTTTTGACTGAGCTTCTACCACAACTACTAAGGGGCTGCAGAGCAAAAGACGTAAGAACTATGGGCTCGACACACCATGCTCCACCTCAGTTTGTGCTGAAAACTCAAGGTCTATACAGACCTTAATAGTCCTCACCTATTACCTTATCTAATCAGCGGGAAAATTCTCATTGACCTGCAAACAGGTTTTTGTCATTGGCAAGTGATAGCTATTTGTGTATTTATCTATATGCATATTATCTTAGCTTTAAGAACAAAAGTGATTCATTTTCAACACCTGAGACATTACTTAGAAAAAGTGACTGAGCAGCCACAGAGAAGACTACAATAGCTTGAACCTGCAAAGTTATAGACAAGATGAAGACAGATGCACAGCACAGTAAAATGCTCAGAAGCCTCAATCAAAATGAAAGGATTGATTTTTGTTGGCCACATTAATTTTCTGGAGGCTAATTCAACTAAGTCATTCATTTGAAAGAAAACTCAATATTCCTAAAAGGCTATAAATAAAGATGATAATAATGATTTACACAAAGGAATCTAAGTGTATCAGCTTTCATTTGGGATAAGAATTGAGTGACTGTAATAAATGTTTTACGTGCACTTTTACAGGAACCTTTACTGAAATAAAATGTTTTTCAGCTAAGTAAGAAAATTTATTTGTATAATGTATGATTTATTTCAGGACATCAATTTACTTGAAGTGGGAAAAAGTCTTTCAGGATAAGAATCTAATTTCAGATGCATAGCTCTTACTTTATACCTTAAAAATCCGGATGATATTGTCATTGTAATGTACACTTTAAATCAGGACTAGATTATGACTGTGAAGCATTTTAAACAGCAAGCAGTTTCAAGTAAAAGAAACAAGATATAATCCAGAAAAAAAGTTTTAAATGTATGTTCCACTATGTCATCCCCAACCCTCGCAAGTTCTTTACAGCCACACTCTGGAGAGAGGCACTCGACTTTCACCAGAGGAAATATCAATGTTTAATTCTGATGCAAATCACAGCCATCTGGCTCCCTCTCCATCCTCAACAACTCAGAACAATCAGAAGCGCCTCTAAAAATCACAAGCAACATTTTCCTCCATACTGTGAAAAGCCGTGAGTGAGTACTGCTGGACTGATGCTGACAGCTGCATGACACTGCCTCCCTTCCCTTGCCCACACACAAGCAGGAGCATCCTATGCCAGACAGGAAACAAAACCCACTTCAAGAGCACCAAGCAGTGCTACAGGCTCCCTCACACAGGTGCATCGTTGTGATCTTCTGTGACAGGGGCAGCAGAACATAATGCAACTTCAGGGAGTCTGTACAGCCAGAAGCACAGGTACCTTCAACCCTCTCTAAAGTCACATGAACCCTTCCAACTCTTAGGACTAGGAGAGCAGAAGGATGGCTTAAGAAGTGTAAAAACACTGCAGGGAATGAGGTGACACAGGTGTGAGAATCATTCCCAGGGATGGCAGCGGTGAAAGAGTGGTAGCAAGGACTTCTGCACTTTCTCTGCACCTGCTTAATAGGGAGGGAGAACAGATATTTTCTCAGCAAGCAGCCCACATCGGCCAAGGCTGCTCACCTTCTCACTACCTATGATTTAGATTACAGAATAGGGATCTCAGCTACATCATCCGCTAAGATGCCTTTTGTGCAGGAAAGACATGGCTCACAGCATCTGCCCCCTTCCCCATCCCCCTCATTCATCTGCACTCAAGTTACATCCAAACTGAATTCTGAAGGCTTCTAAGATTCAGGTAGCTTTTTTTCTAAGAGAGGAGAACTTTGTTTTTGCAAATCTCTGTACTTAAGAATAAAGTGATTGCCATACAGAACAGCATCTTATGAATCAGAACTGAACTTGATCCTGGTGTGTGCTGAAATCTAAACAGATAAATTCAAGTGTGGTCTTGCAAGGTATTTCCTTACAACCAACAGCAAAGAAAAAAGATGAGAGTATTCATTATAATATTCAAGGATTAAACACGTGACCTGTTACTAAGCTGAGATGAAAAAGGTGAAAGAAAAGCAAATTTCTCCAAAATCAGAGGAAAGGTGTTAAGAATATAAAAAGATGTATTGTCCTTTGACTTTCTCTCTCATTCAGATAAAATTTATAACTAGAATCATTCTTAGCCTATGATCTCTTTGGATTTCCACTAAAATCTTGAAGTAGTAGTGTTTATCTCCACTGGAGTCATGATGAAAAACTCATCTTGCCATCTTTTCCCTAAACAAAATATCTCATGACACTGCATCAGTTAGGTCTGTAAAATGTGGAATGAAAAGGGCAAAACTCACTAGAAGAAATGTTCAAACATCAAAGGCTCCTGGCATTGTTCTGTGTCCTAAATAACCTTTATTTTCTCACTATAGTGCCAGCAACTCAAGCTGTGCCTGTGCTAGATCCAAGTATGACGTCATATCTGTCAGTCTAAACTTGATCTTTGTAAAACCAACTTCTCTCCCCACTGGATGAAAAATGAAAGAAAAGCAGTAAGTCTTTATAACAAAGATGCACAGAAATATACCTTTATAAATCTTACTACTAGTTTGCAGGCGTTTATTCATGTCTTTCAGACTAAAGTTAAAACAATCCTGACTACGTGCAGAACAGGCTACTACAAGTTGCTTTTTGGTAACATGCTAACATAACTATGGTAACAAGAAACAAGCCAGCTTGGTTATCTTGACACCAGTCTACACTACGTTGACTAATTTGGCTACAGATCAAGTTTGACAAAAACAGGAATAACAACCACATCCCTTGATTCACTGTCTCTTAACAAAAGAGATATATATTCACCCATTTAACTGACCTAGGAAAGAGCAATTGCTATCCTGAAGCTCTTTCTCAAAAGGAGTAACTTATGACTCCCAGATGGAAAAACAGGTTATTCATTCATATTTAAACCTTAAAGTGATTTTTTTTTTTTTAATCACTTGCTTTCCTTTCCCATTTTGTCTCACCAATCCACCTCTCTTCAGTGGTAGGTAGAACACAGAGCAGTTTCGACCTGTCTTTCAGAGTGGACCTGGACTCCGTCAGCTTATGAGTCTTAAAAACAACACTACTAATTTTTGTAACGCTGTGACACCAATCTCTGGAAAGCATTAATAATTAGACGCTGACATGATTTGGAGTACAATGTGCATATTCACCTCAATGAAGTGATAACTTCTTACCACACCGGAGGCAAGAAAGTAAAGCACTAAAGGCAGCAAATTATCCATAAACATATTGTGAGAGCTGTTTAAAAACTTGCATACGGCAAAGCACAAAGTAATCTTCAAGCCTGCTAAGTTATGGACAGCAAAATGGACAGGATGTTAGGCTTACACCATTATGGCAACCATTCCACATGGGAAATTACAATTTAGAATCAGTATCATTTTATTTTACATACAATCTATATGAGATAATCACTGATTTAGGGTCTTAAAATATGGGAGAAAGCTTCTCACAATAAGCCTGAATCTTCATCCACTCATTTGGTATGTAGGACCTTTTATGTGAACTTGTATGTTACCAGTTGCATTATCTTGAAGACATTAATACAATAATCCCACAAAAAGCTCTCTAACTTCTTACAGTTAGCCTTTTATCAATGTTTAAATACAGATCCTGCTAAGCAAAACATATACATTTATTTTGACTGGGCTCCCACACCAGAGTTAGTCACAGGAATACAATTTTTAGCAAATATATTTTCTGTGAGGCTATTAGGCTTCATAGCTTGACAAGAACAGAAATAAAATCTTACTGGAAACCTTCCAATGCAACTATAAGGAGGCATGTTGTAAAAGATCAACAAACAATTTAAAACAATTTTGTAATTTTTACTTCAGTGCTAACCATGCAAAACAACATTTGTGTGTTCAACAATAAAAATCATCAGTTATTTCCTGGTTTCTCTTTTGAGATACTGATATAATGTTATTATGTGTATAGCAATATTGGCACACATTTATTCAAGCAATTATTCCATTTGAAGTAAACAGGAATCTTGGACAAGTAAAAATGGTAGACTGACACTCTTCAATCAAGTCTACCTTAAGTGCCATAACAAAATAAAACTAAGATCAAGCAAATTTAAAACTGTGAAAAACAAACCAATCTGTTACCACAGAAGACATGACCACTAACCTGTTTTCAGTATCAGCATTGCATTTTGGAGATAACAACTCAAAGGATTTTGTAAATTTCACCACCTGTCACATAAGAAAAAGGAAATTAAAATTATTATTAAAATTATAAGTACGTAAGTAAACATTAATGTAAGGTTGCTTTATTTAAACGGTATTTTTATCCAATGAACTTAAAACAAAAACTAAATCTATATTTTCCCAGTGGAGAATTCATGCTCAAGCACACTATGCACCATTCATAAACAAATAATACCAAGTTGAATGATAGTTTAATGAAGTGCGAAGAATAAAAGTCTTTTCTGCAACAGTATGCTTCCCTTCAAAAGGCTTAGGAACATAAATTACGAAGCTTTGCCCAAACTACTACTACTTTTTTTTTTTTTTAAATAGGAAAGTAGGAAAGTAAACAGGAATAGTCTTTTCCAGTACTTATAGTAACCCATTTTCCTTGAACTTATGTGTCAACAGCACACAAATAAAACATTTTAAGAGTAGCTGATGCAACACAGAGCACAGGTAATGTTTTTGGATGCTAATGAACATCCATTTTCTGTTTCAGTTCTCTCTTGTAAGTCTTTCACGTGATATATGGTTGATATTTTAGACATAGCTTAGCATTAAGTTACTCTATGGAGATCCACTTTGATGTATAGGTTAACTCCTAAAACAAGCAAAAACTGTGAAAATAACTGCTTTGTAACTTGCAGTAACACAGAAGTGGGTAGCAAGATGCTATTCTCCTATTCTAAATTAACCTAAGATTTATGATTCTTTAGAAAAAGAAAGGAGTTGACCCTTTTTAGGCTTATCAGAATACCTCGCCTGTGCACATTTCAGGATTTGGTCAAAAGAGATAAGAACTCTGTGTGTGGTTTGGGAAAAAAAAAAAACAAACTTCCAGGCTCAAAGGTAGAAAATAGTACTAAGAGGGGAAAAAAAAATGAAATGCCACCCACTGCCTGCTACAAACACAATGTACTGCTCTATGAAAAATAAAAATCATATTAAATTTGCAAACATAGGAATGTAGTAGAACTATACCTTGTCATTATAAAAGAAATGGGGGGAGGGGAGGAGGGGAGGACAGAATGAGAAAAACTAGGAATGTTAAAATTCTATAACAGAATATACACATGAAATACAAAGCTTGATCTTGCGTTTATAAATGCTAGTGTAATTTAGGGCATACTACACTGAAAGTAATTAATTTCTATTAGTTTAAATGAAACAGAAAACATATTTCCTCCAGGGAATAAAATAATTGTTTTTTTCTACCATATGCACAGTCTTGTGATTCTCCGATAATCATTTAGACTGTCACAGTCCTGCAATAAATCAATTATAGAGTCAGTGAATCCAAAGATACTTGGATAGAAAAAAATGCTACAACTACTTCTTTAATCAGCAGAAAGTAGGGTAGATTGTGCTCAAAACAGCCACTTATTTTATTCCTGATTCATGTATTCATGAACAGTAGTTAGACAGTCCCAGCAGAAGTCCATGCCAAAATGATATGTGAAATCTAACTCTTGACAGATACTTTCATATAGTTTACCTCTATCTGTTCAACTTAAGAGCTCTGCAATGAAATAGTCCCTGGTCAAGTGGACAGAGCAATTGGAAAAAACAAGAATAATTCAGTAATGCTGAAAGCAATGTTTTCACTTCACCTGCTCAGTGCAAAAGCTTCCTTCTACCACTAGAATAAATACAGTTCTAAAACTGCTTGCGAGCAACACCTGTTTGATTAGGCACTGGCCTGGAAACAATATCAAGGTCATGAATTCCAGGTAAATGTAAACAAAGCTACAGAAATGATTTTTCCTTCCTTCTAGTGGCTATACCATGAAAGACAGAAGCCAAGCAAATAAATATTTGATAACAAGTCAGGTCTCTAATTTTTTTAAGCAAACCAAAGGAATGCCTGCTGTCCTAGTTGCTCGGCAGTAAGCACTAATTCCATCACACGCAACTGCGAATGACAATCTGCTGGATCACAATACTGATAGATGCATCAGCAGTTTACAGGCCTCATATTAAATGCCTTTAAATGATTAGAAGGAATCATAAAAGTACTTCTCAATTTCCCTTCAAATAAATGGTACTGGATACAGGTACAACCTGTATTTAACTTACATTTAAGAATTATATGCTGGAAGAATTCTTGCTGTCCAACACTTACATGCAATATGAAACAGCTTCTCCACAATGAAAAAATAAAGCTGCCACACCATGCATAAATTAGCCCTTCTACAGAATGTGCAGACATACTTACTGGTGATTCAATATCTTCCAGAAGTAATACTGAACACCGTTCACACTTCAGTAGAGTCTGGGCCCGATGCATAATTTTCTTGACAATTTTCTCTAAGTCAGTTTGCTCTTCAAAGAGGTCATTCACTACTTCCAGTAGAGCCTGTATACAAAGACAGAGAACTCTTGTGCTGGTTGCAAAATACACAAATACATGGACCATTGCAAGGAGTCAATCTCTGGTCTTGATTTTAATATGAATGATACATTGAAATCTTTATTCAAATAAAGTTCTTAATGATCATGGCAACAGAATCAGTGTTGTGTGGTCAGGGAGGTATCTAAAAAAAGAAATAAGTACAAATTTCTAAGTTCAACACTGGGAACAATTCAAGTCCTAGCAAAAAGAAAAAAGGAATCCTCTAAACTATTTCATTTTGGTCCAAAAATGAAACAATGACGGTAATGCAGCCCCTCAAGTATGCAGTATGAATAGAATTCCTTGGTTTGCTATACTGAATTTGCATTCATACTCATTTTATTTATTTTCCATTTTGCATGTTCAAAGTTGGAGAGAAAAGATGACAAATATTTCTGTTTTCCAACAGGACTCTGATCTCATTTTTATCACTAACAACTTATCTGAAATACAGTGATCTAAAATGAAGAGCTCCCCTTCTCATTTCATTAGCTGCAAAAATAATACATCATGTTCTTTCTTCTTATGAGTCCAAAGAAAGTCCAAAGCCTTTTTCTTTATTCTAATTAAGGACACTGAAACTAAAGAACACCCATATAGGTAAGCATTAAAATGTTAGTGGTCTCCCAGACCAGTGGTCATGAAAGTGCTGGCCACAGTCACTGAAGTTGCCATCGCTGGTGTCCACGTTAACAGGGAGGGCAAAGTGTGGGTTTGTCTATCATGTTTTACTTGCCAACTATTTTCAACCATAAACTAACCAAAGCTGAAGACCATCAACATGTCAGCAACATAAGTTAGTACTGACTATCATGTACTTGTCAAATGGCAACAATTATTTGGAAAGTTTCTTTAAGGGAACTGTTAGGTCAGGGCTTGAACTAGTGATTGAGCACATGGTGAAGAGGTGTGGCTGGCCCAAGGAGCACAGGTAAATTGTTTGCACCTGTGCTCCCCACATGACCAGAAGAGGTGGACCCAGGGTGGAGGCACCCTGGGCTCATATAAGGGCCAGCCACTGAAGGGAAAACATCTCTCAGAACAAGGCTGCTTCTTGGAAAAGAGTGCTGTATAGCTGGAGACCCTCCCCTCTCACCAGTTGGGTGAGTCAAAACATGTGTGGAACCTTTGTCTATGTCTATTGTTAATACCTGCAGTACTTTGCCTGGGATCGCAAAGACCTGGTCAGAACCAATTTTGTTTGTTCATTTATAAAACTGTTTCCAGTGAAGAAAGGAAATTGGGTTAGAGATGTAGATTTTTTTCTAATGTGTCCATCCACCAGAATTTACCATTTTCTAATGAAGAATGAGGATGTCAGTAATACTTTTCTGCTGAATGTCTCTCAGAAGATTAAATGCTGATTCCTCAAAAGTCTATAATTGTTCCCAGCAGGCTGGGAATCTGTAGCAAATTTTAAATCTCTAAGTAGTCAAGAAAACCTTATTTGAACATCAGACAGATTAAAACATCACCACCATATACACATTTTGGCAGAAAAGATTTTTTTTCCAAGTCTCCTCCATGTCTCCAACCCAAAATACGGGGTAGTTGGACCTGGATTAAAAAAACAAGCTTAAATACTTAATGATCCTTTCACCTATGCATTATTAGAAAGGGCTATTCTTCGTTTTCAAAGCAGTGGAAATCCATACATGGAAAAACACTAAAATCCCGGATATAAAATGTTAGTGCTCAATAAATACAAGGACCCACCCCACTGTAGCTTCCTCAGTTTTGTGAAGCAAGATTTGTTAGACACTACAACACTACAGATGGTATTTCAAATGAAGCTTCAGTGAGAAATAAGGAAAAAAAACTGCAAATCATCATTTTATTTCATTAAAAATAAAGGCCTCTCCAAAAAGCAAGTGGTATGTGAGCTCAGTATTATTTTCAGTTCCTTGGAGCCTCCGATCCCAACTCATGCATGGCATGAGCAACTATGAGTAATGTGAGTGAAATATCCATGCAGACATACGCTGCCAAAATCCTTCACATACAAATCTTTGCTTGCTTACTTTTATGAAGATACATCCACATTATTTATGCATGAATATCACAAATCCAGCATGCCAAAGGTTTGATATTTCTGTAGTTTCCACAAGAGTTTGAATCACTGCCAATATAACTCTACTGCGCTGTCTGTGTCACCAGCACAATTGTCTCAGCACTACAAAATGAGAAACTGACATCAGGAAGCAACAGACACCACCAAGAGCGCTTCCCTCCCACATTCCCCACTTGCTGCCACAGTGAAGTTCGCTGTCTGTTGGAAATGCATTTTTTGAAATAAAATATAGTTAAAACTGTCTGCTTAGCAAACATGTATGCATGGCTGGAATCTGAAGGAACAAAAATGCAGGTTTGATACTGCTCCAATATACATTTTGTTACTCACCCTGCTTCTGTCATATTCCTTCCTTGAAGCTGCAAATAGCTGGGCATTGGATATGGCAATCCCACAGAATGGGAGGTACATCTGCATCACCTAGTATCAAAAGAAACTCCCAGTCATTAAAAACAACTGCAATTAGACACTCATGTTACTAGCAAAGAGATCTAAACTGAGGTCGCACCTCCCAGGACAGTCTCAGCCCACTCACTCTTCAGTAGAACACTAAACACAACAAAATCATTATTGACAAGGCACAGAAAATGGGCGGAACAAAGATCAGATTGAAAGGAAAGAAGAATATATGAGTTCATAGATCCCAATGGTGAGGTTCCTCTATGACTTGAACTGCAGATTTTCAAATCCAGAAACTGTCTGCAGTAGAAATATGTAGGAATACGTACAAATACGTAGGCACTGCAGCTTCCCCAGGAAAAGTATTCTTATTTTTCTGAAATGATTTTGTTCTAAGACCTAAAGTAAGTAAAAACTGAAAACAGCAATCTTGAGTCACATTCCTGCTGATTTCCAGAGGACATACATTTTGCAAAACACCAGCACAGTGGAACACAGCACATCTATCCAAAAACGTTTAGTCATAAAGCTGATTGTCTTCTCAGTGTGGGGAAGGAAGATAGGGGGAAAGGAGGTTAAAGCTACGCTTAAGAAAACACCAGAGAAGAGAGCTGAAAGGCAAATTAGGTTGGAATGAAAAAAATGCAAGGTTTATATCTGCAAGAAAATTCATATTTATTTAAGCCTTTGAGAGGACCAAGTTGGGCCTTAATGCATACATTAAGAAAGATTGGACAGGAGAGACTGGGAAAATATTTTGAGACACAAGCTGACCATACTTTAGACAGGCTCTGTGTAACATGAATAAACTATTCTAGTTGAATACCCGAATATTTGTAAAACTGGCACTTTCACAAGCATCGAAGTCTAGTAAGATTAACATTTTTAAGCCACATACTGATAACAAGTCCGTAACAAACTGCCAGTGCAGAGCAGTTCCAAGCTTAGGTCTGAGACATTAAGTAGATTTTATACACACTGAACAGCCTTAACATTTGCAAAGCCAATGAGAGTGAGAGCACTCTGTGTTTACAGTCAGCCCTCTGTGTACCTGAAGTGATATGAGAGAAGAGATTGTTGGGTGGTTAGTAGAATATATGAAATGGCAGACAAAAGGCTTCAATCCACCTTATGTCTTTGGACAGAATTCTTGATGAGATGAGCACTGAAATAACATCACCGACAATGGAAGGGGCCCTTATCAAGGAGGATTACTTGGCTTTGCTCCATTAGACCTGAGCTGAGAAATGCATCTACCTGCCAAATACTCGGGCAAGGCTGAGGAGGGACAAAGCACAAGTCAGGCTGGCAGGAAGTGGCATTGCAGGACTAGATGATCTCCAGAGGTCCTTTTCAACCTCTATGATTCTGTGATTCTGTGACAAGGGCCATGTGCCATACAGGCATGTGCCCACATGTGGACTTGCCATGCTGAACCGAGTGAAAATAGAGAACAATAAAGTGTATAGCCTGAAAACAATTTCAGTGAGGTGTCCCCATCATTTTGATTTTTAAAACTTTAGTTTTTTCTGTAGCACCATCATTATTATCTTCACATAGTAGGTGTATGACCTTCTCATTTTAGTTAATAAACAAACGACATTTCTAAGTGGAAGATCCTTTCCAATCAAAAAATAGTAAATGTTACAGCAACTAACCTTTCTTCTCTCCAGTCTTTGTCAACTGAGAGATCCACTGCAAGCAGTCCTCTCCTGTGAGAAATTTCAGCATTGAGAAACTGGCATTTCTCTTTAAAACTCCATTTAATCATTGCTAACCCAAGGAAGAAGACTATTAAGACTGTTTAAGGAAAACAAAACAAAACCAAGACCTGTAAGCACTCAAAAGAACCAAAACACTGCAGCAATGTCTGTTCTACTTCAGTTTCCTCAAACACTCCACAAACTATGGGTCTAATTAATTTGTGTTTATGTAAAGATGAGTTTTCTAGGAGGATCTTTAGACCCTCTGATTTTTGCACCTTCACAGCTGCCATTCTGTCAGAGTAAGTGCAGACTTTATGGATGCACACAAACACACCTACACTGCTGATTTGCAAAGCCTTTACTTTTATCTTGGTCCACCATGCTTCCCTCTAAAGGAGAATTACACAGAATCACAGAATACACACTTCAGACTTGACAAACCCTTATCTTTGTAAAAAGACAGAAATTAAACTAGTCAACTGTCACAACAGGTCTGTAGGAAAGAGTACAAGAAATGAAAAATAAAGACTGAAACAAAATCACTGAGGGGGTCATTTTTTACAATAAGAACTTATCTGAGATAATTTTGCATATTTCAGTTTAGATTTTACTTCCAAAATGAAGAAAAAACCTATCTGTATTTCTGGTAATAATAATAAATGCCACAGCCAAGTAAGAAATGTCCAGGTAAGAGATGTAGGGAAGAAAATTTTTAATTGAGAAAAATCTGCCTTAATAAATGCATATCATAGTAAGACTACATACATTTTTTTACTTAATACAAATAGGTAAAAATCAGTATTCATTGCCTACTCACTGGAACCTATTTTCCCAAATATAATGTGATGTCATAGCAATGGAAAGTATATGAGAAGTTTATGAACCTTCAGCCCTCACAAAAGCAGCTAGCAAGGATGTCTATTTAGCAAGATAAAAATATAATACTGAAAAATACCACTTTGGATCCAGAATCCAAATTCCAATTTCTATATAAAAAGTAATACCCATAAAACACTGGTTCATAAAATGTCAAGAGAAAGCTGCTGACTTATGTCATCCTTTTCACCACTCAAATTGTGTAAGGGTGTCAGTTTTAGTTGCACTAAAACAAGAACCACGCTGTTTTATATAATCAGTAGAAGAAAATAATAAATGTTGATAACTATCAAGAAAAAATATGTTAAAAAATAAAATAACTGTCAGGTAGAGAGGAACCACCCTGTAATAACAAGTAAATCAACTATCACTGCTTTCAAGAGATCAAATGTCAAAACAAAAGCCTACTTTTTGTTTCTCTTTTGTACTTTCTGAACCATAAGGGCAACTGTTGTCTAAACAGTCATTGGCAAATTGTAATACCATTCCAAATAAAGAAAAAAGACATTTCTAATGGTAATTGAATTTTAAATAATTTTTTTTCATCCAAAATTACAGAATGCAGTAGAAAACAGTAATCGCATTTTGACTTCAAGTACCCGAGACTGCTTTCTGGCTTATTTTGCAATGTTTTAAGAGAAAGGAAGTCTTTACAAGCATCTCCAACCTGTTATTGTTACAGCTGTTGACACTCCAAATAAATGAAGCAACAATACTCGACCGATGCACACACTGTAGTGAGCTGTTATTATCGTGCTAGATTCCCTTCAGGGATTTTCCCTCCAAAGGGAACACACTGAGCTGAGGAAACGGGACATAACACCATAAGCTGGAGACATCCCTTTCTTTCTCCCTTTAAGTCACAGATATGCAATAATAGATCTTTTGGTGCTCCAGCACATTGCAGTACACAACCATAATACATGGTAATTCTATTTCTATTCCTTCTGATTATTACTACTAGTCCTTAAATAGAAGCATTTTACTTATAATAAACATAAAAGCACAGTCCATGTGCTTTGGTAATATAATATTGATTTTTGGTAATAGCAAATAAACTAGGCAGAAGACTAAGTTGTATAGAAATGACAGATTATGGGTGGTAATAATACACTGTTACACAGCGTATCACAGGAGCGGATGTAGATAACACATGTGGTCATTTTAATTTGCCTCAGAGAGATGGCCTTGTCAAGAGGAAGCTTTTTTCTTTTTCCCTGTCTGCTGTTCTGTAGCTCCAGACGGGACAGGCCAGACAAGTTTTGCACAGGTTTTACCAAATTGTTTTATTATACGGTAAAGCCTACATGATGCTGAAACTTGAAAAGGTACCACTGACATCCAGATTAAAGCTGGAGCGTGCAACATGTTTCCATTATGCCAGTGCATCAAATGTGTATGAAATTAATGGAAAAGCAGCTAACGTACATTTCCAAAAGACATAAAATTACTTCCACTTGCCTAAAAGAGATTTTAGAAAATATTTTTGAAGGAAAATGTAGTGTACCTGAAAGGAAATTTCCTTCCATATGTAATTTGAACTAACAAGAGGAAAAGAGCCTGCAGATTTATCAAACAAACCAAATTACTGAGTGAATTACTTGAGTACAGAGGGTTCAGGTAACCTGACACATTTTTTCATACTTAACAGCCAAACAAGTACAGCATCCTCAGGTAGCAACTACAGCAGCCTCAAACTCACGGTGGCATACAAAATCCAAGAAGTTGTATTCACTCACAAAATGTTCAATATTTTATCAGGGCAGGAAACCCTCTACGGAAAGAGGAGGAAATGACAGACATTAATTCAGTATCCCATTCTCTTCATTTCTAAATTTTATTATTTTGTTATGGGATACCTCATATTAAGATTACTAAAATACAAACAGCAAAGGAATGAACAGGATAAGCGCTTATAGATGCAACATTGAAACATGCAACCACTTACATTTTTAGCTGATGTCCAAAGATGATGCATCTTTTCTGCAGAACTAAAACAGTGAGACTAAATGGCTGCCCTGACCGTTGTTACTTTTTCCTTCCCGTAGAAAGATATATTCCCATTGCTTTAGTATCTCCACACACCGCCAAAATTTTTCAACTATTATGCCCAGTTAGACCTTTAAATCTGCAAATAAGTATTGAAGCAGTAGCTTGATATTTGGAAGTACATAGCATTCCAAAATTCCACTGCATTAACTTCTAGTACATGAAAGCTGCAAATAAACCTGTGTTTGTGTCATTGTTTTTTATGGCATCAGTTCTGAAATCCAGATGAAGCACACAGGTTCTCTCTCAGAATTTCAGAAGACAGTCTTCTGTACATTTCCTCTGTTCATAATTACAATTTTATAGACCAAAAGTTCTATACCTGGCTGCACATCTGTTAGTGTTGGGACAGCTATCCTAATGTCTTGAGATGTAGCGCTCATTTGCCTTCCGCCTGGCTTTTCAGTGACACCAAGATACAGTCAGAAGTTAGTAAGACACTTACCACTGTTCCTCTTAATGGATAAAAGTTTTGTGGCTTGAGCTCCATAGTAATTTCACACATGATATAAGCCTTTTTGCCATGAGAATAAGCTCCTTCTGACAATGCCTGGCCTCAGAGGGCGCCAACTTTCCTTTCAACACATAGCACGGGGATGATGGTGCCTTACTGAACCTAGAAGTCCTTCTCTTTCTGCTGCCCAAGAAAACCCCTCTACTGGATCCTTCTTTCCACTCCTACTACTTCTACTTTCAAAGTTCAAAAGAAGGCTATTTTCTATAAATCGGGGATCTCATGGGAAATAGGTTTTGAAAATTTCAGTTCATGAAAACGTACAAAAATCATAGAAACACTAGGTTGGAAAGGACCTACAAGATCATCTAGTCCAAAGCCTTCATTTTCTTAACCTTGGTGTCGTTCCACCCTCTCAAATAGTACAAGCTCCACATCAACCACAAACCAGTATGAAATATAATTTTTACCCTATAGGGATGCAAGTTTTCGTATCTGCAGATCTCATTATGCCTTTTTTTTTTCTTAATGAGAGGTAATGATATAGACAACAAAGCTGCATGCATGCAGACCTGCAATGCAGAAAGTTATTTGCTAATCATGAAAAACAGCCAGTTCTACAACAGTAGCGCACAGCTGAGGTAAAATGCTAGCTTCATGCTGCTTGCTGGAAAGCAGCCCCGAATTCAGCTTCAGCTAAATACACTGACATTTACCTTTCCTCCCCCACATGCTGTTTTGCCTGCACTAAGCATTCTCGGAGAGCACTGAGTGCCATAACTATTTGACGGATACAGTCTATCTCAAGGTTACCAAGATGCTCCAAGCACCCTTCTACATGTAGTCACAAAAGACAACACTTCGGATATCTGATAGAGATAAGAAGCCTCTCGGTAAGGCTGGAGTATGCACTCTGGCACAAACTCCAGCTTAAACTCTCAGTGAACACTTGTCTGGTTCAACTGTTGTCTTTAGGGGCCATGGGAGCCACTTCTTTTTATACAGCTTGCTTGGTGAGGCTGTCAGGAAAGCAAGGAAGTACAGGCTTCCTAGAAAGAGAACAATGTTGTGGTAAATTAAATATTTTTGTGTTAGCTTAAAGTTATAAATGTTTTATGAACATACTTAAAAGCAAGTCAGGAAAGCCAGCTGCCCTTTGAAACACTTCCTGAAGTGTTAAAAATAGGTTTGGTGAATGAATTGTTTTACTGAATTCTGAAAATGTGAAACAATTGCAAAATGGTTAAGCACAAGTGCTCATCCAAAGTCCATTACTTTCTGCCAGCTGTGCAGTGCCTGTCTACCCATGCCTCTGATAAAAATCTGATCATTACCTAGTTTTGCAATTCCCAGAAATAGTTTCCAAAATTATTTTTCCACACCAAGCATGGACCAAACCACTGATTGGTAGAGATGTCCCGTGAATTATATGCATACAAACTCAGCTCAGCTCATAAGCTCCTGCTCACATCCATGAACCTACAGAGGCTCCTGGATCAATTTTCTATTACCCTTGTCATTTTATTTTATTTTTTTTATTTTCGTTTGCATGTGGTTATTTATGCAGTGCCATAAGAATGCCCTAATGCTCACAAACAGATGGCAGCATCTCTGTCCTATAAAACTGACCATCAAACTGTGGAAGCTTTTAGTGGCAATAAACAGCCTGAAAAAGAGCATGGGAGCATTTCTTCAGCACCGACTCTGTGCTTGGCTGGCTCATACAATTACTGGCACACATTCAAACTAGAAAACTGCGTCACCAGACAGACTACAACACACGTTGCCTGCAGGAACAGACTTATTGCAGTTCTAAAACCTGACTTCTATGTAGGTCACCATCCTCATGAGCCATGGCACTGGGAGACTACTGCATGCAGCGCCGAGGGGAGGGCATGAGCACAGTGTGGACAGTTTCAGCCACGGCCCTGACCCTTTCCAGCCCTTCTCACTGCCCTCCAGTTTCTGAAGCACAAAATCCATCTCCTCTCTCTTATGTTATGCACTTCAAATGTTTCAGCTGAGGAAACGAACACATCTAATTTGATTTACAGTAACAGCCTAGTAAGACTGTTTATGCAGTCAGAACTAACATATCTACTAATCCTACCTCATTTTTCTGGCAGATATTTGGAGGTTTCTTGCCCCAATCATCTTGCAGCTAAATATTATTCATACCTTCCCATCACCAGAAGGCATGCAGCTCGAAAAATCTAAACAAGCCACAATGAATTATTCTGTCATACACACAAAAGCCTTGACAGGGTCTATTAAACCTATTTTTAGAAATATATAAGAAATATTTAAACATTTTAACATTGCATTCAATTTGGCACTCATTATTAAAGTGAAAAGAACAATAAATTGTATTAAGAGCTTCCACAGAATATCTCATTTTAAATGCCACTGCTACAGATAAATCTGATATATGAAAGCATTTCTGCTAGAGTAGAAAACCACCCAAAATTCAAACACATGTAAAACAGCTACTGTTCTAGGAGCAAATCTTGTGATCTCGTATATGCAGAGATCCTTCTGTTTTCGTCAGAAATTTTTCCCCATTTGAGACACGCTACATCAGCGATGCACAGTAAAAATTCCTGTCCCAGCAAACACTTCAAGCTATCACTTGGTGACAGGAAGAGAAAAGTTAGACAAAGAAAAACAGTGGTTCTATCAAAGTTAGATGCGCAGAAAATGAGGAAGTGTAGGCATGGCAGTCAAAGATAAAAAAAAGCGTTGCCACAAGGAGCACTGCAGTCACAGCACAAGCACTTGTAAGCCCCACACCTAGCAGGCAGCACTCAGTCCTGGAATACAGCAAAGGCACACCAAGCATGAAAGCAAGAAAAAGAGATACCCTGCAAGCAGCCCAAGTGAGAACTGCAAAGCTAACGTAATACAGTCAAATCACTGAACTGATATGCTTCTATACTATGAGCAGCTTGAAAGCCATGGAGACTCCTCACTGCATGGGCTTCAGAGGACTCCCAAATCAGGATGGTGGAGGTACGTACTATGTCTGTGTGACCACATATAGTTAGAATTTCATTAAATCCACACAACAATCATTTCTTTGACAGGTCTAGTGTTTCCATCCATTGGTTTTGAAAGGTGCCAGGGCACCATCCTTTGTGGCAAAGCCTTATAAGAGATGTGCTAAGCAGCTTTTATTACTCCACCTGAAACAATGTGAATGAGCAGCACCATGGCACAGACACAAGTGTCCTCAGAACTACAACACCTACTCACCAATTACCTTTCTGTCCTTCAAAAACTGAATGTCGGTCATCTTTGATGCACTCAAATTGTATCATCACCTTAATAAAAGTCAAATTGACAGGGTTCACAGGGAACATTTATACCTGAGTAATGTTTTCCAAAGAGACAAAATGGGCTGTTAGTGCCTGGCTGCTCTCTCCTTTTGGAAGATGAGCCATCAGAGACTGGTGCCCAGCCACGGGAGCGTGCAGCCATTGTGTAAGAGCACTGGCAGGCAGTTCTGCAGTGCCTTAAATCTCAGTATGTCAAAGCACTTTGGCAGATCGGCAATGAAGTTTTACAGCAGCAATATCATGTCGTAATTTTCTCCTGGAGACAAGAAAACTGAGCCAAAGAAAGATTAACTGATTTATCTAAGAGGATGAAGAAGGTCACAAAGAAAGACTTTGTAAAAATTAGGGGAAAGCTCTTAGTTCCCATCGTGCCTGAATACACTGGACCCTGCCTGCTCAAAGACACAGTTATAAAGCTTTATAAATGTCACTGCATGATACTTAAGATATTGGTATTGGCACTGCAGAATGAGAGCAGTAAAGACTGATACTCTCACTGACAAAAAAGAGCTGCAGATCAGAGCTTTAAATCAGTATAGAAGGATTAATGGAAATCACTTTAAAGTTGATTTTTCCCTTAACACAGTTGTAGATTTCTGTTTTACCTTTCCAGATTGCATCACAAGTCTGATCTCTGGCAGATAACTACTCATAATAACCTATAATGATAATTAAATGGTATTGAAAACAAGAATAAATTCCATATACACCCACTGAGAATATAATTTTCAAGTTCTACTTACAATTCAGTTACCAACTTCAAACTGTCAAAAATAAGAACTAGGTATATTTGTATACTTGATGCAGTCTTGAAGTATTGGACTGTACAAACAGAAAACCATTTCTACTAACTGTTGGCTTTTACCAAGACTGAGTAAAGATGTGTTCTTTAACTTTCCTTACAAAATAAATTGTCTTTCAAGTCAGAGCACAGGCATGTGTTACTGTGAGTTGTGAGCGAAACGTAATCCTACTGTTGCATAAATACCGTGTGCAGTTCAACCAAAAAAAGAATTTAGCTCATCTATATATAACAGCCTTCAGTGAGATCACAGTGATATTACTATGCTTCTATTCAGGTTCTTCTCTCATATACTTCAAAAGGAGCTTTATGATTTTGGAGAAAAAATTACATGAACAGTAACTTTTTTCCATACTGGACATTAACAGAGAGATGATGTTTCTGGAAGAGCTCACTGCAGAGACCTGATCCTTTGCCATGCTGAGTATTTGCTTCAGAGAGGTAGACATTCTTGGTAGAAGTGCTTCCTTCCTGGCTGAACCCCCAAATGGAATACAAAAGCCTGAGTCTAATACAAAAACCAACCAGATATCCTGGGTTAAATTTTAGCTGGGAGGAATTAAGTTTAGCTACCCTGACTGCTCATTTTTTGGAGCATTACTCCAAAGGGGAGGAAAAGGTTGCTTCTGTTTTCACAGAAGAAAATCTGAAGTAAGTTTTCTTACGCAAATTGGACAGAAGCTGGGTAATAGCTTAAAAGATAAGAGACTCAACACCAACTATGTTCCTTTATGTATTCCCTTACGTTATTCCTTGTCAACCAAAGCATTTCTAATATTTTATAGGCTACAGAAGCTTTATGTCCAAATGGAAAAAGCCTTTGATGAAGAGGAAATAGTCCACAAAGGTCAACATAACCGTGTAACTGACCATTCCTTTTACCACACGGTGTCTCTTTTCCCATTGGGATGCCCCTGTGTCTATTTACCTTATTGAACGTTACTTTCATAATACATAGAAGCATAACTATTACAACAAAATTACATAGTATTTTGTCATTTTATGTTATTTTGTTCATTTTCTCCTGGACATTAGGAAATCTACCAGTGGTATTCTACATTTGACTGTTTTGAGTTTATGTATATTTATTGACTAATCATTGATACTGAATGCCATGGCACTTTATAACAATGACACTTGCCTGCTCTTTGTATACTTATGCAGAGAAGGCTGTTCCTGTTCTTTCAGTTTTTCTAGATGAAAAATAATTGTAAGGAATACACTGCATTTTCAGTGTATCACATTTATTTTAAAAATGTTTTTGAATTTTATCATAAATCAAAACTATATAAACAATTTTACTAGCAGAATTGCGTATGCAATTGGACACGCTTGACAATGTTGTGATTTCAATCTGACCATGCCAATTCAATAATCTGAATTAGTTTCTATTAATGCATTTTCAGATTAAAATCTTTATTACACAACATGTAATACGATAGGTAGCAATTACAGTATGTATGTTAAAATTACACATGAAGTGGGGGGAATAAACCCTACAAACCTTTGTCTCCAAAAAGCAGTTCACAAACCCTCATGTTGAGCTCGTATATGAAAAGTGTATATTCATGACATTTATTTAGAACAGTTTCCATCTAAAGTGACAGAAAGATTGCTAGAAGAAACATATCTATAAAATCTAGACAGTATCATTCTTAGTAGTCTAAGGTTAGTGGCTACAATCAAGGCAATATGAGGGCTGCTCTGAAAATAATGCCTCCTGTTTTATTATGTTGGCCCATGACATCAGAGGTGGATGTTGGTGGCATGGCAGCAGAGGTTGAACCTTCCCACCAATATTCCATTCCATGTTGTTGCCATGCAGCAGAGAGGCAGTCTGACCAAATGGTATCTGACATGGAAGTGCATATGACACAAAGGTGTGCCAATGAACTCCATGCAGAAGAAATGGCACCCATTGCCATTTATCAATGCTTGCTGAACATTTCTGGACACCAAACAGTGGATGAGAGCACAGTGAGGTGGCGGTGGTGCGTTTCAGCAGTGGTGACAGCGGTCACCTCTGCTGGCATAGATTTTTATAAACACGGCATGCAGGCTCTTGTTCATCGCTGGTGAAAATGCAGAGCTAATGGCGGTGACTACGTTGAAAAATAGTGTTTCATAGCAGAGAATTTGCTCTATATCAAACAATGTTATTGTGCTCTTTGTATCTGTTGTAGTTTCCATGAAAATACATACAGTATAATACTTTCAGAGTGACTTGCATTGAAAAATTTCTTAAACCACAAGGGAAAAAAAAACCAAAACATTTCAAATGAAAGGAGCTTTTGAAAAACCATCACACAATATAGATTTGTTTTTTTTAAATAAAATTGCTCAACACATTTAAGTAATTATATTATCTCTCATTTTCTTCATTATGAACACAGTTTAAAGAAAGAACAGCAGAAAAGGATACAAACCAAATACCGCTCTCATCTATATCACTATCAGCCTTCAGTAATACCCTGACATTTTAACTTGGGTTTGTGTGGCTGTAATTTACAGAATTTTGTCTTCTTTAAAGGTGTAGAAAGGTAGTTGACGCCTGAAGGACATTTTCGTCAGCTCTGGCTGTATCAATTTCACAGAAGGCAGATTGACATTAAAATATTTTATCCTTTCCAGACAGATGCCAGTCAGAAAAAGCTGAGCATAAATATTTACAGAATTTCTGTGAAGCCATGTAATCTGTAAGACAGCCTGATTGTTTTGACATCTTCTGCTTTCTCTATATCTGTTCTACATTTATCAGAATGCCCAAAGTCACATCTTACTGTTTTGCCCATGCACAAGAATGTCCAGTAAAAACAGGAAAAGAAGAAACTCTCTGCACAGAGCTTTGAATCCTAATCATAATTTCAATTACAGCAAGTAAGAAAAATATTCGCTATTTGGTGAGATTTAGAAGCCACAACTGCAGAAGAAAGTGATCTGAACTATCCAGCAAAAAGTAAAACATGCAACTTAGATGAACAATGATTCAATTTGCAATATTGAAAACATATCTGAGAATACAAATTTGTTTTTACATGAAAAGTAGTCCACTTCTATCTTTAATCTTTGCTTAAAGAAAAACCCCAAAAACATAAAAAAACCAACTTGAGGCCTTTTCAAATTCAATTGCCCAGAATCCTCACTAGACATCAGCAAGGAAGAACTGGAGGACAGACGGATGACACCCAGAAGCTTCTGGAGGCAGGCATCCCCTTTCAGTTTATATTATGTCTTGGAAGAAAAAACTTTGACAGACTAGTTAGAGGTAAGTCAGGTGTATTCCTGAACTAAAAAGCTCCTTTTTTCCCCTTCCCTTGACAACGTCTGGAATTCTCTTTAGTAACAGCACCTTATGTTAAGTGCTGTTCTGGAAGTTGCTGATTTCTTCCTTACAGCCTCCATTAACCCTGCAGTCAGGGAGGTCAATACTATTAACTGTTTCAGCTCGTAAAACTTTAAAAATAAAACAAAGCAGTAGTTTGGATATTTCCCTAATCCTTTAGAACTTACAAATGCATGTTCTAAAACATTGACTTGCAGCTTTGACATCTGATGGAGTATTCAAAAAGGCTCTAAAATGCACATTTTGCTTATTCGAGTCTTTCTACATCTTTTTTTTCTGGGTTCTCTATTAAGTCCTCATTGCAATGATAGAGCTTACCTCCAGCTGAGCTCTTCCAAGGTTTCTGATCACTGCTGCAATATGACTACAATATGACTATCAAAAACACACCTAAAAGTCAACTGAGGTCAGAATTAGCGATAGAAACCAAGAATGACTTAATTTCTCAGTATGCTTTAAAAAAAATATATAAAATAACGTGCATCTTATTGATTGGCCTGAGGTTCCTTTCTTTAGTTAAAATACCTACCTGCATACTGCAAATTCAAAAAAAATAAAATTAAATTTTAAAAAAATGTAGCAACGATACTGCTGCTACAACCTGAAAGGTCTAATGGTATGAGCAAGATTCATAAGGAAAGTTAATATCTATCATGCCAAATGATATAAGCTTGCATTGTAAACCTCTTCTTGCCACTAATTCAAAAGGTATTACCTGTACTTATAAAATAAGAAGCCCAAAATCTTCGTTATTGAAAAATTATGATAAAGAATGTCATCTCTCACTTAAAAAAAAACAAAACAAAAATTAATGAAAATACATATTTTGGGGAAGAAGGGACGTTAAATCTATTTGGTTGAAATTGTAGCAATTAACTAAGACAGTAAAGTATTGCCTTCTAAAACTGCCTTTTTAGCACTGCTGACTGACAGAGCACCAGGAGAAGCACTGTGTTGCGTATTACCACACCTTTGAGTTTTAGGACTGGGTAGGCTACAGCAGACTAACTTGAAAAATTTGATTTTTCCTGTGCTGCAGACTTCAAGGTGCTGAAGAAAGCGTGTGGGCTGGTTTGGATGTGAGCCACGCTTATTCCACACATCATTGTGTCTCCTGCATTAATGACTCACACCTGCAAATGCTGCTATCTGATTTCTAGGCAAAGATATTTATAAACTGGGACTATGGGACCAAATCCCGGTGGTATAACCTAGAGCACCTGTCTGTGAAGCACGGAGGATTTGGGGACTCCTTTCAGATGTCATGAAGATGTCATGAATGGGTTCATTTTCTCTTCTGATAAAATTCACACTGCAGTATTATTTTGCAGACTACTATCTATCTGATGTGGGAAAGCACTACTTTTCACCTGGCTGCACAAGAAACATGATCATTGATCCGTGAGGTCCTCTGGACACAGAAAAACATCCCACTATATTCTCTCACAGCAGGTACAGGAATTGTTTGCCATAGACGCTATTTATACCTGGAGTCTGTTGCAGGCAACTGCAGACAAAAAAGATACTTTATTCAAGCAAAAATACTGTTGCCCCAAGCTTGTGATTACAGTATTGCCTGAAGCACTTCACTCACTGGTCCAGAGCAGTGTTCAAAGACAGTGCTCAGGGAATTCTCCTAGTTAGGATTGCAGAAGCGTGAGCCTTTGGTCGCAACTACATATCTTCTTCCTCTGCAACCAGCCTTGAAGTGTTTTTACTTCATCTTCAGATGATGCTATTTGTCTTCCTTTCTTTGGTGTAATTTGGTGAAGGGCACAGAAAACAAAAAAACCACCACAGTTCAGAACAATTGCCTAAATGACCTCTCTGTGAGAGCAGCATTATGAACCATACTGTGAGGAACATCCCCAGAGAAATAAAGCAGTCATTTGCTACAGTGTAAATTTTGAAATATACTAATCTTACACCTAAGTATACAGCATCCTGCACCCTAATGTTGAAAACCATATGGTGTTTTGAATCTCAGATTAAGGTGATTGTGTATCTAAATAAAGCACTGTTTAAAATGGGGGGTGGGAGGGAAAAGCCTTTATATAGAAAATTGGGTGATAAGCAAGCCTGTAGGAGTTATTTATACAGATACATTTTGCTTCCAGCAACACAAAGGTTCTTCCAAACGTATTTATGTATGTTCATTGTGTGCTTCCATTGTGTGCCTCAGAAGAAAAATTGTAAGATATCAATATTAATATGGCTGTTGAACTGCAGATCAGAGGGTATTTGATTTCAGGTAGCTGAGTTCTGCTCAGAAATCATTACGGGACTACCATCTTTGATGTGAAATTACCGATGTTAAGGGTTTACTTCTGTACTTCTGAACTGTTCCATCCAGAGCTTAATTACTTTAAACATTTACAGAGCACCCAGCAAAACAAAGCTTCTTTCTCTTCCAGCTGCAGCCTTTAAGTTGTCAAGCTAAGGCTAAATGCACTCTGATACTTCACAGTACCAAGGAGTAAAACACTTTGCAAACTGAGTAAGGATAGCTGGTCTTTAAGCTACAGAAATAACAGAGTAAGTCTGTCCTGCCATTCTGTAAGCTATTCTCCCCTCTCAGATATTTCGCTAAAAAAATGCAGAAGAAATCTAGTGTTCTTTGATTTGATAAGGATTTGAGGGGGGAGGGAAACATTCCTACTATGTACGATTTTGGACTGCAAAACCTGTCACTAAACAAGCAAGGAAGATTAACCAAGGAGAGTCTGAATGATCAGTGATGTGCCCTACGTCATGCACTTCTGCTTCATATGGCTGTGTGGAACTGCAGAGGTGCAAAGAGAAATTGAAATTCAGCTCACTACACATTTGCCCAACTCTGCTCTGATTTTATTACTTTTCCGTATCATTTTAAACATTTTCCCAATGCTCAGTATTTTTGTCTCAACTTTGTCTGCCTAAGAAACTATCAAGTCTTAGCTTAGATTACCTTTTGACATGCATTCAATCTCGTTGCAGTCCTTACACCCACTTTCTACATTTTCTGCCCTCTTTTTCTAAGACTGTTTTATTCTCTTTTCTCAAAACTCTTATTTTGAACTCCCTCTCTGCTTATGGAACAACCAGTTTTCATTTAGCTGTTGCTGCTGATTCTTTATTTATTTAAATGGTAAGATATTCACTATTGGGGGAAAAAGATTATTTGTCCATGGAACTAGAGCAGCCCAAAAAAGTGGGTGAATTTCACACTCTAGCCTGTTAGCTGTCCTGAATTACTATATAAGCAGGTAAGTAAGATTTATTCTTAGTACTTTCCACTGAAAGTGACTATTTTTATTTATCTTACCAGTACCTACATGATAGTGAATTTTATGTTTGAGAAACTGAACTCAAAGCATGAATTGATTTCACTGAAAAAGACCAATAGATGGTGCCAGTACTATCAAATCCAGACTACTAAAAAGCTCTATATCCTTACACAAATTGCCTGAGATGTTTAAATAGCTTACTACTCATTTTTAACTAGCAACTACAAATCAGACTACAGCTTCTAAAAAACAAAACGAACAACAAAAAACCTCAAACCCACAAAGCACCACCTTTTCCATCTCATTTCTTAGAGTTGCTGGGCTAAGACAGAAACAATTAGCCATTTTTAGTGCATACTTCAACACGCCTTATTTCCCGTCTATCCTTCTTTACCCCCATGCAGATTTGCTGAAAGTCAGGGATTACATCCGTACTGATAGGAGAGTAGAAGCTCCAGGACACATGGGTAGTTCTAACTTTTTACCTGCTGCCATTCACACAGCTGGTGTGCAAAATTGTGCCCTTTCACCAGTCTGTGTTCATGCTTTTATTTTTACTGTATCAATTTGTAATGAATCAGCTGGAGCACCTCTCCTGTGAGGATAGGGTGACAAAATTGAGGTTATTCAGCCTGGAGAAGAGAAGGCTCCAGGGAGACCTTACAGCAGTCTTCCGGTACCTAATTTGGGGGCCTACAAAAAGCTGGAGAGGGACTCTCTCAGAGCACAGAGACAGGACTAGGAGTTATGACTTTAAACTAGAAGGGAGACAGATTAGCTGTTAGGAGAAAGTTTTTCCTCTCAGAGGGTGGTGAGGCACTGGAACAGGTTGCTAAGAGAAGCTGTGGATGTCTCATCCCTGGAGGTGTTCAAAGCCAGGCTGGATGGGGCTTTGGGAAACCTGGTCTAGTGGGTGGTGTCCATGGCCAAGAGTTTGGAACTAGATGTTGTTTAAGGTCCCTTCCAACCCTCACCATTCTGATTTTACAACATACTCCCCCATCCTCTTTAATGTAGAGGTACTTATATAAAATAATCTAGTCTTTTAAAACCTCCTATTCTCACCTTGCTAGTAAAAAATGCTATAAATGAGCACCTTAGCTGAGTGCAGTCATTTTGCAAGACATACTTTGCAAGACATATAGAAAATGTTTTGTTTTGAAATAACTCAAAATAGGATCTTCTTTCAAGCTATATGCTAAGCTGATACTAGTAAATGTAGCCACCTCCCTCAGAAGCCAGGTCACTACAGGGGCTTCAAGAACATAAATTGTACCAAAAAAAAAAAACCAACCCTAGATTTCACAGTTATATATGCACATAAACCATGATGTATTGATGCAGAATGCCTCCTCACTGCACATGTGTACTGATAATCAAAATAATTGAAAATGTTATACCTTCCTAATAAGTTAAATTACACTGAGTTCTACACTGGCCTTCAGTTGAAGTTTTACAAAAAATTCAAATCAAAGGGTCTTTTATCTCACAAATAGCATCTCAAGTTCCAAAATTCATCCTATCACATCCAAGCTCACAGGGAATATAAGACATCGCGATGAAATTTATAGAGCTGCTGCAACTAAGCAATCTCACATCCAGTTCACTCTACAAAACGTGTAGTGGCGTGGTTGTGTCAGAGACAAGCTGTGTTCAGCTAGCACACAGCAGGTGCCACAATTAAGCACAATTATAAATAATATAAATAATACATACTTACATGCTGTAACTGTGTTGTTCACAGCTACATCACATGGCACAAAATACACTACCGTGATGTTTCATTAGTATTTACCAGAAGTAAAGAAGAAAAAAAAGGGGGATGTATAAGCACAAATCAAATTTAATATATACACTGATCTATTTCAGTGTACCTACATTTCATACGGGGTTCACAGATGAGGTGAATGGATTCACTGTTCTATGTCACTCAACTCAGTCCCACTTCCTACCCCATGGTGCTGAAAAATCTTTCTTGTACATTATTCTTGATATGTACCTGATTTTAAAAGTTTCTAATAGCTTGTGCTAAATCAACCTTATGAACATCTGGATAGGTGAGAATTCTCTCCTGCACCTCACAGTAGTACTGGATTTCAGATAACTAGGCTGGTTGGACTAAGGATGAGATTTTGTAGCCTCTCAAGCAGGACAAAGAGCAATACAGTGCATCATTTAACACATACCTCCACATTTATCAGAGAATCATCAATACCATTGGAAAGACTACCTGGCTTCTACACTTGAATATGTGTAGTTTTAAGTGTAGATGAACTGTTGTCACCCATATTTTATAATGATTATCTGAAATAATAAAATGTGAAGAATGGCAAGAGTGTCAAAGTAAAACTTTACACAGCACAAAATTAAATCAAGAAACAGAACTGGTACATCTTTAATCCTTTAGAATTCGTACTTCAGCAGCAGAAAGCATTATGTAGGCTGTACTAAGAAGGGTGTCATGTTGGTTGTATGGTATCACAAGAAAATGCATTAAAAAACATGGACTTGGGTGTTAGGTGGCCTAAATCATCTGGCAGCAACATGGATACACACCAAGTAGTAACTAACTTTTCAGGGTGCTGTTGTACTCTTTCAGCTCCCTAGGACTGCTGCTTTCAAAGGTGATACTTATGGTTAAGTGAACATTTTAAGCATCTGGTTGTTCATACACACACAATCATAGAAGATGAAATCCAAGTATCGCAGGCTGACCTAGAGTATTGCTGTGCTAAATTAACTTGAGAAAAAAAAATATGTAAAAGCCTCACAAAGCTCCTGTGTGGGATCTGGAATGAATCAAAGTAAGTATGGAACATTTCTTTTAACTGAATTTAACAATTCACTTTTTTCCTCATGTGAACTATACTTATGTTGCCCAAGTTAGGTAGTCAAATTAAAGAATACTATAGTTATCTTATTGCTAGAAGACAGGGTTAGCTTCAGTGGCCAGGACACAAAGAAGCACACAGAGCTGTGGTTTCTTTCTCAGTTTTGTCACTGGCCTGGAGGGTTACTGCGAGCCACTGCTAAACCAATGTACCTGCAAGATTATGAAGTACTGTTAAAGCACCACAAAATACAGGAAACAAGATGTTTTCATTTCCCAACCTTCACTGAAGAACAGATTTTGCCTCTGTTCCCATCTCTCTGAAAAACTCAAAAACTTTCACATTAAAAATGTCATCAGTAAGAAGGATACATTTTTTTCTGTTCCCCCAGTAAGAATTTCTTTTCTCCTCTACTTGTTCTGTACAGAGGAACTGCCAAGTCACTGGACAAGCATTGCTTATTTTCTGCTAGTTACCACTGTGGATCACAGCCTCTGGCTTAAGAAGTGCTACACCTTCTCATCACCCTGCAGGTGAGAAGGAACATTAACATTTCCCTTCTCTGGGACTCTGAATAGGAGTGGCATGTCTCTGACGTCTCCTCAGGAGGAACATGCTATGTTCAGATGATAACAGCTGCCAAGTGAAGTGCCAGAAACTCAAAAGGAACCGACATCAATGGTTTCCACACCACAACTCTGCCCAGTATGTGGACACGCATACTGAAAACTGAGACTTTCGCAGTCCTCCTGCAATCATGCATTTAAGATGACAAATCTTACAGTTCCTTCCATAGGTAAACAGCCACGTAGCTTATTACCAACAGCTACATTAAAACTGGGAGACTAACTGCAGTAAACATAAATACCCATGAAGCTTCATTTTGAATATAAAATTAATTTCCCACCAATGTGTTCAGCTTCCATTGATATTCTTGCCATAAAAGGCTACATTTAAATTTGCAAGTAATTCTTAGTTACAAAAAAACAACAACAAAAAAAACCCCTTTCCTTTCCCACACACCACATAAAAGCAGACAATAGGAACAGCAATACATTATTACCAGTAGCAAGCTAATACTTAGGAAACACAAAAAAGCACAAAGCGCAAAAGAAATGTGAAAGGACAATAACCAGTCACCTCACACTTTAGGATTTCTGAAGGCTAAATCAGGTCATGAATAGCTACTATAGATGCTTCTGCAGCTTCTAGGAAAGTGTTTGAAAAGTTTTTGTTTGAAAAGTTTTCTTCAAAACAGAGGAGTTGGGAGCAGGTTGTTTCACTGAGAAGGAGCTGTTCCTGATCAGGAGAAAATTAAACACTGAGATAGCAGGTATGGATTTTT